>JAGFMF010011492.1:2209996-2253688 GCA_019455555.1 Galemys pyrenaicus | reverse complement strand
AAGGACCTTTCAGTAGAGACCCATAGAAAAGGGTCAGAAAGAGTCAGACAAATCTGGGAGGAAAAGAGCAAAATCAAAATCAAGATGATAGCTGCCATTATTAAGCTCCCCACGGGTCTCTCACCCACATCTGTTCCAACCAGTCCAAGACCAAAAAGCAAATACAGTTTCTTCACATGTTCCTCTGCTCCACGTGCCTCCTCCAGGTCTCCTTGCTGTTCTCCATCTTCCTTTCTTTTCTTCCTTCTCTCCTCTCTGCAGAAAATCTTTTTTTCCTCCTCAGCTCCACCCACTTAGGGCGGAACCAGGATTTTGGAACTTCCCCTTTTCCTGGGACGACCCTGTTACAAAATTTGACTTTATCTCACTTCTTTGGGTAAAATATGCATATACTCTCTCAGAAAGTTAACTCAGGAAAACCCAGGGCTATTAAAGGATCAGAATGAAAGTCCAGGAGTGTTGGATAATATATGATAATTTCTATTCCAAGGGGTGATAATCTGTAGTCTGTAAACAAGAACCAGATGTGGTACCTCTTGATTAAAAGGCCAAGCAATAAACCCAATACACAAAGATGAAATTAGGGTAGGATTATCACTGCAGAATTCACTCTCAGAAAGAGGAAAGAGGCAGTCATTGGCACTTAACAGTTCCAAAACCCTACTGTGAAAATATCAGCAGGATCTTCTACAATGAGGCAGGAAATGCCCCTTGATTAGACCTCAATTTTGTCCTTTGTTCTGACTCTCAAATCCACTGTTCTCCAGGGTCTCTGGCTCTGCCATCTGGAGACATTTGTCTTTCCATTATCTACCTTGCCATTTCTAAATTGCAAATTGTGGAATCTGTCCTCTGTGCGGATGAGCAGTTTCCTCAACCCACTTCTTGTCCACAGATGCTTGAGGCCGAAGGCTAATCCTCATTGCCAAGCAGTCACAGTGTGTCTGCAGTGCAAGCTGCCTCTTTCTGTCAGTACATCTTTCTCGAAAACTTAGCAGGTTTCTTGTATTTTTGATCCCAACAGATCAATGCGTGAGTAGCTTCATCTACGGTTCTCTTCTAGACCGACATTTTGGACTTGTTATATTTCTCTGTATTCTCACCCAAAAACCTCTGCTCAAAACACATGTTATATCTGTCTTTTACTTAGTTGTAGATGCTGTGAACCTCAGTCTTTAATAACAGAGCTTCATCTTCAGTCTCTCTCCTCTGAGCTATTTTGACCAGTTTAAAAGAATTTACTAGGAGCTACCTTAACACACCCTTTAAAAAAAATTCAACTAAGCATGGTTAGAGGAGCTTGTTAAGAGAATACTGTTCTACTTTCAAGGTATAAAGAATGGGTCTAAATTGGAAAAATCTGAAATGGATATAATCTATTTTTATCTAATGGTCAAAAAAACCTAATCTCAGATCTTGATAAAAGAAATATTCACATAGAAAATCTGACCTCCAAAAAAAGTTTTTCATTTCTATGTTGCTGACATACATTTAGTATTTTTAAAAGAAATTCTCTTGCCAAGTAAAGTTTCTCCCAGATATCCTAAGTAAGTAAAACAAATCCCTACCAAAATGATCTTCACACACATAGAAACACAAGTTTATGCTGGAGATGAAATGGGGCCTCAAGTATAAATTTTATATTGATTTTGAAAATAATAATAAAATTCAAAGAAAAGATCAATGGCAGTAATTTTGAACGACCTATCGCAATAATTTTCTCAAGAATAGAAAAATAGGAAAGCGAAGACATTGAAAAAATTGATGTAGTAACTTTGATGCCCTATGAATAGAGATATATTTCAGGCCCCTGTGATTTTATAGATAGGGTTTACAAACTCTCAAGGAGCAGATAATATAATCCCAACTTTATAAAAACTCCTTTATCACAAAGAAAAAAGACATCCAGTCTATTACGTGTGTATATTCTAGCTGTTTTAATAAATCCAGATTAGAATAGTATAATAAAAATGCATTTTATACCAGACTCCTTTGTGAGCACGGAGATGTCCATCCTAAATCAAAACCCAACCAATCATATTCAGCAGTGTATGCTTATCTAAGACTCAATAGCTTGAAAAAAGTACTTTTTTAATAGTTAAATTCAAAGCAGTTTCCAAACATATTCTTTATAGCTTTTGTTTTGTTTTTCAGAACTTCAGAGTGTTAGAAAGGTACGAGTTCAGAAACGACCAAGATTCAGACTCGATGCAAAAGCAAGGCTGGATTTATTGCTAGCTTGAGCTAGGGTCTGAAGTCTGAAGCTCCGGAGTGGAGTGGCACCGTCACAGGGGCCTTGCCCAGGCAGGGTTGGGACCCTAGTCGGTTAGTACAACCGCTTTTTATGATTATACATGGCAGAGGGAGGTGGTGCCTGAGTCACATGAGGCAGCTCAGCGGCCATTACTAAGTAAGGGCTGGAGTTCTGGTTTTCCGGACCAGGCTGGTGGGCCTGGACCTTGAGAGACAACTCCTGTGCCCTGCCGGACATTCCATGGGACTTAAAATGGGACTTAACAATGGGATTTAACAATGGGACTTACCAAGAGCTTGATCTCAAACTTACTACAAAAGAATAAAGAATTCAAACTCAGAGGACTAATAGGAAGAAATCCACGCAGGGAGGGAAGGGACCATCCTTATCCACTCTGTAGGTAACATAACCCACCTTTGGTTTTTTTCAGCTTGAATAAGTACTAGACAGGATTCTTCCTTGATCTCCACAGTGAACCGCCTTGTCTTAGTGCATTTACATTAGAAAACTAGTAAGTTCTTAGTCCCTTTGAGATGTAATTTTAAAAAATCTTTGGCCAGGGCCCTCCCTGGTGGTGCAGTGGGTTAAACAACTTACTATGATGCAAAAAACGCAGTCACTGAAGCATGAGTTTGATCCCTGCCCCTGCCAGGGGGGTGTCCCACATGGTGCAGCAGACCTCTCCTGTCTCACCTGCTGCTCCCCTCAGCAGTGTATTTCAGCCGAGCAGCCTGTTCTGCTCCCCACTCTGTCTCTGGTGAATCCTCTCACCCCATGCACCTCTAGCCTGTACCCAAGTTCTTGTATGCATAAATAAATAAATATTTAAAAATGAAACAAAACAGAACTTTTGGCCAGTTGATAATCCAAGAATGTCTTTCTCAGGACCTCAAAGCCATCCTTTTTACCTGTAAACATTGTTACAGGGCAACCCTAGTATAAAATGGGTTCCCCTCACTGGGTCCTCCACCCGCTCACTGAGAGACTTTTAAAAAAAAGTCCCAACTCCAGGTACACATGGCAAAAGTTATTAACAGGTTTTATTTTATGAAAGAAGGGGAATAAAATAGTAATAACACCAAGGGGAAAAGAGAGGGATACAAATCCACAAATACCCTACCAGATCTAAGCAATGGCGCGTTGAGAGCTGGCTCTGAGTCGAATGAGATGGCTCCGAAGGAAGGGGTCTGAGTCCTCAGTCAGAGAGCGAGCCCCAGGCTCACCTCTGGTTTTATAGCCAGCCTGGCTGCTTAACTCCACCCTCAGGTCCCAGTGATCCACTCTTCGATAATCATCTTATCGGATTTGTGGTTCTGGAACACTGATGGTCTGGAGTGGGGGTTGGAGTCCACACACCCATAATCCATTCAGGACTACCTTTCCCCCTAACAACATGAGTAGAACTCTGCCCCTAAATTCCAATTTCTGGGGCAGGTAGGAGGCAAACTTGGTCAGCACTTTGCCCAAGTTTCAAAACCAGCTTCTGTTGGGAAGACAGGAGAATGTTTATTTATTTATCGTGGGGTCAAGTGGCGAGAGATACCAGGTGAGTCGAGCCCTTCCTCCGAGCAGCCACAGCCCTGTCTATCAGCAGAGTCAGCTCAGCTAGCGCTCTGACCTTCCTCCACACACTGTAAGGGTTCGAGTTTCCGTGGGCACCCCAAAAGAACAAAAAGCAGACAGAGAGATGCAACAATCAAGTAGAGCTTTACTATGCCTGCATGCAGGGGCCGACCGTCCAACTGAGACACGCAGGTCTAGCTGGGGCAATCAACCCCAAGAGTAAGAAGGGGTGAGCTTATATAACCAATTTCCCGCCATTGCATGGGTTGCAGCCAATAAGCTGAGAGATCAAAGCCTGTGCAATGAGCACAGCAAATAGCTTTAAAGAGAAACATGTTTCAAAAGTTTAAACTTGTACTGGAGATCCATTTTGGTGGGTGTGGGCTTCTGCCCTGTATAGGGTGCACATTCTAAGATAACAAGCTATTTCCTATGCCCTGCCCTTAACTGCCCAAGAGAGCCTAAGGTATGGGACCAGCTGACCTACTAGATAAGGAAGTAGGCCTGTAGGTCATTTGTCAAGTTTCAGTCAGCTAAGTTTAGACAAACTCTGGCTTTAACATGTCTCTGGCTCCAACAACACTTAGACTTTGGTGCCATTTTTGATACATCAAACCCAAATTTATTTATTTACTTATTTATTCCCAAATTTGTTTGTTTGTTTATTTATTTTTTACGCATCCAAGAGCTGGGGAACAGGCCAGAGTCTCAAGAGGTGAGAGGATTCACTAGAGACAGAGTGGAGCAGAACAGGCAGATCTACTGACGCACACTGCTGAGGGGAGCAGCTGGCGAGGCAGGAGAGGTCTGCTGTGCCATGTGGGTCCCCTCCCTTGCTGGGGCTCGAACTGGTGCTGCAGTGTCTGCGGCTTCATAGTGTGGTGCTTAACCCCTTGCGCCACCAGGGAAGCTCCACAAATTTATTTAAAAATCTGTTTTCCTTAGAGTTTTTTAAAAGTATGATATTCCGGAGTTTAGTAAATTCTGGAATTATTCAAAGAATAACTCGGGTTTTGAATGCAAAGAACATATGTATGAGGGAAAGTTTTGAGGTTTATTGTTGTTGTTTCTATAAAATAATTCTTATGCCTGTAGTGATGATTACATGTATCTGTGAATATACTAAAAGACACTGAGTTCTGTATTTTATTTTATTTTGAAGATTTTATTTATGCATACATGAGCTGGGGTACAAGCCAGAGGTGTGGGGGTTGAGAGGATTCATCAGAGACAGAGTGGGATACAGAACAGGCAAATGGACTGAAGCACACTGCTGAGGGGAGCAGTATGCGAGGCAGGAGAGGTCTGCTATACCATGTGGTCCCCTCCCTGGCTGAGGGTCACACTGCAGAAGCCCCACAGTGTGGTGCTTAACCCTTTGTACCACCAGGGAGGCCCTGAGTTCTTTATTTTAAATGGGTGGGCTCCCTGTTCTCGAACTACATCTAAATAGTAATTATAAAAAATAAGGAATAGTAGATGCTTCCAGGGCATATAGTGCTTGTCAGCTAAATTGAAGCCTAAAAAAGACAAGCATTCTCTTAGTGTTAATAAAGTTCATAACTTGTGTTATTTCACATATTAAAGAATTCATCTGTCTTTTAGACATGTCAAATACTATTGAAAATTTGTTGATTATTATACTACCCACAAAACAATAATTACTGTGAAATTTAAGTATAACAAGTTGAATCAGCTGATTCTGCATGCAAAGAAAGTTTAAGCATTCCTTCAAAGTACATTGTATTTTTAAAACTACTTCTCCAAATCATAACTTTAGAAATTTCTCAGAGGGGTTCTGGACTCCCAAAAACCACTGATCTACATGAACAAAATCTTATTTCTCTTATTAATAAATGCAAGATGCATATGGCTTTAAAATGTATATTTGCTAATAGCTACATGAATTCTGTTGACACCATGCAAAAAAACAGTATTAATATGCACTGTGAATCTAGTAATAGAAACCACTTGTTATATAAACTAAGATTTAATCATAACCGTTTTATAATATAGTTTTCTCCCATGTTGGATAAAGTCAAAATATATCTTTTTTTTAGTATTTGTTAAAAGGTAGCTAGAAAAAAGGAATAAAAGCTATACAATATAGTCTACACAAAAAGTCATAAGTAAAGTTTTCCTCAAATTTTCAACTTAAAACAAAATTTTTAATGGTTGATTATATATTTATATCTTCATTAGACCGTGCACAGAGATCTAAGGCACAGTTTGCATGATTTTATACCTTACTGTGAGCTTAAATGTATTCTAAAATAATTTAAAAACCTTAAATCATGTAATACTTTAGGCTTTGAGGACCATATGGTCTCTGTCACAAATGCTCCACTGTGGTGTTATAAGATGAAAACCGCTGTAGACAGGGCCTCCCTGGTGGCGCAGTGGGTTAAGCAATGCACTATGAAGCAAACCGCAGTCACTGCAGCACGAGTTCGAGCCCTGCCGTCGGCCAGGGAGGGGACCCACATGGCAAGGCAGACGTCTCCTGCCTTGCCCGCTGCCCCCTCAGCAGTGTGTTTCAGTGGATCTGCCTGTTCTGCTCTCCCACTATATCTCTGGTGGATCATCTCACCCCCCACACGTCTGGCCTGTACCCCAGTTCTTGTATGCATAAATAAATAAATCTTTAAAAAAAAAAAAAGAAAAGAAAACCGCTGTAGACAATACATCATCAAATGGGTATGGTTTCACATGCAAAATAAAATTGTTTCACAGTAACAGGTAGTGAAGTGGATTTGATCCAGGACCGCAGTTCTTTTCGAGACCCGTGTCAGAACCTATCATTTGATTGACACTATATCAGTCATCTCAATGTGATGATTTTTCTCCTAATTCTTAGGATGCCTTTTAGTAATAGGGATGTGACTATTGATTTTTAGTGTAAAACATGGAAGAAATTTAACATGTACTTCAACATGGTTAACTAATGTGGTTCGCTATTGTCCTACTTTATAGTACGCTCTTTTACATCCTATTTACCTAATTTAAATGACACCCTTCGATATTGGTGTCCTTATGTTCTTCCATAGTAATTTAAAATTATACCAGAAGACATAAATTGTGCTATGGTTATTAATCCTTGAAAAAGTATAAAATATAACGTAGCTCATTTTATGTTACTATTATAATGAAAACATTAATTTGGTTTATGTTGCTTTTTCTTCCAAGAAAATGAAAGTAAAAAGTGTTTCAATTATTTTCAGGAGAGAATTTATTTAGGCTGCTTAAGGGGACTATTTAATTTATATTTTGAAGAATGATCTAAAGAGCTGAGCATACCCGTGTTTATACTACATAAGCATAAATATTTGTAAAGAAATCAGGCTCTAAAAGTACAACTTATATAATTTATGTACGTTCAGAAACAGACTCTGAGAACAGCATTTGAGTTTATATAGGAGGTAAAAAGGATACCTATGGGGTGTTGGGGGTAGCTAATGAACGGTACCTTGCCAATCCAGTCATCAAGGCATGAACTGAGCTTAATCCCTCTGGGACAATATAAAGGTCCACAATCCTTGGTTGAGGGTTTCTCTACACAAGTTTAACTCCCAAGCATCTCTGGCTCTGGATGCAGGCTCAGCACAAAACCTTCAGGCAAAGAGATGTAGCTACTGGCAACAGGTAATCAGTCCCAATGGGACCTGCTGAAGGTATCTGCATGAATGGGCTTAGGTGTGACACTGGTTTATACTCAGAGTATTTAACCACAGAGAGAAGCTTTTGATGCTTAGAAATTCTTCAGTACAATTTTTCCTACTATTTGGGCAGCATTAACAGCAAATGTATTTTTTTTTTTTTTTTTTTTTTTTTTAGTGGAAAGGAACTTTAATACAACTAGGGTACAATAAAGAAAGAACAAAAAATATAGTTACTAAGTTAGGCATTTAAAGTTACCCATCTCCTTGAGGGTAAAAGTTTAGCTAAATAGGATTGGCCCAAAGCAAGGCTTAAAAACTTGGCACACATTTAAAGGACTTTTTAGTAGAGACCCATAGAAAAGGGTTAGAAAGAGTTAGACAAATTTGGGAGGAAAAGATAACAGCAAATGTATTTAATAGAACATTTGAATTTTCTTCATACTACTTTTTAACTCGTGCACATTTAATGATTGTGCTGCTAACCACATAGCAGCAAAATGTGTTTTTCCATTTGGCATGAAATTTTTCACCACTGGCTGCTCATCTCCAAAATTTCCTCGTAGCCTTCCTCAGTTGGAAGGACATTCTGGTTGGGAAGGACAGCTCAAGTCAAGCGGGGAGCATTTGTGCAGCATTGGCTAAGGGGAGCAGCGGGCGCGGGGGGTGGGGGGGGCAGGAGAGGTCTGCTGCCTGTGGATCCGCTCCCTGGCCGGGGATTGAACTCATGCTGCAGCAGCTGCCAAGAGCCTCATAGTGCTGAGACCCAAACCCACGTGCAACGAGGGAGGCCCAGACATGGTAGTTTTAAACCAATCTTATAAACAATTACATAAATGCCAGTGTTTTCAAGACTTCAACTAACAGCAAAGTGTCTGTACTGAATTAAAGAAATGAGTCACTCTTCTGTGTAGGGCTTCAAAATACAACAAAACAATCAAGTTTAAAGAATTAAACCCATTTACAATTAGGGTTTTTTCACCTTTCAGTAATTTATATTACCAAGTAGATGGAAGACCAATTGGACAAAGACCTAAAATCTTTGTAACTAATTTGATCTCGTTGACCTGTGAGGGACTCCTCATCTATATTAACATAGATGGTAAATAGACACATGAAAAGATGGTTATCAGGAAAAACCAAATTTAATCATAATGAAAATTCACTGCACACTTATTTGGATAACACACACACACACACACACACACCCTACAATACCAAGTGCAGGTGAAGATGTTAAGCAACAGGTATTCAAAGACTGTTTATGGGCATGCAAGATAAACAATTATTCTGGTGAACAATTTGGCTAATTATCCTATTTTAGTATTAAATATATCTTAGCAAATCCATCTCTAGATAACTGCTCATATCAGATGAAATGTGTCCACCAAAAAACGTGTTTGGAAAAAAAAAAAACATGTTTGGAAATGCGTCTAGCAGCTTAATTCAAATTTCCCCAATAAATTATTCAAGTGGTGAATGGTAAAATAAATCATGATAATCCATATAATGGATAAAAATAATCCATATTATTTTTTATTCAACAATAAAAATGATAACCACAAACTAATACATACCTCAATATAAATGAATTCTCAAGCATGATCTTATGTGAAAGAAGACCAAAAAATCCACATGCTGTTTGATTCTTATGAACGTAACATTTTATTTGTTTTTAAAAAAGATTTATTTATTTATGCATATAAGAACTGGGGTACAGACCAGAGGTGTGGGGGTGAAAGGATTCTCCAGACAGAGCAGGGAGCAGAACAGGCAGATCGACTGAAGCACACTACTGAGGGGAGCAGATGGGAGACAGGAGAGGTCTGCTGTGCCATGTGAAGGGATAGAACTCCTGCTGCAGTGGATGCTTCATAGTGTGGTGTTAAACCCCTTGTGCCACCAGAGAGGCCCCTTAATGTGATGTTTTAGATGAACTATGGGAGTATTAAAGTGGTTATGTTTGCACCAATACACGATTTTAGAAAAGAAAAAAAAAAAAAACGATAACAGAAAGTATAGCAGCAGTTGTCAGGCTATAGGGGCTGTGCCTGTGATGGGTTCAAGAGAAATTTGTGATAATGGAAATATTCCTTCTCTCGACTGTTACGTGGCTGTGTATATTTGATAAAATAGTAGAAGTATACACCCAAAAGAGTGAATTGTGCTTTGCGTGAATTATCCTTAAAACATCCTGAATTTTTCAAAAGTGAGACGTTAGGCGGAGTGGAGGTTTCACTGAGTCTCAATGTAGGGTTCAGTGGTGATTCAGGGGAGCAGTGGGGGCATTAACCCTACTCTCCCCATAGAGAAGTGACATAGAACAACCTGAAGGAGACAGTCCATTATCAGACCCTGTCTGACTGTGCTTCAACATAACGATTTTTTCTTTTTATGATGGTGCAAAAGTGACACTAGAAGCTGAAGCCATACTTCGAATTTAATTTTCATCTTTCTCCAGGCCAGCCCTACACAGCAAGGCCCTCTCTGTGATGCTGGCAGTGGCGAGGGCCGCAGCTCCCCCAGCTCACCAAAAAGCTGAACGAATACCCCTTACTCTGCCGTGCACTGCATTGCCAGCATTTTTCTTTGGGATATTATGTTTTGTGTCTTCTCACTCCAACATGTTGACAAAGCATCTGTGAGCTCCTCAACACTTTAGTATAAAATAGACGTGGTGTTGGATGATGGTGCCCATTATTAGGCTAAAGTGAGAATTCTGAGCATGTTCAAGGGACATTAGGCTAAGTGAGGACATTTCATTTAATCAGGTATATTAAATACATCTTCTTTGTTATTTTTATTAAACATGCTTGCTTATTTTTTCACAATACAGGGTTAAAAATATGGAACACTTCAGAAATTTGCATGTCATCCTTGCAAGGGGCCATGCCAGTCTTCTCTGTATGGTCCCAATTTGAGTACGTGTGCTACTGAAGCAAGCACTTACATTTGTTTCCAGTTTGCAGTATATTCAACTTGCAATGGGGTTTTTTGGATGTAACCCTATCGTATGCCCATGAAGATCTGTGTAAGTTCCACTTACTCAAATAGTCTCCAAACCTCTGTGCAGGCCAGAGCAAATAGCTGTTCCCCGCTCTTCCCTTTCTTTTTCCTTTTCTTTTTAACAAAAATGTCATGTTTCCCCTCCAAACCCTTATACAGGCTTCGTGCCCTAATGGAAGTCATGTTTAATTTGGTGACATCTTTTCTTAAAGTTTTGTATATGTAAAATAAAGTGAAATAGCAATTTTTTAAATAAAAAATTTCAAAGGGAACAGAATACTGAGAGTTACTGTGTGTCAGATGATATAATCTCACCAAAATTCTAGTAAATGAAATAATATTCAGGGGAGAAGCTAACTAATATAGAGTTTGTTTCAAGTCACAGAATTTGATTTTTCACTAAAAAGATGGAATATGAATATATTCCTTGCAGTGTTCTCTTGAGAGAAATAGCTGATATTATGGATGACAAATACCTTAGACTGAGAGAAATTAAGCAATCTCCTTAACTTTGCCCTGCAGAAATGACAGATAAAAGATCAGGTATTAATTATTGGTAGATATATGTAATATATATGGTATAGGTATATATATATACACTATGGTAGAGCTATCTATATATACTATATATATTAGTATATACTATACTAATTACTGTTAGATATATATAGGGGGAAATTGGATATACTATACTAATTACTGTTAGATATATATAGGGGAAATTAGAATATATCTATATATACTATATAATATATAGATATATATTAGTATATACTATTGGCTATTATGGCTCTTAGGAGCTGGCATTTTTATGGTTTTAACAGAAAATGCCATTTACTGTGACTTCACCGTGAAAAAAATGATATAATCCCTTTATTACCTTCCTAATATAAAGCACCTTGCATTTATTTCACTTGTCCACCAGATGGCAGTATTAGCCCACAGGCTGTCAAATATGCTTGGAAAAGTTCTGGTAAAACTTGGATAATCTTCATTTGTGCCATGTTAAGTAAACCTGTGTCTTAAGCACATACGTTCTCAAATATGTTAATACACATGTTAGGCTGTCAGATTACACACTTCAGAGAGCAACGTGTTAAGCTGTTTCCACCACAGGGCTTGAGGGAGTTGGGTCAACTCATCTGGGTTCTCCCCTCTGGGGAGAGGCTCAGAGGCTGAAAGTTTGGTTCTACAGTGATTCCCTGGTCCTTGGGGGGACCTAAGTAACCTCTCAGATCACCAGGTAGGAGGGAAGCAAGCGGGACACAAGCACCTCCATTGCAGTTTCTGTGGGGAAGAAAGAGTCAGGACAAGCAGGTTTAAGATCTAGTTAATTTGAATAAATTCATCGGGTCCAGGGGCTGTGCCAGGGGCTGTGCTGGGTCCAGAAGGCAGGTGGTCGAGTGTGGACTTAAGAGACTCTTCTGGAATAACTGACTGACTAGGCAGATGCCAAATCTGGGTTAACATCACACACACACACACACACACACACATCTTATAAATGTGTTGTCTATTCTTACTTATGGACGTGAAAGTCTTGTTGACATTTTTATTTTGCTGAAACTTGAGACTTTTCCCATTCATCTTAAAGAAACTTCCAGGCGGAATTCTGGCAGGACGGTGTGGTCCTCTGCTAGAGAGAGAGGTCTTGGCGCGCCAGGGGAAATCCCAAGGGTTTCCGTTCCTTAGGGGTTGGCTCTGGGTCCATCTAGTGTGGGCATGTAACTTTGTGTTGTTATTTTCCTTGTGTATAAGAAAGTTGAACTAGGGCCTCCCTGGTGGCGCAGTGGGTTGAGCACCTCACTGTGAATCATCCGCGCCACAGCAGCGCGAGTTCAATCCCCGGCCAAGGAGGGGACCCATATGGTGCAGCAGACCTCTCCTGCCTCACCCGCTGCTCCACTCAGCAGTGTGTTTCAGCCTGTTCTGCTCCTCACTCTGTCTCTGGTGAATCCTCTCACCTCCTGTGACTCTGGCCTGTACCCCAGCCTTTGTATGTATAAATAAATAAATTAAAAAAAAAAAGTTGAACTAAATAGCAAAAGCCTCAGTCCTCCTCTAAGTCAGGGTATTAGACGCAGGGAACTGACAGGAAGAGCGATGGGAGGCTGCACAAGGCAGGCTTAGCACAAGTCAAACAACCGTGCCAATGGTGAGCAAAAGCAAAATGATTAAGAAGGGGAAAGGGCAGAAAAAAAAAAATGGGAAGGATAAATTCAGGAGAGGGTGGGCATGTGATTGGGGGGAGTATATATTAACCTTTTTTTAATTTTTTTAAAGATTTATTTATGCATACAAGAGTTAGGGTACAGGCCAGAGTCCAGGGAGGTGAAAGGATTCACCACAGAGAGCGGGGAGCAGAACAGGCAGATCAACAGAAGTACACTGCCGAGGGGAGCAGCGGGCACAGCAGGAGAGGTCTGCCAGGCCACGTGGGTCCCCGCCCTGGCCGGCAGCAGGGATCGAACTCGTGCCGCAGTGGCTGCGGTTTGCTTCACAGTGCGTTGCTTAACCCACTGCGCCATCAGGGAGGCCCTATATTAACCTTTAGAATTTAAAAGCCCTGAAACTATAGCTGGGTCTATAGCAATACCCTAGCCCATCCTTGCCACCGCTCGATCAGAAAGGACCCTACCCCCAAGGTCAGGGAGGGCCAGGGCTAGGTGGCTCCCCCACTTGGGATTCCTCAATGGTTCTGGCCCGGAAGCCCGGAGCCAGCTCCCGCAGCAACCCGCTGCATCAGTGGGCTTGGCTTCCGGCAGAGTGGCCAGTTCAGTGTGAGCTGAATGGGAAGGCCAGAAAGGCTGTGTCAGAGCTGATATTGCTCTGGAAGATACTAGCAAAACAGGGGCCCCGTCATTCCAGTTTACACACAGAGCCGGGCGGGGCAAGTTGGGCTCTGGGCGAGGATTGGCCCACCAGGTCCAAAGACTGGTCTGCTGCGCAGCTGCAGAGCCCTGGTTTCCAAGGTGACGCTCACGCTCATGGTCCTCTCTTCTTAAGGAGCTTGGGACAAAAAATAAAATCTATTTTTTCTCCTTCTACATTAAAAAAAAAAAAAAAGACACGCTCGTCTTACAAGTAGAACAACTGATTTGGGGATAAATTGTGTAGATTTATTTGGTTTACAGCATCTGTTTATAGTACACCCAAGCTTACAGATTAAACTAGTTGAAATAATTTTAAAACCATCATTCTTCATATTCCATCCCAAACTCAGTTTTCTCAACTTTCTACCCCTGCACATAACCCTATTAAAATTAATTACATTTTATTGTAAATATATGTTTTTGAAAAACTGCTCTTTATTCCAAATATACGACCTGTTTCTCACTTTCTATTTCCCAGGATCTAGCCATGGGAATACATTGGCATACACTGGGAAAGTAATATATGCTAAATTAATACGTGAATATACAGATTTTTATATTTGAAGGGAAGAAATGGGAAATGGATAAAACATCTACATAGTTTTATCACTGAAAACAATAAAAAGACCCTGAATATGGCAATGTTCTGACCTGGGATCCTCAACTAATTTCTAGTAGGGAATAAAATGATCCTTGGCAAAGATAAGTCAAGAAAATTAGATATTAAAAAATAAAAGCTATTTTTTTTAAATTCAGTTCTGGAAACAGTAAGATCATTACACTGAGAATAAAGCACAATTAATTGTGAGACATGAGACAAACCTTATGCACATGATGCCCAAGGTTCTGGAAGATGACTAAGAATAGAGAGAGAAGTTAATGATGACGTCTTGTTAGAGATTTAATTTTAAATGTAGTTTCTACCTTATTTCTAATATTTTTCCACCTTCACATTTTTATTACATTTCCTAATTTACAATTAAATAATGAAATTGTAAAGTCATTGAAAATAGTTAACTAAGATTATATTTAAGAACTTCTGGTTAAGATTTTCATGTCACCCTTTGTTATTTAGTTAGCTTGTGATCGGACATCACATGGAATGTATCTCCCTGGCATGCCCAAGTCTGTACTGACAACGATTTCGTAATAAGTTTGGAACATTTTCTAGACACTTGCACATAGTCTTCCTAGTAACCCAAATGGCAGTGAAAACTGTATAGATATAACAAACTTCTAGATAAATTTCATGAAGGCAAAGATGTTTGTATTCTGTTCACTTCTTATCTGCCCTATTAAATCTTCAATATGTTGATGTCGCTGGATGTATTGGGACCCATCTTAATTGTCAATAGGTAGCTGTCTTGAAGGAAAGAAATCAAGGTTGAGTTACAAGAAATCTTCAAGAGAAAAATGAGTGCAGCTTCAAATTACAGACAAAAATAGTATTTGGAGGGTGAAGACGAAAGACTTTGGAGATTGCAGTGTGAGGGAAGAGTGGTTCTCACAGAAGGTCAAATCTATAAAGAATAAAGATACCGGAACTGGTGCAGAATTTGGTCTACTGCTCCTGAGAGTTCGAAAAAATTCATTTTAGAAAAAGCATTCAGCTGTCTGGTTTTCTTTTGTTTCCCATGCCTGAAATGATGCAAATTGTGTGGGGGCATGTTGAATGATATCAAAGGGGATTGGAACTGGATGCTCAGAGGCTATGCCCACACTGAGACTAGAGGTCCTTCCCCTTCTTTTCTGGACCTCACACTCATGAGAGACAAAAGACATTATTCTGAAGACAGATGATTTAGTGCGTACCTTGGAGCACACTGGCAAAGCAACAAGAGAAGTAGGCCTGGAACGAAAGGGACGTGAAAGGTTAATTTGTCAATGAGCATTATTTATCAAATAATAAAGGAACCCGTGTAGGGCATGGATCCGTTGGAATAGTACAGAAAGAGCAGAACAGGTAGTTTATATTTCTAATTTATGTTGTAAATATCTGAGGTTTTAAAAATCATCTGACAATATTTTATACTTGATATGTTTCCCCCATTTCTTCTAGATCTGCGTATTTCTGTTCTAGTAAATCTTTCTCTCAGTATTGTGGCTGCTTTTGGTTTGTTTTTTGAGACTAAGGTAGAAGAACTGTTGTCTTTTAAAAGATACAATTATACAACTATACATATATCTTTCTAAAGACTGTAGTTCTGTATGTGCAGAGTAATTCCTCTTCCAGCTTACATAATAAATTTTCTTTTAAGATACTATCAATGGTGAGAAACTGAATAGACATCAGATGGAGCTCAAACTACTTCCGCCCTCCCTGAAGCTGTACTGAAATTAAACAATGCATTCTACTGCTTCAAATTGCTTTCCTACCTAGACATTGTCCAGGTACAATGTTACCTTGTAATCTGTCACATTAACACACACTCACACACACACATACATACACTTCATTATTAGCAGATCATTGCAACACAACACAGCAGGAGACAGCCTGACTTAAGAGTCTTGGCTTCTTGGGTTACAGTAATTCTTGTGATCAGGAATACCATTGACAATTGGGGTTTGTGAGTGTAATTTAATTTGGTACTAATTTTCCAACAAAAATGTTTGCTACATTATAATTTATTTTGCTCTTTATGGAATTATCTTAATTGTGCAGAAAATGTTAACACTGTGGTTGAGTTTTAATTAGCATATTCCAAGAAGAGTATTTAATCTAGGCAGGGCTGTAAAGCTATTGATCTTCTGTCATCTTTGTCATGAGGTCAAGTGTTATGTGGATGTTGTTGCATTTAATATAGATTCTTACCAATAACATTGAAATATTTCAGTAGTATCGATACCTGTTTTAAATCACCAATTCCCATTGATTTGAGCAGAAAAATTATTGCAGAGGACTTAGCACTACTGTGCTATGACTTATAGTCAAAACCAAACCTATTGAGCAGATATTCATGGTTTTATTGTACTTTATGCATACTCATAAGTACATGGCACATCAAAAAAAAAAAGGACACAGTGGCTGGAATATTCCAAATGGCTTGTAGACCACCTGTCCTTGCTGGTTGTTTCCTGATGGACTTACAGGTAGCTTTAGGAAAGCTGTGTATAGGTGTGTTTTTCTTACAGCGTGTGTGACAGAAGCTAGGCATCTGAAATATTGTCATGTAACTGTAAGAAAATTCCTGAGCCACTAAGAACATTGGAGTATAAAAGGTTTCTGGATTCCCACAGACATCCATAAAAGGCATGCCAATAGGTGGTCCCTCAGCTTATGGTTAGACCTGAAAATTCAAGATATGATCAGGAAAGCTTAAGGTGGTATAGCCTGTTTTCTTATTTCTCAGCAAATATTAGACTTTCAATTATCCTCAAATTACACCATGTTTATAAGAGTGCATGAGCTTTCTGGGAAGCTACTCTGCATCAGCTCTGCTCCAGCTACCTTTACATTCCCTTAATATTCACCTGACCTCAAACTCTTTGATTTTTTTTGTCTTGCATTCTATGACCTTGGAACTAATTTTTTTTTTTTTTTTGCCTTATTCCTCTTTGCTGTGGCTAAGCCTAATGATTTTATACAGATTCTCAACGTCTCATCTTTGTCATGCGCCCAAACCCAATTTTACAACTCCCATCGTTTTGCACAGGGCAAAAAACAAAACAAAACAAAGGCAGAAACCACATTATTCCATTCTCAAGAAAAGCACCGAAAGGAAATGTGATCCCAGGGCAAGGAGCTGACTTCACATATTGTACCTTCAATTTCCATAGTTCCTGTGAGTTTTCTTGTTCCTTGAGAGAACTGTCAGTGGGGAGGAAAATTATCCTATCGAGCAGGTCAGCCTGTCTCTTAAGATTCATATCACTAATACCCACACTGATGATCTTGATTTAAATTGTCTCTATTATGATAATGTATAGTGCCTGTTAGCTCTGTTAGCAAATCAATCAAATGTCCTTGTGCATTGGGATTTCCAGGCTTGTGGTTACAGGTAGTTTGAGACCTGCGAAGGTGAATAAGTCAGGTAGGTAACTGATTGGTAAATATTTGACTTTGGTTTGAATCTTAACACATGGTGATCTCAAACTTAAAAAAATAGTGAATTTGGTTGTTCTTGGATGAATTTCACTCAGTACATGCCAAATGTAATAATCTTCCTGGTTTTACCCTTTAAAAAAATTATCCTACTGGGCATCCCTAGTGGTGCAAGGGGTTAAGTCTTAGCACTGTGAAGATGTAGGCAGCCACTGCAGCATGAGTTCAATCCCTGGGCAGGGAGGTAACCCGCCTTTGGCCTACACTCCAACTCTTATATGCATAAATAAATAAGTCTTTTTTAAAAATTAAAAATTATCCTTCCTGTGGGAGGGGAGAGTATTGATTAAAAGCCAATCTCTGGAGTTAGGCGAGTTGACCCAGAAGTATTGTCATTATTATTATCAGTATAAACACGTGCCACATAAGGACATTTGGGTTGACAGTGGGCTCTGTATGAGGGTGGCCCCCGAGTTTCTTTTGTGGGGGACAGGAAGTGGTGCAAGATGAGAGGTCTGCAGTCCACAGCCTTACAGCCTCCTGCTCTCCATGTCTCTAGGTAGCACTGCGCCCCTGAACTGGATTTCATCTCATGCTGTTTGGCTCATCAGGGCACTAAGCACACAAAGTGCCATCGAGATAAAGCGTCATTAAGTGAATGACCTGAACATGAAATTAAATGCACTTAAAGGCAACCAAAGAGGAAAATCAGTGACGTTCTTCCTCAGCCTTCATGCATGTCCCATTTCATCAGAGCTATTGAAGAATAAGAACAAAGCCATGAAGCTGTTAAAGGTTCTGCTTCATTCAATGCAACGAGAAGAACATTCAAGGAGAGCCTGTATTAACTGTGGGGAATTTTTTTAAAGGTTTATTTTTAAATTTATGCATACAAGAGCTGGAGTACAGGCCAGATGTGCGGGTGGTGAGAGGATTCACCAGAGACACACTGGGGAGCAGAACAGGCAGATCGACTGAAATCCACTGCTGAGAGGAGCAGCGGGCGAGGCAAGAGAGGTCTGCGGTGCTATGTGGGTCCCCAACCTGGCCGGGGATCAAACTCCAAACTCCTGCCTTGCTGTGCTGTGGCAGAGCTTGAATATGGATGAAACCTCCCTTTCTCTTTAAGGAGATCAAGTAATGCCAGGTTTTGTTGTTTTTTTTTTTTTTCCTTTCTTTCTTTTTTTTTTTTTTTAAGATTTATTTATTTATNCAATTAATGCCAGGTTTTGTTTTTTTTTTTTTTTTTCCTTTCTTTCTTTTTTTTTTTTTTTAAGATTTATTTATTTATGTATACTGGAGCTAAGGTATAGACCAGGGGTGTGGGAGGTGAGAGGATGAGAGGATTCAGCAGAGACAGAGTGGGGAGCAGAACAGGCAGATCGACTGCAAACCCTCTACCACTTGTATCAATATACCATAAATGTTTTTCAAATATGAACTTTTAGTTTCATGCAGAATAGTTACAGATAGATAGCTAAATTTGTCTGTTTTATCCTTTCATCTAATATTTCTAAATTTAAAAATGCTTTCCTCTCACTCTGTGAGAGTTGATAAATATTTAAGCTATTTAATTAGAAAGGAAATATTTTAAACTCCATATGCTTTTCTGAGGTTTTTACCTCATTTTGGATTAAAAAAAAAACACAAAAACCCGAAAGCATTCCATTAGCTTCTCCCTATGTATCATAAGGAATATTTTTATTTATACATATTCCCTCTTTGTGCATAAGAGTATGTAGGAAGCATGAAAACATTTCTCTGTTGTAGAAATTTATGAAACTCACATTTTCTAACTCACTCAAAAGGCCTCCCTAAAGACTGATACTACCTTGTTGTTGAACTTGACTTTCCCTGAGCCTCTCTGCAGGCTGTCATTCTTCATCCACTTCCATTTCAAATCTTGTTTGCTCTGTGTACCCTCATGTATTGCCATCTCCTGGACAGACAACCCCAAATTGGATTTATTTCAATGTCTTACATAAATACATTAGTTTGTTTCCAAGGAAAGGATATTTCCCAGTCCAGCAAGCATCAATACGTTTGTTAATGCCTTTATCATTCAAGGAGATTTCTAGCAGTCAGAACTCTATGATAGTCCCCAAGTTTCCCACCACCTGCTAATCCCCTCCCCTTGAATGCAGACAGAAACTAAGAGTAGGGCCTTCTTGATAGCGCATGAGCGCCGCACTGAGAAGCATGCGCCGCACTGAGAAGCATGCGCCGCACTGAGAAGCATCCGCCGCACTGAGAAGCATCCGCAGCACAGCAGCGCTAGTTCGATCCCCGGCCAGGGAGGGGACACCACATGGTGCAGCAGACCTCTCCTGCCTCACCTGCTGTTCCTCTCAGCAGTGTATTTCAGTCTGTCTGCCTGTTCTGCTCCCCACTCTGTCTCTGGTGAATCCTCTCACCTCCCACGACTCTGGCCTGTACCCCAGCTCTTGTGTGCATAAATAAATAAATGTTTAAATTAAAAAAAGAAAAAAAAAACTAAGAATACCAGGAGACACCACTCCCTTGGTTATGTTATGCTATAGTACAAAGAAGCTGTGCAGATGAAATTAAGGTCCTTAATCAGTTGACTATGAGTTAATCAAAAGAGATAGCTTTGCGGTCCCAGTCAGGTTAATACAAGAGTCTTTAAGACAAGACTCTTAAAACCTAACTGGCTTGGGAGAAAGCGCGCCTGTGTGTTGAACTGCCGCTAGAGGGCATCACAAAGCAGCCTCGGGTCCAACAATCTGATGAGCCTGGAAGAGAACCCGAACTCCAAATGAGATCACATTCCCGGGGAAAAGGCTTGATCACAGTATCAGAAAACACCTTAATTTCCTGAATGGCAGACCTAATTTTGCTGTGCATGGATTTCTAATGTACAGAAACTGTAAGAGAATAGTTTTGTTTCAAGCCCTGATGTTTGGGATAATGCCGCAACGGAAATGAATACTAGACTCTGGCTCCAGCAGTCTATTTCAATCAATCTGCCTGTTCGGTTCCCCGCTCTGTCTCTGGTGAATCCTCTCACCCCTCATACCTCTGGGCTGTATGAACTCATCTGGTAGTCAATGAAAGCCGTTAAAACAATTAGTGTGAAATACCTGAAAGGGGCCCAAATGGGCAAAGACAACCATTTTCTGAATGCTAGCCTATGCCAACAAGCCCAGTGACTTATAACTCTCAATTTTAATGGCTGGTATTAGTATTATTTTAAGAATGAGGACAGGACCTCCCTGGTGGTGCAAGGGTTGAGCGCTGCACTGTGAGGCATGGGCTGCACTGTGAGGCATCCGCAGCACAGCAAGGCGAGTTCGATCCTGGGCCAGAGAAGGGACCCACACAACACAGCAGACCTCTCCTGCCTCGCAGGCTGCTCCCCCTCAAGCAGTGTATTTCAGTTGTTCTGCTCCCTGCTCTGTCTCTGGTGAATCCTCTCACCTCCTGCGACTCTGGCCTGTACCCCAGCTCTTGTGTTCATAAATAAATAAATCTTTAAAAAAAGAATGAGGACATTGATTCAAAGACATTGAGTGCCTCAGCTCTCAAGACCACTGAATGCCTCTTGCACAGCCAGGGTCAGCTGTGGACCTAACCTCAGAGCTTCTTCTCTGGGCTCACTGCCTGACCCCCACTTCCTAGCCCACAAATAGGTAGTTCAGAGAGGCGATTAAGCTATTCTTACTGTAATAGTAAGATGCCAATCTCTCTATTAATAAAGGATTTTTAAAATGAGGTACTGAGTCCTAGAACAAGTAGGCAAGTTAGGGATAATTAGGTAACTTGAGGGACAGAATGGGGGAGACCTCTGGAGAGTTAAAAAAGTTTCAGAGATAAGGACAACAAGAGGGATAAGGGAAGATACGGAGCTAAAGACAAATTCCAAGGGGGATTAATCAAACACCCCAGGACTAGGGCCACGGACAGTCCCGAACAAGGATAATAAAGAAAAACAAGCTAAGATAAGGGCTGGGACACAGAGACTTAGTTCAGGGCACAGAGACATTAAGGCAGTGAGTGAGACCACCGAGAACTAGCCAATCACAAAGAGGCTGGTGGAGCTTTAGAATAATTAGGGAGAGAGAGTCCTCCCTGGTGGTGCAAGGGGTTGAGCACGTGCTGTGGGGCTTCTGCAGCTACTGCAGCACGAGTTGGGTCCCTGGCCAGGGAGGGGACCCACATGGCGCAGCAGACCTCTCCTGCCTCGCCTATTGCTCCCGTCAGCAGTGTGTTTCAGTCAACCTACCTGTTCTGCTCCCAATTCTGTCTCCGGTGAAACCTCTCACCCCCACACCTCTGGCTTGTACCCCAGCTCTTGTGTGCATAAATAAATAAAATCTTTAGAAAATAATAATAATTAGGGGAAAAAGGTGCATGTTCCCTGAGGCATGACTCCACTTTAGCTCCATTGCCTCTCCCTGGCTGGTTCCACCAGCCTGGGACTCCCATTTTATTTCTGTTCCTTTTCTCCCTGATAAACATTTTCTTTCTCTAAGCAAACCTGCCACTTCTCGCCTGCTTGCCTGAGCATCAGCAAAGTTCCTGCTGTGGCTTCGTGAGACACCAGCCCGGGGTGGTCCAGTGCTGGACTCAGCGCTGCCCAGAAGCCTGGGATCCATTCCTGGCTGGGAGACGAGGCCCAAAAATATAGTATCAGTACCAATTCATTCATTAAATTACGAAGATTTTACTAATTTTAACGAGTACTGACCTCAGTTTGATTGGTCCTCAAGCAGACACCTTATTCCTTTTATTTTCCTGGGCTCCTATTTTTAAAACATTAAGAGATTCGGGTAGTAAAATCCTAAAACCTACCATTCTGAGTAATTTTCTGTTACCACTAAAGATTCTGAAAACATGTTCCTGAAAGAATTTTACAGGCATAATTCTGGGGCTATCGCTACATAAATTAGGATATGGGGATTGTAGATCATTCCCTAAAATACTGGTAGAAGAGAAGGAAAATAATTCAGGGGAGAGGAAGGAAGCGGTGAAGACGGCATTCTGAAGCAGCCACGACTAGGGGGCTCTGGAGGAAGAGCAGAGCATGTGCTACCCCAACCCTGGGGGGCAAGGGACGGAGGTTTTCTTTGTGATACTGAACAAATAGCTGAGTAGGCTGTGGACACTGGAGAGTGCCCCTGGTAGAGAGATGGGGACGCCAGCAGTTCAGTGAGTGACGCGCACTTTGAATATTTCCGTGATTTTGATTTTTAAATAACTTCTATATTATGACTAAAATGTGTTTGCAATGGCACAGAAAACATGTTTTTTTTTTTAAAAAAAATTATTTATTTATGCATACAAGAGCTGGGTGCAGGGCAGAATAGCCAGAGGTGAGGATTCACCAGAGACAGAACTGGGAGCAGAACAGGCAGATGGACTGAAACACACTGCTGAGGGGAACAGTGTGAGACAGGAGAGGTCTGCTGCGCCATGTGGGCCCCTCCCTGGCCAGGGATCAAACTCGTGCATCAATGGCTGCAGATGCTTCATAGTGTGGTGCTTAACCACTTGCGCCATCAAGGAGGCCGTGATATTTATTTATTTTTTACCATCTTTACTTTCTTTCCTCAGGTGTAGTCCCCATAGAATTTCCACCACCAATTCACCTGTGCACCATCATCATAGTGCCTTGTTCTCTTCCTACCCTTGTTTTGAACCCTTTCCTTCCCCCTCCCCTGCAGAATGTCTCTGATTTATTGTCCATTTATTTTTTATTTGCTTTGCAGGCAAACAACTATTTTTAAATACTGTTCTTTATTTTGTTGTGATGGTGAATTTTGGTGATTCAATTTCAGATCTACCAATATAGCATTCTTAAAATAAGTCCCATTTGGTCATGATGTATTATTATTTTTATGAATTATTCAATTAAGTTAATATTTTGATAAGACTCGTGTATATGAAGGATATTGCTTTAAAATTTTCTTATAATTTCATTTCTTCAAAATGATGTATCATTTCATTGAAGTAACATTGGTTTACAACATTGCCTAATTTAAGGATTAGGTTCACAGCTCTTTAGATTTATGTTATCATATCACACCCACAATTGAAGCCCTCCCTCATAATCCACTGGGACCCTACTACACTTTATCCCCGACCCCCAATCCCTCCCTTGTAACGTCAATTTCAGTCAGATTTCTAGGGTTTATTTTGCTTTAGTTTTGTCTGTCCTTTTGTTTTGTTTCTTTATATTCCACATAGGTATAAAAATCATGTGATATTTGTCTTTCTCCTGACTTATTTCTCTTAGCATAATCCCTTTCATTTCCATTCATGTTGTCCCAAATGGCAAGACTTTTATCTTTTTATATCTAAGTAGTATTCTACTGTGTATATAGCCTACATCTTCTTTATTCACTTCTTTATTCACACTTTATTCATCTGTCATTGGGCACTTTGGTTGTTTCTATAACTTGGCTATTGTAAATAGTGCTGCAATGGACATAGAAGTGCATACATATCCCTTTAAATTAGTGTTTTTACATTTTTTAGATACCAAAGAGGTAGATCTATTTTTAATATTTTCAAAAACCTCTATATTGTTTCCTTAGGGCCTGGACCAGTCTACATTCTCACTAACATTATAGGAGGGCTCTTTTTTCGCCACATCTTCACCATGTCTGTTTTTGACATTTTATTAAAAGATTTATTTATTTATGCATATAAGAGCTGGGGGACAGGCCAGAGGTGTGGAAGGATTCACCACAGATGGAGTGGGGAGCAGAACAGGCAGATTGACTGAAATACACTGCTGGGGGGAGCAGCGGGTGAGGCAGGAGAGGTCTGCTGCATCATGTGGGTCCCCTCCCTGGCCTGGGATCAAACTCTTGCTGTTGTGGCGCGGATGCTTCACAGTGTGGCACTCAGCCCGCTGAGCCACCAAGGAGGTCCATGATTTTGACATTTTCGATATAGGCCATTCTCATGGGAATGAGGTGATAACTCTTTGGGATCTTGATCTGAATTTTCCTGATGGTAAAGGATGATGAGCCCTTTTTCATATACACCTGTTGGTCATCTCTATGTCTTCTTTGAAGACATATGTTTTGTATCTATGATCAGATTATGCAAATTTTTCATTAGATAATGGATGAATACATTACTCAAGTCCCAGACTTTATCCAATGAGAGTCAGATCACTATGTTGTGTTGCTGATTGAACACTGAGAGGGTCTCTGGAAACACAGAGGGTCTCCAATTCCATCAAGTCAACGTGTAATAACCATCAGGTGTAGACTCGTGTCTTATCTCTTCTGGATCTCAGTAAGTCTGATAATTGATTTATTATTATTATTTTTGGTGAAAACCATTTCAAAGAGCCATGAGAAGAGGGCATGAACACCTTGGAATGACACCCACTGTCACCTTGGAATGACACAGGCAACTATTTCAGAGCACCCGAGTGCTGGGCTGGCCCATTGTACGTCAAACACAAAATGTCATATAGGACATCAGATCAGACATGTCCCTTTCTGTGTGTTAGCAGCTTAATTGTTTTTGAGATCATTCACATGAGAAGTTATTTCAGAGCAGCATTTTAAAAGGAGAAAAAAAAATCCTACATACAAATGCATTGTAAATAGCATTACTCTCCTGCATGAGAATACCTGTTTAAATGGTAATTATCCAAAACATTTAAAAAAATCCAATTATTAAACAGGCTGAAGTATTTTCATATTGAATAGATGAGTAGATGGGAGGGTGTAAATGGCTTACAAAATAATGAAAAATTTCATAGTTGGCATAACAGTTTCTGTTATATCAATATTTCAAAATTTCACAAAAGATTACAAAAATCAAAATAACAAATTATGAACAATTAAGCCTGAGAAATGTGAAAAGAATGATTATATAGCCACAATATTGGAAATTACTATGAAGTCCAGTAAACGTATTTTTTTTCACATAACATATTTTCTCCTCTGGGTTTATTAAATGTCATCATAATCAGAATAAATACTCAAGAACATTTGTGGTCACTGACAAAAATTGCTTTAAGACTTGTAATTCTCTTATAAGTTAGTTTCATTTTAAGCAAGTAACAGGAATCTTCTCTATTTCTTAAATCTTGAAAGCTGTTCTCAATCAACCACATTTCCTCTACAACATTTACCAAAAAACAAACAAACAAAAAACACTAGTCTCTTTATCAAATATGCAGGTGCTTAATTTAATGTGTGGTTTCCAATTCAATTAAGAGTTTCCTGAAAGGGTATGCTGTTTTTAAAGTCAATTCCGATGCCTGCCCATTTCGTATTATTTTTGGTTTCAACATGTACCACAAGGCAAATCCTTTAAAGTCTGAATGCTCTAGGTGATAAATTCCTGCATTTCATGAAAACCCTGAATTCCCTTGTAGGTGAGAATCAAAAGCCTAAAATACAATTTTGTTTTACAGCATCTAGTTATATATTTCTTCCCTTGGAAGGGATTATTTCTGTATTTCCTTGGATAACTCCAAAACTTAAATGCTAACTCCTCCCTTGGGATTTCTCTTTGAAGTCCTATAGCATAAAGCAGATTTGTTCAATGCATAGACTCACACATTAATAGACTATACACATCAACAAAAAGATAATATTTTGATGCTGGAGGAAAACAGTGCTTTTTAGAGGACTAATAAGGGTCTGGACTTACTTTGCCTCTAAAGATATATTAGTGATTAGTGGCCTATTTACAAATGCAGACCTTCTTTGACATTTGGGAAGGTAAGTCTAAGCAGACCGCTCCAACTGTCTGCAGAATGTGAAACGGCCCCACAGTGAATTACTGAATTATAAACTTGCCTCTTCCACCAAGATGAATTTTATGTAAACATTCTGGGAGTCTTGTGAGGAGGCCTGACCTGCAGGGCACCTGCCTGTCTAGTTCTGATGCTCTAAAACTACAAGATGCAAAATCCTTTGCTGATTCTAAAAATAGTGAGTATAATTAGTCTTGCAAATCAATGTTTCCACTCATCAGGATGACAAAATAACTTGTTAAATAGCATACTTAATTTACATATCCAAGAGTCAACAAAAACTTCATCTACTATTTATTTGGTTATATCCTTTTAGGAGAAAAATGCAAATCACTGGCCGGCTGCCACTCTCCAAAATATAGGAGGTAATTAGAAACATACTGTTGTCGTGTTTTCATAGCAAAGTACAATCTGCTTTCTGAGAAAATATTCCATTATCTTATCTGAGCTCCTTTATTCATAATTATTATGATATGTATGCCTGTGGGTAAAATTAATGAAAATATGAATAAACTGAAAACTAATTTTACATGTAGCATTTGATGATTATTCAACAAAGCTTTTAGAAATAAAAATAAACAATACATATACTCAGTGTTATTTACTTTTTTGTATAGTAAAGGATAAAAATGATATCCAACAATAAATATTATTTTTGATGTTAGGCCAGTGATATGTCTTATCAAGTGATATGAAACAATAGTAATTTAAGGAAGTTTTACTGATCCTGGACTTGTACCACTGTAAGAGTCTTTGAATACCACCAGCAGCAAAAATTTACCAAACTTATGAAAAAATTTAAAGAAAGGGATATCATTTATGTGTCTATTACTCTTGGATTTTTACATTCATTTTGGATGTGGGTTATATTTTTTTAGTTGTAAGTTCTTATTCTCTTATAAAGTTCCGTTTAGTTTTCAAACATATTGTGCTTAGTTGACTGAATCATCCATGGGTAGAAACTATTCCTCAGTCATCTGCTTCCAATATCTTACAATACTAATATCTTAATAAATATTTGAATGATTTGTGTTCACTAAGCATGAAAACAATGTACTTAATATCTGAAGTTTGGAAAATACATTATTCTTTCTAACTGAAATATTATTCCACTTATTACAAGTACCTGAAGAAGGAAAGGGACCCCAAAATTTTTAATTACTCTACAAAGTGGGGTTTTCTATAGCAAGTCTATCTTAGGAATTCTAGCATAGGATAAAATAGCACAATGACAAATACTATGATTCTTATAAATATCTACTTATATATAATTTATGTACATTCTAAATTGTACATTATATATTGCACATTTGTAATATAATATATGATACAAATATAGAGTCTCAAGGTAATCAATAGCTTTCCATAGATCACAAAGGTAGGAATTGGAGTAAACAGGTACAAGGAATTGAGAATCAATTACCCATTTTTGCTTAAGCAGTCAACCATGTGTATGAAATTTTAGCTATTTTGAATGGGTCTATTTGATGAGAAATTAAAATGAGTTACAAACCCATTGCCATGTACACTTGAAAATGTGTTCCATTATTATGTACATATTGAACAGATATACAATGTTATATTGATTGTGATATAAGAATAATATTAACCATTATTATGACTATCTTTGTATTACAGTTAATTCATTTTATCAACAATTAGATTGTGTCTACTATGTGCTAAAGTTTGGACTTACAAAGAATCTAACTTCAATGCAGTACACAGACTCCACAATTCAGAGATGGAGTTAAATACATGAGGATTACATTTATAGTTCAAGATTGAGCAAAAATTCTTGCAGTTGTAATCTCATTTGATCCTAAAAAAATAATAAGGTAAATGAAAAGATATTTCTATTACACTAATTTCAAAAGGCAAAATTAAATGACTTCCCTATCTCTGTGCATTTTGCAAATTATAGATTGGACAGTGTGGGCACAGGTTATAAGAACTCACAAAGCTAAATAAAAACCACTTGAATTCAGTCCAAAAATCAGAATAGAGTATAGAATTTTTAGTTAAAAATTCTATCTAGTTAATGGTCCCTAATGCAGCTTTCCCAATTTCCCACTTAAAAAAAGAAAAACAATTAAGAAATGGAAAAGAGATGAACATTAATCTAAGAATGGCAATTAGCCATTGCCAACATCTGGAGCTGGAGGAAAAATTCATTAATTATAGGACTTGTGGCTTCCAATTAACAATCATAATCAGAAGTTATCATTCATTCATTATTAAATGTTTACGGTGAGCTAGGCGCTTGTTCTTTCTTAAGAGGTTATAATATGTGTTAGCTTTTCATCTCTGCTGTCTGATTTATTTTTCAGGCAACACTGTCTATGTTGAACAGAAAATGGGGCAACTATTGATTTTTTCTGAGATGACCGGAACAAATATAGTCATTTTTAACTTCTATCAGAAGGTAACTGATAGAAATCTATCAGAAACCTATTTAACTATCAGAAACCAAAACAGAAGGACCAGGAGGATACTGGTTCTGTCTTGCCTGCAGTTTCTCTTTCTGTTACCCCTGGTCAAGCATAGCATCAAACTATAAGTACAAGATGATATTTTGAGGGGGATGAGGGAAGAAGGGGAGGGGGAAGGAGAAGGGAAAGATATCAGACTCACATAACTTTCATTACTGTAAATTACTGCTAGTGTTCCATTTCATTAATAGTTATTGTTGTTCATTTCTCACTCTTCCTAATTAAAAATTAAATCCCATTATAGGTATGTATGTGTAGGAAAAAAGCATAGTATGTAAGGCTTAGTACTATCTGTCGTTTCAGGCACCCATTGAGGGTCTTGGAACATAGCCCTATGTTAAGCCCTATGATAAGATGGCTGCTGTATTAATGTGTGTCTGCTGTTTGTGGCAGGAGATAAGGAATGGGCGTTAATGCCAACATGGAAGCTGTAATACTAGAAATAAAGTGAGTGTAGCAGAAGAAAGAATGGGGCATTCTTTGATTTGTTTTGCTCTCATTTCATATCATCTTAAAAAACAACATTAAGACAAGCAATTAATTATAGGGAATACTATTTTTGCCCAGCAATGTTCAAACACTTATAGTTTTGCTCATCTAGTTCAGTGATTATTTCTCCTAGCAATAATGGGTGATGACATGCCATAAATGTTGGAGTGTTACCAACTAGGGAATTTCACCTGTTCCTTACTGTCCAGACATTTTATTGGTGCTAAATAACATAGACATGTACCATCCCGCCTGAAGTCAAGATGAAACCACGAGCCTCAAGATTTCCATCTGAAATCATGTTGTTAGCATAGAGCATCTGGGGCCCATGAGTCCATGAATCCCAGATAAACAAAGACACTCCTCAGGTAGGTTATTTCAAGGGTTTAGAAGTCTTCTCCCAGGAGCTGGGTCAAAACTTAGGTTGGACAATGTTAATCTTTTTTTTTTTTTAAAGATTTATTTATTTATGCATACAAGAGCTGGGGTACAGGTCAGAGGTGCGGGAGGTGAGAGGATTCACCATAGACAGAGTGGGGAGTGGAATAAGGGGAGATGGACTGAAGCACACTGCTGAGGGGAGCAGTGGGCAAGGCAGGAGAGGTCTGCTGCACCCTGTGGGTCCCCTCCCTGATCAGGGATTGAACTCATGCAGCTGTGTCAAGGATGCTTCACAGTGGGGCACTCAACCTGCTGCGCCACCAGGGAAGCCCAGGTTTATCTTTTAATGCACAGTTTTATATGGGATTATATTGAATTAGGTTAAGCTAATAGTGCATCACACACACATTTGATTATTTCTCTATCAAATTTTGCAGCCCAAATAAAAACAAATGACTTGAACTCATTTAGGCATATTTCTTGTCTAAGGGATCAAGCAAAAATAGCTGTTGTCTTTACCATTTCCTCCCATTGCATTAGAACTGTTATTTACGCAAATAGAAAATAAACATTTTAAATATATACAAATTATAGAAAAGATAATAGAATCTTTTACGTTGCCATTATTACCACTTACATTCCTTAACTCACTTATACCCAAGATTCTTAGTGTTTTTTTTGAAATTTGGTATTTAATTTATTAGTCATGAAGCACATTTCCTAAACTGTATTTTCCTATTATTTTCACTTTATTTTGTACACTTTAATCTGAAAAAAGAAATTTGAAATGAGAGCTAACCAGAAAAACAAAAGACCGTATCAAATATAAGGGGGTGTTGTTTGGGTTTGTTGGGGTAGTTAACAAAATCACATCCTCTGATATCTTCATGGTCCTATTTGAGGTTTTTCCTTGGGGCTGTTAACTCCGTGGCACATCTGGTCAGAACATTAGTGTAGCCTGAACGATATTGTTTCAGATCTTTAGGGACATTTGAATGCAAAAAGTGAAGCTGCGTTATACTTGATTGAAATTAGACTTCATCATGTTCTCAGCACAGAGGGAGGCCAAGCTCGGTGCGACCTGTCCATCTGTGGTGGAGCCCACAGCTGAAGTTGGAGTTTACAGAGTGAGCAGGGCTGAAGGTGTTTCTCGTCCTGTGCAGCCATTGCACTCAGCAGATTCCCTTTGCTCTCCTGTTACCTAGATTTCAGTTTTTGCCAAAAACCATCTTTACAAAATGCTTAACAAAGGAGAATTAGTGAAATAGCTCTATTTTCCATTACTACAGCAAAATTTAAAACCATAACAGATTTTCTTTGTTTCCCTCCATTAGTTCAAATTCTAAATTTCCCACACACTTTGCACCAGCACTTAAAACCATCCAGTATATAGTTTGAAAAAATAGCAATGATAAGGAACAGAAAAATGTGATGCAGTGTCTAGAAAAAAGTCATGTGCTGAAAATTATTCTTGAGATGATCAACTATTAAAATTCAGAGATAAGGACTTTAAAGGAATAGTTATAAAGGTAATCAAAGTCTTAAAGAAGGAAGTAATCATAATATATGCATACAGAGGGGATCATAGGAAAATTAAACCTATAAAAGTTAAGTTTTATAGTTGGAATATTTAATATCTGAAGAAGGATGTTTACTTGATGAATTTAGAATCAGAATTGGCGACAAAAGAAAACAATATAATAGAAGTTACCCAACTGAAAAACAGAGGAGAATACTAAAATAAATGAAGAAACTGAGAGATTTGTGATATACTATCAAGCAGTATAATGCATAACTAAAATCTTAGGGGAAGAGAGAACATATGAGCCAGAAAATATATTTACAGGACAATAAACCCAAATACCCAATTTAGAAAATAACTAGTACTAAAGAAAAATAGGACAGATATAAAACAAATAGCAAGATGGTACATTTAAACTTGACCATACTAATAGACATAGTAAATGCAAATAGTCTCAACATCCCAATTTAAAAGGTAGAGATTTGTAGGTTAGATGATCAATCAAGCCCAACTTCATGCTGTCTGTAAGAAAGGCATTTTATTTTTCTATTTTAAAGATTTTATTTGTTTATGCATACAAGAGCTGGGGACAGGCCAGAGTCCAGGGAGGTGAGAGGATTCACCAGAGACAGTGGGGAGCAGAACAGGCAGATGAACTGAAACACACTGCTGAGGGGAGCAGCGGGCGAGGCAGGAGAGGTCTGCTGTGCCATGTGGGTCCCTTCCCTGGCCGGTGGCAGGGATCGAACTCATGCTGCAGTGGCTGCGGTTTGCTTCATAGTGCTTGCTTAACCTGCTGCGCTACCAGGGAGGCCCAAGAAAGGCAGTTAAATATAAAAGCAGAAAGGTATAAAGGCATGATCTGGAGGCAGATGACATCTCTTGGGCGCTCAACAACCTCCAATTATCTTGGCAATATCAGACATTACTGCTTGAATTCAGACAATTTTGATTTTGCAGTTTGGATATCCGAAAAAATCAGCCCTTGATTTTAGGAAATCCACATGTTGAATCCTTTCTGTGGCTTATCACAAGTGCAGGCCGGTCACACAAGACAGACGGGACGTGCAGCCTTGGCTCTTAGATGTGCGTTTAAGTGTTAATATGACACCCAGGTTATGGATGTCATATGCATTCATGTGCAGATGATGGGAAATAGCACCGTGTCAGGAGAATTTGCCAGGGGAAAACTTTTCAACCTGATTTTCTTTACACTGGGGACCAAGTGGAGAGTGGGACATGAATGTTTGGTGATTTAAGTAGGAAAGAAGAAACTGAACTTGGAATTCAGTTTAAGTGTACTGATCTTTCAGTACAAATTTTAGTGGAAATCTTATAATCAGACATACATACAGACAGATAACAGACATACAAGCAGGCAGGCAGGGAGACAGATAGATAGGAGAATCATCAGAACCTCACAGGGAATTAGAAATTATGTGATAGCCTATCTACCGGTGAGTATAACACATAGGAACTTCTTTTTAAATTTTATTTTAATTAGTTAATTAATTATTTTCTTACAATGTTTGCTTTCTTTTCTAAGTGTGGTCCCCACAGTTTCCACCACCAATTTACTCGTGCACCATCTCCACAGTCCCTTGTCCTCTTCCAGTCCCTGCCTTGATCCCAATCCCTCCCTGTTCCCTGCAGATGACTCTGATTTGTAGTTGTCTTTTTTTTGTTGTTGTTGTTCTTGATGACATTACTATTTTTTTTTCTTTTGATCCCCTATGTTCCTCCTATAAGTGAGATCATCCAGTATTTTTCTCTTTCCTTCTGACTTATTTCACTGAGCATCACCCCTTCTAGCTCCATCCATGTTTCTGCAAATGACAGTATATCTTTTTGATTGCTGAATAGTATTCCATTGTGTGTATGTACCACATCTTCTTGGTACAGTCATCTATTTTGGGGTATTTGGGTTGATTCCAAGTCTTAACTTAAATAGTGTTATGATAAAATTGAAGTGTATATATTCTTTTGAATTAATGTTTTTGTGTCCTTTGGGTAAATCCCTAGGAGTGGGATTGCTGGGTCACATGATAGCTCCATTTTTTGTAGACTGAGGAACCTCCACACATAGGAACTTCTTGATGCTCGTGAAAGTCTACTTTTTGGCTTTACAGAAAAGGAATGCTATTTTTATGAGCAAAATCAGCTACAAAAGATTAAGATCTAGATCCTGACTTGAAAGAGTTTTCCTGTTAAAATATAACTTTCAAGTACAGTAAACAGCAGCTAAAGCACAACATTCTTGTGAAGATGAAATAGGAACATGTTTGTAATCCAGGTTTTAGCCATGAATAAAATGAGGTTTCCACGCTTTGAAATGATTTTAGAAACTTTTAGAAAAGAACTGCTTCTACCGGTACTAAAGAATAGAAATACAATGACACATAGATATTTAATTTTCAATTTCTAGTAGTCACATTAAAAAATAAAAAGCAACTGCAGAAAATAATTTTAGCAATGTTACTTACTTCAACACAGCAAAGTATTATCATTTAACCATGTTGTCAACATTTAAATAACTCATTTGATTTACTTGATGCATTCTTAGTTGTTTTTTTTTAAAGATTTATTTATTTATGCATACAAGAGCTGGGGTACAGACCAGAGTCAAGAGAGGTGAGAGGATTCACCAGAGACAGAGTAGGGAGCAGAACAGGCAGATCTACTGAAACGGGAGAGGCAGGAGAGGTCTGCTGTGCCAGGTGGGTTCCCTCCCTGGCCAGGGATTGAACTCTCACTACTGTGCAGCAGATGCTTCACAGTGAAGTGAAGGTTGACCTGCTGCGCCACCAGGGAGGCCCATTGTTTGAGTGTTTTTTTTTTTTTTTCTTTACTAAGTTTTGAAACCTGCTGTGTGTTTTATGCTTTCTGAACAGCTTAATTCACACCAGTCTCATTTTACAGCCTCAATAACTGTATGTGGTTAGTAGTAAAATAATGGGCAGTGCAGACTTACACATGGGAAGAGTTAGCATTACTTGTCTTATAGCAAGGGCCTGTGTCAATGTGATCCTTGACATGCTTATTCTTCTGTCTCCTTGGGGTATTGATTCATCTACTTATTCCTTCCCCAAGCTCTGTCCATTGAGTCATCTGTGACACCACAAAATCTGTGAAGCATCTTCTACCCATTGAAACAACCATGAAAAAATAACACAAACTTTTTTTGCCACCACTACACTTACAATCTATGGGTGTGATGTCACTTTATTTCTGTATCAGTGTTGGTCACCATTATTGGTAATATGGAGCGAGGCATTTATCATAAAGATCAGACTGCACAATGGTGGGATCTAGTTGAGCGATCATGGAAAGCAATTTTTTCTGCACCTAGGATTCAGCCTGAAGTGAGCAGAGAGGGGTCAGGAAGGAAGATGGATGTCAACTGGGATAGCACAGTGAAACCCTGAAACACCCAGAGAAATGCTGGGATCATGTTGCTTACTGGGAACCACATCTGTCTCTTGCTGCTTTCAACTGGGGTTCTGTGAGTCATGGCTAATCTAGTCCCATGGCTGTACCACAGAGCAGTGTGGGCACCTGGCCCCATTGTCAGAAATCCAAGATAAGTCAAGGGGGAGTTGTGTGTAGGGACTTCTGGTCCAGCAGGTTCCCTACACCCAGAAGGTGATTCAGAAGTAATGCTCATGACCTATCAGGTGTACAAATGAACACCCTTCTCCTTTTGCCTTCCAATATCCCCACAAAATTCCCCTTGTGGCCAGCCTTACCTGGGATCATTAAGGAAAGGGAATGCTATGAGAAGAGTTCAACCTAGTTAATTTGACACAACACAAACCCACCATATTGTCTACCATGGGAGGCTTGCAGATGCTTGTCTTACAAATATTTACATTTGCCATTCCTCCATTTTATCCTATCTGTTATCGAGAGAACTTACAAATTTTGACTATATGAAAAAGAAATGTCAGAATAAGCACTTAGAGAGGAATTGATAGGTATTAATTTGCATTTTAATAATTCTTTATAGGCCCAAGAGTATTGCAAATAGTAACAGGACTTCATTTAAACCAAGAGAGAGAAAAGGAAGCGTTCCACATAAACAATCCAATAGATAGAGGTTACTCCCATTAAACTCATAAAAATTAATCTTTGTTTAATGAGCGTGTCATTATTTCAGTAGTCAATTCTGTACTACAGTCTTTGATGTCCCCAAGAGATCATATCATCATTTTCCCTTACCAATCAATAATGGTAAAGTACTTCTGAATTAAAGTCAAAGTGGATGAAATTATTCAATTACAATTTATGTCTACATAGCTGTGTAGAAACTCATTGAAAAGAAGAATAGCAAATAATACCTAAGCTGACCAAGAATTGGTTTTAACATATTAGGAAAAGGCACATTTGCTGGTCTCTGCTTTCCTTAAAGAACAATTGAAAACAATAATGAACATCTAAAGACATGAGCTATATCCAACCTAGTTAAAGTTATAATTTTATTTTACAGTGTAGGTTGCTTTCTTAATATGCATATAGAGGATCTTTACTTTTAATGGTAATTTTCTTTTCATTACATTATGATCAATAGTTATTCACGATTTTGCTGCTCTCAATAGTCCAGTTCTATGCATTCACCTTTATTTACCTTCAGTGTAAATCTCCCATAGGCAAGGGCATTTGATTACTGTAATTTTGGGAAAATTAAATACCTCATTAATAAACCCTTAATGTCAATGCAAAGTGTTTTTTTAAATGACAGCTTTGTCATACCTAGGTTCCTCAAATATATACTTTACTTAATTTGTTTTTCCTTTCTGTATTCTGAAGACTTTACTCAGTCAGCTAGATTACATCTAGATAAGTTAGGAATTTATTTATATAACTGGAATTTATGCATAAATATCTAAAAGGTCATTACTCATTTTATTGTTTTGATTTTTGTCATAAGCTACAGGGATCCCGAATTCTTTTACCATCAATAATTAAAATAGTATTTTGGAAAAAAATTCAATCAAAACATTAATAAAATTTTATGGGAAAATTAACTTCTAGTTCAGTTTTTAATTTCTTACTCACTCTTCAATTCTTCCTGAAATGAATACAATTTTTTACCATTCACATCAGGAAACTGAAATGTTGATAAAAATGGATAAGAGTTGTTCCTAAGATTATAAGAAACATTTTGTCATGTATTTGAAGGTGGTACATTAATGATAAACAATTCTTTGAAATATTTCTAACCTCTGATCACATTATTTAATTCAATTCACTTAGTATTGGGAACATGTTTCCTCTTGAATCCTGATAAAGTAAGTAGGCACAGTTTCACTTTCTCAATTCCACTATTTTAATAAGTTTGACGTGCAACTCCTTCAATATCTATTGATATATTATGCATGTATGTATATTTACATATGTACATCTCTATCAATCTATTCATTATCTTTCTATACTGCTCTCTTCTATTCACACTATGACTTTGCATTCAACTGAGAATTCCAATAAAAAAAAAATCTCATTCAAGCTTTCCTCCTTTTTCACATTTATAATTACCTTCTCAGTTTGTGAAAAGTGGCTGTTACTATTCTCAAAATATTTATTTACTCACCTCTCAAACAATCCCGCAGTCCTTTATTGGCCTCTGTGATCCTACTATTTTGAAGGTTAGAGTGCAATTATGTTATGGAATGAATGAGCTCAATTTCAGTTTGTCTGATGCTTCTTCATGATTCAATTTGAGCTTTGCAATACTTGAAGCAATGCACAATCCTGGATTAGATCATTCTGCAGAAACAGACATAATTGGACAATTGTTAAAAAACTAAATGGGGTATTTCAATGAAGAAAATTTGAATTTTATAAAAATTCCAAAATAAAAAGTTTTTAAAAATTTAAAGCAATTTTACAAAATAAAACAATCTTAATACTTTGAAACTGTAATTTGAATTTGGACTAGACCAATATATTAAACTTACTATGTTTTAAAATACATTTTTCTATTTTACTATATAATTACATGTTCTAATTATATAGCTAATTCCTGTAAGCATACTTATATAATTAAATGATATAATTACAGAGTAATTGCATAATTATTGTAATGACATAATTATAGTAACTACTCAATTGCAAAACATTCAATGCACAAGTAAAACATCCAAATTAATTGCTTTAATAAAATAGCTCCAAAAAAGCCATTTTGAATTCAAAATAAAATTTCAATTTTAGCTGTAACATATTTTTAAAACATATTATGTATCTATATTTTAAATATATTTGGTTTTTCATTTTTATTCACCATTTAAAAATACAGACCTGTTTAATCAAACTTTTGTAATTATTATTTTTTAAATGTTAGAGTGAATTTGTTTCCTAAAATTTACTTCTAAAGTTTTTTAACATTTATTTGAAAGTATTTTAATGGGAACATGGAAAATGTTGTGACTGAGAACAGACACTTTGTTCTGTTGGTTTTTAAGTTTTCTGCACGCATTCAAAGATTCATAAATATTGCTTACTCATCTCAGCACAAACAAGAGATTCATACGATGAATGCTGAAATGGACCCAAACTCTCATATTAGAGAATTTGTGAATAAGTCACTAAGAAGAGTGTTCTTGGAAGGTCCCTGAATGGGAAATGCAGTGGCTGATTTTTCATTGGGATGAGCAGAAGATGATTTGGCTTTATTTTACTTCTACTGATACATGTTTGGTTTAGTTCGCCAATGCCCACCTTCCTGTTGTACTTCCTATATTTTGTTCTTAGTTGCCTCTAGGCTAGCAAGCACTCAATAAATCCATAAAAATCCCAATTTCATTTTTTGTGTTGCAGGTTTCTATCTTCCTATTAACCTTATAACAGTCACTGTTTTAAGCCCTAGTATATGATTGTTTTATTTTTTAGGAAAATAATAGCTTTATATATTTTACTGTGATATGAAAATAGGATATCTGGCTACAGGAATTTATCTTATAAAGTCTTTTCGCTTTAGTCTAGAAAACCTTTGATTACAAATAAGGACTCTAGTGAAGCAAAGAGTTGTTTTTCTCTGTGAGGGAAATGGTATAATAGACGGAAAATAAAGAAAATTCCTGAAACTTGGGCACCCAGGCCATCACCCTTACCCAAGGGTGATGGAGCCCACATTTCTCTATTGTACTAACAGCCTTTAACCTTCCGTGAGATGACAGGGGAGTAGTTCTGGTTTCAATTTCAGTGAAAACATTTTCCCATACAAATCAGTGTTACTTGGTTTCTTTTAATTTTCTTCCAAATGTCATAATTAAAGTTATAATTCAAATTCAACTGGTTGCCCGAGAAACTAAATTTTTCAAGGTGAAATTCACATACCATAAACGGAACTATTTTTAAAGCTATATTTTGACTTCATAAAAATGCAATTATATAGTAATGACTTGCTTGGGTTTAACTTTTTTAAGAAAAACAAAACATGCATAAATCACTAAAACTCTATCTTCTTTAATGTACAGGTTTTTGGGGTTATTTTTACTATTTAAACTGTGTACTTATAGTGACAATGAAAAGCAGAATATGTATCTTATCAAAGCAAATCAAAAAATCATACTTAATAAACATATTTGACATATGATTTAGAAAAAAAAATAAAGCAAATGATGCAGTGACACCTTTATTTTCATCACCCCCAAAGGAGATCCAGTGCCCGTAAGCAGTTACTTTCCATTTCCTTGATCACATGGCATCTGCCAAACACCAGTCTCCTTTCTGTCCCTGTAGAGTACCTGCTCTGGATAAATCATATAAATAGAATCAAGCAATATTTGAATTTACATCAGTTTGTTTCATTAGCATAATGTTTTTGAGTTCCATCCATTTTGCGGTACATGCTAGTTCTTCATTCCTTCATGTTGAAATTCATTGCTTTTACACTGTATATATGTATGCAATTTCTTTATTCATCCTTTGATAGATATTCAGGCTTATTCTGTCTTTTTCTATTGTAAACAATTTTGTGAATTTTAAAATAGCTCTAATAGAGGTCAAAACTTTGTAAGTGTTGAATATTTTCTGTTAGTTCAGTAGAATATTTTCTAATATAATTTTTTTAAAGTTCTTTCATTTTTAATTGTGGTAAAATACACATACCATAACATTTATCACTTAACTGTTTTTAAATGTAGAGTTCAGTAATGGTAAATATATTCACATATTTGTGTGACTAATCTCCAGAAATATTTCATCTTGCAAAACTGAAAATCTGTATCCATTAAACAAATAATACTCCATTTTTCCCTGCTCTTAGTCTTAGTAAACACCATTCCATTTTCTGTTTATATGAACTTTACATAGATACCTCCTACCTATAGACTTGTATTATATTTGTGTGTGTCTGTATGTGTGTTTGTATGAGTGTGCCTTGTTTCACACACTGTAATGTTCTCAAGGTCCATCCATGTCATGTTATCTGTTGAAATTTTCTTATTTTTTGAGACTGAATAATATTCCATGAAATGTAAAATATATAAATGTTTTGTTAATCTGTTCTTCCATGAATCAAATTGCAAGTTTTTCACCTTTAACTAAAATTAGAATTATATTAAAAAATTTTAAACATTTTCTCATATTGAGTCTTTCTTACTGCCAAGAATAAAAGTTTGCAAGCCATGATATGTGATTCCCATTATATGCAGATAGATTCTGTTTGCATTAATATTAAGACTGACATGAAGAGGGGTGTGTGTGTGTGTGTGTGTGTGTGTGTGTGACAGAGAGAGAGAGAATATGCTCTAGACATTTCCAGTAACATTAGCGTTATCTGTTACATAAATACTTTTGCAAGAATTTCCATATGAAACCATGTTGGGCCTTCATGCATTATTTTTAGTTCTTTGACAACTTCTCAATTTCTGTCATGAAAATTTATTTGACTTATTTCTCTTTGGGAATTGTTTACAAAAATACATTTTTTTTCTAGAAAAAAATTGATTCCATCCATTTTGCAAGCTTCCTTTCAGTGTTAAACAGATTTCTTGTGATAATCTTTCTTTTTCAGTAGTTGTTTTCCATTATTATTCTAACCCTAAATATACTTACTCATATTTTTTTCTCAAGTAAGTTAATGGTCTATTTTATTGCTACTTCCAGAGGGCCATAATATGTAATTCTAATTGTGATTTCCTTTGCAATTTATTAATTTATATTTGCATGTGTTAAGCAGAATAATGACCTCCAAAGATATCCATGTCCCAGTCCCCAGAACCAGTCAATATTTTAAGTTAAATAGCAAAGGACATAGGTTGCACATGGAATTATGATTGCTGATCAACTGACTTTCTTTAAGTGGGATCAATGTTTTGACAAGTGTCCTTCAAAGTCCAAGGGGGAAGTACAAAAGCAGCATTAGAGGAAGATAGCACTACAGAAGAAAGGTCAGAGACCTTAATGAATATGATAGTAATTATTATGTTTCTATTTCTTTCGTAATATAATTATTTAAAGGCTATTAATATTTCTTTGGGCGTAATTTTAGTCATATTCTCCATATTTTTTTGATAAGTGTTTTTATTTGGCATTTGTAGTAGGCATAATTGTAAGATAGCCCCCAAGATTCCCTCTTCCTGCTCTGCTCACCCTGTAATAATCTCCTTTTAACTATGAACAGATGTTGTGAATATGAAAAGATACCACCTCGATGCTTTTTTAATAAGTCGGAAGGGATTTCATAGATGCAATTATTAATCAGTTGATTTTTCAGTTAAGGAAAAGGAGGATCATGTGGGGTGGGGTGTACTAATCAGCTGGGTCTTTAAAAGAGGTCAGCGATTAAAGAAGGGAGATTTCTTCCTGGGGATCTGAAGATGCAAATGACATAAGCTGCATATGGAGAGGCTTAGGAGGATAGAAAGAATAGTCAGCTTCTAGAACATGAAGCCATCAATTCTCTAGCTGCAAGGGAACATAATCCAGCTCACAATAGGAACTTGGAAGACCTTGGGCCTCAGGTGAGAGTTGACATCTTCACTTCAGCTTCAGGACCTCCTGAGCAGAAAACACTGCTAACTTGTACTTAGACTCCCAACCCATAGAATCTATGAGATAAAAAATGTGTAGCTTTAAGCCACTAAGTCTATGGTTAGTTTTAGGCAACAGAAGAACAGTATATTCTTTGATACTCTGCCATTGGGGTTTGGATGCCTCATTGTTTAAGAGAAACAATGTTTCTTTAGGGCCATTCCTCCCTAAACAGTGCATGGAGTCTGATCTTGGACACACTCTTTCCCATTGTTTAAGAGAACAATGCTTTTTGTCATTTTTGAGATGATTGCATTTTTCTTCCAGTTTTTCTGGTTTGATTGTTAAATTCTAGTTTCATTATATCTTAAAATGATATATATATATAAATATATATTTCTTCATTTTAAAAAATAATTCACAAGTTTGGTGGTCTCTGACTTTATGTTAGCAAGTACATGGATAATATGATGATAAATTGTGGGTATAGAGTCCATATGTGTTGATTAGCTCTACATTAATAATTCTACTCTATAGGTCTTTCATGTCTACTGTTTTGGTCGACTTCTTTAATAAGGGATTGAGAGAGTAAAATCAGAATGCACAAATGCTTTGTTCTTTGGCTAAATTTCATTTTCTCTTTTATCATTATACTTAGATAGTATCTCTATTTATGACTAGTTGGGATATTCCTTTCACACTGTTTATATATGGTGAAGACAGAATTTTCATAGTGCTTATTGCTACTGAAAAATATCCCCAACTAACCTACTCTCTACTTTCATAGTGGTATTTATTAAAATATTGGAATAAATTGGGATCAGGAGTTTGGATTGGGAAGTGCATCTCTACCCTATTACTAAGATCTTCACAGACTGTAGACTCTTCAACCTTACCCTATCTTGACTCAACCTTGACCATGGGGACACATTGCTAATATTCATGCCTGTCTAACTGAATTGATGTCAAAAGTATATATCAATAAGGAAAAAAAAATTCACTCTACACACACTTCAGCTCCTGACACATAGTACATGATGTAAAGTCATTTCAACAGCTAGTATATTCGGACTAATGTTAAAAGCAAAACACAAACAAGGTGTTAAAGTGAGAATTAAATCCTTGTCTTGTGCCTGATTTTAATGGGAGTGCATGTAATATCCCTGTAAGGCATGATGGAGGATGTCAGCCTCAATCTTGATCTTCAGGTAACTGCCCTAATTTAAAATGCAGATTCCAATTATTCATGGAAAAAGAAAGTTCCTGACCTCATCTCAGATGTGTAGCACAATAATGTTCCTTTCAAAATGAAAATAAATCCCATATGAAAACATTTATTTAGATAGGATGATTTTATAATATAAATGTTCCCTAATGAATCCTATCTATGTGTATTTACCAAAGTTATTCAATGAAAGAAATTGTTCTTAAGATTCAAGAATCTTCTTTCCCATATAAATACAACCTGCTTCTTTATCATGATCTTCAGATAAAAAAATTATCATGCAAGATGAGAAATGATATAAATAGAGACAGTAAGAGTGTGTTCCTGACCCTACTAATAATACTAAGGGTTCATAGAGGTTGGATCATGTAATAGCTATCTAGGTTTTCAATATAGCATGTACTTGGTTAAATTAACACGTAACCTATTATATTAACACTATTGTACCAGTTTCCATAATACAAAACCCAAAGAAAATATTCTAGTTGATACTTTTCTTCCATGCCTTAAAATTGTTTAGGATTCAGAAAAAGAAAGGCTAAAACCTGCCAACTTGCATCTTGACAATAAATTTTAAAACAAAATAAGCAATCATGTCAATGAGGCTTTTAATAACTGCTCATGATACAACAGAGCGTTTTAAATTATCGTGAAGTAAGCACTTCATTTACATTTAACTAGGCATGGATTGTATACTAATTAAACCATCACAGTGAGAGATACATCATTGTGTGTTAAAAATACACAGACAGTTTTAAATTGGAATCCTTCTACAAGCTGTAATAGGTGGGATAAAGATTGCATTTCAATTTTAAATGGCTTTGTCAAGATGTGTGTTCTAGCAGATTTAAGAGATAAGAATTTAGATCAAATCTTGATAAACCATCATCATATCCAGTTCACTGCCTGTTTTTATAAATAAAGTTTTATTGGAACACAGCCACATGTTTTTCTTTATTCACTGTCCAAGACTGCTTTTACAATGAAGGCTTAGTTGATTATTTGTGACAGACTATAAATGACCGGCAGAGGCAAAAAAATTGCTAGCGGGTCCTTTATAGGGAAAGTTTGCTGAGTTCTGCTTTATATCAGTCTAGGCCCAGTTCTGTTATATCTTGTGTGTTCTTACATATTTTATTAAGTTTCTATTAGTCTCAATTTTCTTTTTTTTATTTTGATAATATACTCATTCTTTTTTTTTTATTATTAATTATATTTGACATCATTTGTAGTCCCCAGGGAGTACCACCTCAGTCCCTTGTGCACCCTCTAGCCTCATCCCCGTCTTTGCCCTCCCCCTTCCCCTCCCCCACCATGGTCCCTTTGGTTTATCCTGGATTTTTGGTCTTGTTGAGTTTTTTTGTTTATGTTTGGTTATAATTGCCCAATTCCTTGAGCTTATTCTTTATTGTTGTTGTTGTTCTTTCATATTCCTCCTAATAGTGAAGCCATCTGATATTTTTCTCTT
>JAGFMF010011492.1:2157424-2209455 GCA_019455555.1 Galemys pyrenaicus | reverse complement strand
GTCTGATCACAAAGATATACAAAGAACTCATAAGACTCAAGAAAAATAAAGTAAAAAACCCAATCAAAAAATGGGCAGAAGAACTTAAAAGACACCTCTGCAAAGAGGACATACACATGGCTACTAGACACATGAGAAAATGCTCAACATCCCTCTTAGTCAGGGAAATGTAAATCAAGACCACAATGAGGTACCACATCACACCGGTAAGAATGGCACACATAGTCTCAATTTTCTAATGAACAGAGTGGAAATTAAATGACTTACGGTCATAGAATTTCTGGCACTAAAATTCTTTAGGTAGTATTTTGCTTATATATTATCTATGGTTTTCTATTTATTTATCTACTTTTTTGGTACTATTTAGATGTTACCTATCAAAATTAAAGTAATGTAACTATGTCACTTATTCCACGAATGCATATTTATGTCTTTTTAAAAACAAACAGGGCCTCCCTGGTGGCATAAGGGGTTGAGCACCCCACGGTGGGACTTTTGCAACTGCTGCAGAGCTAAGTTCCATCCCTGGCCTGGGAGATGACCCACATGGTGCAGCAGACCTCTCCTGCCTTGCCCACTGCTCCCGTCAGCAATGTGTGTCTGTCAATCTGCCTGTTCTGCTCCCCACTCTGTATCTGGTGAATCCTCTCACCTCCTGTGACTCTGATCTATACCCCAGCTCTTGTATGCATAAATAAATAAAATATTTAATAAATAAGTAAAAACAAACAAATCAATGCATCTACCACCAATTGTTAATGTATAGAAATGCAATGGAATTTTGCACAGTGATCTTTTACCTTGTTAAACTTCTTTATTCGTTACAGGTGGGTTCTCTTTTCCTGATTTCATATTATTTTCTACATAGGTAATCAGGTAATCTGTAAATACAGTCAAATTTCTTTCTTCTTCATTCATAAGACTCATTTTTCCTGATCTATTTTATTGTCTAGAAGCCAGGGTATGAAGTTCAACACAATAATGAGATTGAATATCCTTTCTTTGTTTCCAGATGTTTGGGGAAAACACTCAGCCTATCACCATTAAATATGATAGCAGCTATCATTTTTATAGATGTTCTTTATGATTAAAGCAATTCCCTTGTTCTACTTGGTGAGAATTTTTTTTCATGAATGGATGTAAATTCTTTTCAGATGCTTTTACATCACATATTGGAATGATGATGTTTTTCTTCTTTGGTTTGTTCGTATGGCTGGGTCACATCACCTGATTTAAAGAAATTATCAAGGTAATATAACTTTACAGTATTGTATGTGACCTCCTCAGATGTGTGACCTCATACCACACCTACTGGAATTTAAAATGTTGAACCCAATTGCTGTATATCCTGCTTTATATAAGGTCATGTTTATTTTGATAATATTTTGTTTGTGGGTTTTGTGTCAATCTGCACAATGAATATGCTCTACAGTTCTTTTATTGTAATGTATTTTTTTTGTTTTGATATTAACCCTAATATGCCAACCTCATAAAGTAAACAAATAAATATGCATTATTTAGGTTAATATTTCATTGACAGTTTAAATAATTTGATTCTACTATTGATCAGCTGTCTACATTATAAATAATCACATGAATATAACAGATAATGACATTGGTTTTCTATTTCCTTACTAATGTTATAGCTATTTGGTCTATCAAATTCTTAAAGGTATTGAAATCTTCAATTATTAATATGGATTATTTCTCTTTTTATTAACCTCCCTGGGGATTACCCTGTTACATTTTTAGTTCTGTAAGTTTTAACCTCTTAGTCTTTTGCAAATGCACTCAAAAATAAGAATTAACATTCCAGATTTCTTTATTGAATGTATTATAGAAAGCCTTCCTATACTCATGAAACATTCTCAAATGCAATTTCAATGAAAACCAGTATTTTAATACCATGTAATTTTCTGATAGATGCTGCTTTGTATTTCTAATATGATAAGTTAAACTCCCAATTTTATTATTTAATTAGCACACAGTATAAAATGCTTTCAAATAAATCTTGGGTTAATATGTAAATATAGTTGACAGTGAATCTAATATATTTAATTTTTTGTGTTGTTCTCCTATTGCCTATCTTTTATCCATTGCTATGCCTGATAGGCTATTGTAAAGTGAGAATTTTTCTGCTTTATTTGTTTCTAGTTAATTCAGTCACATCATTTTAATAGCAAATAATTACATCATCTTCCCCCAAAAGAGCAAGCTAAGTTTAAAACTTGACATTTGATTCAGTGAGAGATGCAAGTCTCAGTGTCAGAACATGAATGAAAATTTATCATCTCTTAGGCTTTGAGCAGCTGTAATTTAATGGACTTTGTAAAAATAGGGCATACATTGTACAATATCAAATTACAGCATTTCTTTGGATTATGTTTACTTTGTGTTTCCTAAGGACATTTAGTTCCTTAAGTATTTGTTGTCACTTCTTTCTACCCTATGATAAGTCTTTATCAAGTATCATCATATTAAAATAGATTAAGCATGGGGGTTGTTTAAAACACAACATAATGATGCAGTTAAAGAATCTGTATTTTGTCTAAGGACTGGCAATGCAGTATTCCTCACATTCAGTCAAACATCCATTCCTAGTGCACATAAACATTCGAACTCTTGATACCTTAAAATATTTTAGCTCTTATCATGTTACAGCTCATTTTATCTCAGATCATAAATGTATGAAAATTGTAGTTTTCTAAATATAAGCTAATTTGACACAAAAAATGATCCTAAGAATGTTTTATGAATTTCCATATTTCATTACACATTTATAAAAAGAATATAACTTAAAAGACTACCAGATGGCTAAACTTAAACTTATCTGCCTCTTTTTATGATAGTATAATTAGTATCTATTAGTAAATGTCATATGATTCAGTCAACAACAAAAGAAACAAAACAAATTTAGCAATGTCCACTGCTTTCTAGTTGTTTTTATTTTACAAAAAAAAGTGCAATATTTTGTTATGTCTCCTAATAGAATTAACTTGATATCTTTTTGTCAAACATTTTAAAAAATTTATTTATTTATGCATACAAGCACTGGGGTACAGGCCAGAGGTGCGGGGAGGTGAGAGAATCCGCCAGATAGAGCAGGGGGCAGAACAGACAGATGGACTGAAATACACTGCTGAGGGAAGCAGCGGGCGAGGCAGGAGAGGTCTGCAGCGCCATGTGGGTCCCCTCCCCAGCCGGTAGCAGGGATCGAACTCGTGCTGCAGTGGCTGCGGATGCTTCATAGTGTGTTGCTATGGGCATAACCCACTACGTCACCAGGGAGGGCCCATTTTTTGTCAAAATTGGGGAAAAAAAATGAATGCATTGAAGAAGAACTTCCTGAACTGATCGCCATGTCTTTGAACTGGTGGCCATGTCTGTCCAGGGTCTCTTTCACACCATCCTTCATCGACATTGAAAAACTCACAACCAGTTGGGAAACTGCACCTGGCTAGCTTGTGTCAGGTGCATTGTCCTTAGAGTGTGCCAAGGCTGTGGCCGGTCATCAAGTTTAACCTCCATTAAGCACAAATATCCAAGATCATTCTAGAAATGTGTGCCCTGTCTCTCAGCATGCACAGTAACAAAAGTAATCAATCTTGGCCTATTTGGAATTCTTAACAATGGCCAGACGTCTGAAATTATAAATCAGGAACTTCTGAACAACATATAACCTTAACACTAAAGAACTATTACTGAGAGAAACACGTATTTACAGGACATGGTGAACCCTGTATGACCTTATCGTTCTTACTGTTTATTTTTTCCAAAATAGAGAAGAGGGCCTTCCTGATGGATCAGCGTCTTGAGCGCCGCGCTGTGAAGCATCCGCAGCACAGCAGCGCCAGTTCGATCCCCGGCCAGGGAGGGGACCCACATGGCGCAGCAGACCTCTCCTGCCTCGCCTGCTGCTCCCCTCACCAGTGTGTTTCAGTCAGTCTGCCTGTTCTGCTCCCCACTCTGTCTCTGGTGATTAGTCTCTCGTCCTGTGATTCTGACTTGTACCCCAGCTAAATAAATCAGAAGGCAAAAGAAAAATACCAGATGGTTTCACCGCTAGGAGGAATATAAGGGAAGCAAATAAGCCACCAAAGAAAAGAATATTGATGATAATAATAATAAAAAAGCAAAAACGCAACAAAACCAAAAAGGCAAATAAGAAACACTTTGTGGAGAAGTGAGAGGGAGTAGGTTGAGGGCAGAAAGAGCACAAGGGACTGAGGTGATGGTGCCCTGGTGAAATGGTGGTGGGAATTCCATGGGGACCACAATTGATGTTAAATATATATCAATAAAGAAAATAAATGAATAAATAAATAAATAAATAAATCTTTAAAAAATAGAGAAGAAAGCCAGTGTTTGAGGAAGTGGAATAACTTATGTGCTATCACAGAGAAATTTACAAAAGTGTAATTTGAGTATCATTTTAATCCCAGCATTGGCACTGAGTCAAAATAACAATATTTCAGGAAGAGGATTCCAAAGACCATCATTTAGCATGAATGTACATTTTGTTGTTGTTGTTTTGAAGTTTGACTTGTTTTTATTGCATCAGAGTTTTGATATTGGATCAAAATGAGCATTATGCATTAATTTCTAAGTATAATTTTATACTGAGATGAAAATAATGTATCTATATAATCATTTCCTCAAAACTACTGTGTAACATAGGTTCAAATGTTATCTGTTTTGATTATATTCCAGTTGATCTACTTTGCCACATTCTGCAAGATCTCTGCATGAGAGATAAAACATGTTTCTTCTAAATACTTCCTATCCATTTTGGGGGCACTGATTAGCTCTTCTGGGAGAATTAGCAGGGCATTAGAAATTAAAACTTATTTTCTATTTTTAAAAGCAGGACATACAAAATGCAGAAAAGGAAAAGAAGAAAAAGATGACCCATTGCATGAAATTACACTTAAAGCCACCAGACTTTGGGAAATATTGGTTACTTTTCTCAACACAGGGTTCCCATCCACCCCCAGAACAGGGGGAGAAACTCACACAACACTCTGACCAGGGCCTCTTAGACAGAGTTAACTGAGAAAAGGGGAGAGGTGTTGCCTAGTTAGCAAAGAACCCCATTTAAATCTATATTTGCAGTTTTATAATTGTAAAGGCTTAATCTGTATTTTAGGATATCAATATCTAGATTTAAAAAAAACATTTATACATACAAAGCTGGGGTACAGGCCATAGGTGTGGGGGCATGAGAGGATTCACCAGAGACAGAGTGGGGCACAGAAGGGGCAGATCCACTGAAATACACTGCTAAAGGGAGCAGCGGGGAGGCAGGAGAGGTCTGCTGCGCCATGTGGTTCCCCTCCCTGGCTGGGGATTGAACTCGCACTGCAGTGGCTGCGGCTGCTTTATAGTGCGGTGCTTAACCCCTTGCAATTGTTTTTTTTTTTTTTTGTAAAGATTTATTTATTTATGCATACAAGAACTGGGGTACAGGCCAGACCCACAGAAGGTGAGAGGATATACCAGAGACAGAATGGGGAACAGAACAGGTGGATCAACTGAAACACACTGCTGAGGGGAGCAGCGGGCAAGGCAGGAGAGGTCTACTGCACCATGTAGGTCACCTCCCCAGCCGGCAGCAGGGATTGAACTCCTGCTGCAGTGGCTGTGGTGTGCTTCATAGTGCGTTGCTTAATCCACTGCACCACCAGGGAGGGCCCCCTTGCGATTGTTTTTAGTTAAAATGTCCTTTTCAAAAATTGGTCTATTTTCAAATTACATGCAAAATATAAGTATACTTTAGTTAAGTGGGATTAAGTCATTTCATAATTATTAAATTAGCATCATTTACTTATCTTTTAAAAATGTAATGCCAGAGTAATCACAGTGAACATGATATTCACTCACATAATGCTGGAGGCAGGGTACATTGGAACAAGACTTTTTAAACAAATTTAGTAAAACCAAAAAAACCAATTCAAACATGCTTGCATAAAGTGCTACACAATCTTACATTTGACAGTAAATACAAATCTATAAGAAATTTTACATTTTATGTTATTATCTTAGAACATTCAGTTGGTATAACAGGAAGTCATTGACCAGGAGAGTTGAATGACCAATGTATTTCTCACAGTTCTGGAAGCTGGTAGTCCAGAGTCAGAGTACCAGGTGATTCAATGTCAGGTTTGCACAAATTCACCTTATCAGTGTATGTTCACATGGAGAGAGGGAAGGGATGTTCTTGGGTCTCTAATACCCTTGACCATTAATTCTATCATGGTGTCTCCACCCCTATGAATTCATAGAAACCTAATTGTCTTCAAAATTCCCACCTCTAAATATCATGACATCAGGGTCTAGGATTTCAACATACAAACTTTGAGAAACATTCAGTTCATCATAGTTGCCTTTTGCTACACTATCTAAAATAACCAGTCCTTTACTGACCGAGAGTTAAAGACTATTTTTAATTTTTGGCAAAGCACATAATGTATGAAGTTTGAGAAATTGCCATGCAACCAATAAATAGCAAAATTTAAATGATCATAGGCTATTATCAGCAAATAATAAGCTTGAAAAAAAGAAATTTCATGATTCTGGTGGAGACAAGATATAAAGGATGAATGAAGATGCGCAGGGATTTTTAAAAAGTGGAACAATGAAAGCTTTGGATATACTTCAGGGGCTAAAATTGTTGGTAATATTTTTATTCTTAAACATTCATTTATTTTTAAACCATTGCTTCTTAATGTGCAGATGAGGCACCTGGAGATCTTGTTAAAATGTGAATTCTGTCTGGTAAGAGTGGGTAAGATGTGAGGCTTCGTATTTTCAAGCTCCTGAGGTGGGAGTTGGTGATCTAAGGTCCTCTCTTCCCATAGGAAATTTCTACTCATCTATTCAGTAGGAATTGGGGAGCGGGGAAAGGAGCATTCTTTTTACTGCAGAATATTTAGTGTCTTAAAGTGAAGCATGAGGCAGTATAAACTTTATTCTTTAAGAAAGATTAAGAAAAACATGGAGGTGGGAATAATCATGCTTTTTTGGCACTTGAAGATCCAATGATCTATTTAATTGAACAGAGAAAGAAAGCAGTCAGCTCCCCAGTGGCACAGCAAAGGGGCCCCCAAAGTGGGTGCAATACTCAGTCCCTGTCTTGCGCATGTGAGTTTTCAAGAGGTCACTCATAATCTTAGGTGGTGTCGAAACAAACTTAAAAATTGTTATTTCTTCTGTGACACCTGTGAGAAACACAAGATTTTGCTGCTTTGCCCATGTTCAAAAATGGCCACAAAAACACTATAAATAGTGATTAAAAATCAGCTCTTTATGAATAAATTTTAGCAAAAAGGCATATTGGCAATTACAGACACTTTGAATAATGAAGACTGACTATGTGTTTTTATATATGCTCTCTTTGTTAATGTCTACTGCTACTGATTGATTCTATGAAGACACATCACTGATAGACCTTACGGGACCACTGCTTCCATGGAACCTACCAGAAGGGTGTCAAGTGAGGAAAGTCATCCCAGAATTAACTATATTAGCTCACCCATTACTGGAAGAAAACACATGTTTTCAGAGATATAAATTGTCTAAACTGAGTTGAATGGATTCTAAATTATCTAATTATTTTTTAAAAAAATAGGAAAGGAGAATTCTAAGATCATGTGGTCAGTTGCCAACAGCTTGAGGTCATGAATGTGGCAGTCCCTTTTCCCAGGTCTGTTTTTTACCAAATTCCCTGAGCTTCCAATGCGTTGTGTTCTTTTGAGCCACTGGGATTTTCCTGCTAACAGTTTGCTGTTCGGCAACATGGACATATTCCATTAATGCCACTGCTAGATATATAGAGCATTTAAAAATCTGTTCTAGTAATAACAGTGAAATGTAAACACTCTATGTATTTGGCTGATTTAATTCTCTAATCTGGCATCCATTAGCATGCAAAAACTTGTTAATCAAAGTGGTTGAAATGAATTTCTTTTCAGTTTTCTTTTTTAGAGTGCTATAGCTAGTGAATCACTTGCAAATGCAAGGATTATATTTATGTGTTCAAGAGGTTGATAAATTAAATATGATGGTTTTTCACAGTGGGGAGAGTGTGAGTATATCAGAGTAAATGAACACAAGCATTTGTGAGTTGATCTTGGGCTTTGTCTTACATTCCAGAAGTCAAGAGTTTCTGCACCAAGTTACTTGGAACATCATTTGAATAAGAGTATAAATAGCCAAGATTCATTGACCGTATGTAGCAATAATAAACTATGAATCACCACATCAACTAGGACACACAGTGCTCTCCAGACTTCTCCAGACCTTCATTTGAATGAAAAATTCAACCATTTCTTTTTCCCATCTTCCATCCTGTAATGAAAATAATTCAATGTTTCATAAACTCTTACTAAAATTGGTGGCACAGATTTCACCAGTCTAAATAATATGGCAAATCACATCCCTCTGCGACTAATCACTGCAGCACTTCAAGCTGTGTCTTCTCGTGTGCAAAGAAAAAATACAGTAGGCAAAGCTGTCGTGGCCTAGAGCTGTCTCTCACAAGGTCTTGATGCCAACAGCCCAGAAGAAAACAATATGGAGTCATTTCTTCCCGTTCCCTGCTTCCCTGAGCACAAAATATTTGTGTCTCTTAAAATAGCCATGTCTCCAAATGGTACATCAACAGGAAACTGAATTTCCATATCCCCTAAACTATAATTCCATCAATAATCCTTCAGCTCTCAAATTCGGAGCATCTGTAGAGCATCCTCTAAATAGAAATAAATTATACCTCCGTCCTTAAAGGATTAATCTATTCCTGTGCCTTCTACCTAAGCAAAGACATGAATATCTGAACAAGACAAGGTTGCAGAAGTTCTTCTCTTTCCTTTTTTCTCTGCAGAAGGAATCCTTCAGTTCATGACCATTTGGGATTTAAATTTGTCTTTTTTTTCTACCCAAAAATCAGTACCAGCTTCCACTTCACATAATCAGTCCAAGACTCTTAGTCCTAGATTCAATCGTCAGCATCTGATATTTTAGCAGTAGCACAGCCATACTCTCCCTGTGAGTGTGAAAGTGATCTCATTTCCTACTCTCATTTCCAATTTATTCTGCCTTTCCATAGTTGGAAAGAAACCTCAGCAATCCCAACTGTCTTTGAGGTACTGCTTTTACATCTTTCTTTTCCTAGTAATAATCTTCCCCAGATTTATGGGGTAAATTTTAGCAATTATATCTTTATTCTGTACAACAGAGAGGGTACACTTAATTTATACCTTCATTTAAAAATGAAAAAAAAAAAAACAACTAAACAAAAAATTTACGTCAACTAGAGCAGCTTACGTTTTCATGCAATTTTTTGTTATCAGTAGTCACGTGGAAACTGACCTCTAACACTGAATGATGTTAGGTCATTTCCTAACCATTTTTAAAATTACTCAAAATTACTTTAAAAAGCTAAGAATTTCTACTTGGATAATATTGCTAACATGATATAAATGCAAGACAGAATTTTTAATCTGTACTCATTTTTTAAATAGAATGTAGAAACTAGAAGGCGCCAATACTTGCAGTGAGAAGTACTGTTGTATGTACATATGAATATTTTATGTTTATATCTTATGCAAAGACCTAGAGGAGAAAAATAAATCAACAAACTAAATTAGGCAATGCTATTGCAGAGGTCGTTTATTAAGTGTCAGAAGGACTGATGGTCTATTATTAGTTCACCAGGTGTGTTCTGTCAACCTCAAATATCAACTTCCAAAAAAGACACTGGAAAAATGTTGAGCCAGCAAACCTAAGTGTATTAGGCTTACCTTAGTAAGAGTGCCTTAGGTGGGCTGTCTTAGTAGTTTTCCAGAAAGGGGACAACAAAAGAGAATATTTGCTGGCTTATGGGTCCAGGTCATAATATCTCAAGGTGGGTTTTACAAGGTAGGGGACTGGTTGGCGTTGGGCAACTGATGACATAAAATCATTGAAATTTAGTCACAGAAAAGTGTGCATTTTGAAGTAATACACACTTTCAAAAAATTCGTTTTGAAAAGTAAGTTATGTTGGTTTCATTCTTATTTTCCAAGAGTACTTGTTTTGGGGAGAAAGTATTTGTGTCAGCCAACACCACTGTTGTTTAGCACAGTGAGAAAGCAATGTTCTATCCCAGAATTGCTTAGCCCAGAAACAAGAACAAGTCCATTGGTTCTAAAAATTGCTTAGCACAGACACACACACACACACACACACAAAAGTTCATTCTAGTTCTCCATTATGTCTCAAAAAATCTTGTTCTCAGTAAAATTTTCATCACACAATTTAAGAATGGTAGCAACAACCTGATGTCAAGTTCACTAAACTATTGGAACAAGGTCACCAACACCCAGTCAGCACCAAACCACACTTTCTAATTCCCAACACAGTGTTCTTTCCAGTGCTTGGATACAGAAGAAATTGAGTTTGACCCTAATTTTAATTAGAGGTCTGTTCTAGTGGAATGAAAATGTGGGGCTGGGGCATTCATAACACTAACTAGAATGCAAACATCCACTTGATCATCTAGACGCTAAGGCTGAATTTATTATCTTGAATTTTTGATAGAATTTAAGCAAATATAAAGAATTCAGAAGATCCTGCAAAAATTTCCAAGAAAAAATTAAAGTGGAAGAATGTGTGAACTTGCACATGCAAATGTACACATGCTCAGAGAGTAAGATATAGGTGTGCATTATAACCTCACAAATGGAACTTTTCTAAGCTACACTCTAAACCCAGATTCATTATCAATCTCTCATGGTCCTCAGTGGAAATAAGAAATAGATTCTCCTGCAGATCAAGCCCATCCACAAAGGCTCACAATTTAGGGTATAAAGCATGACTGGAGCTTAGTATCTCTGAAACCCAGACTGTGTACTCTTGTCTGCACAATGTAAGTGCCCCTCCCCAATCCAAATCAACGATTCCACCCCTGCCAAGTCTGCTTGCTTCTATGTGCATTTACCAGAAGGAAAAAACAGAGATGGGATTAGGTTATACCTTTTAAATGCCTAGGCAATTTTAAGGATTTGAATATAATTTTAATTCCTCTAGTCATGTGTGTGGAGTAGTCACTGTAAGAGATTGACTCAGCTCTTATTTTAAGTATTGACATAGATTTGCTGGTATAGCATAAAACATACTATCTAGAATTCTGGAGACTACAAACCAAAATGTTTTCATCTGTTTCCCAGCAAGTTATATTATAATGTCATAAAGTGAACATTCAGAAGCAAATTATTGGTGAAAACTTGTTAATATACATTTGTTTAGCTTACCAGATTCTAAAATCATGTGAAATTCTAATGCACCTGAGCTTAGTCATTTGCCTTTTAGGAGGCAATCAAAATTCAAGATTCTAGACACATATCACTTGGATTTCTTTAATTTCTCTTTATTACAACTGCAAATGAATTTTAAGAGGATTTATCTGTAATGTCCCAGTATTGCTTATTAACATTTTATAGATAATCTCCCAAGATATCATCATCTTCCATCCATTGGTCTCAAAAATATTTAAATGGCATTCAGTCCAGCAACTAAAAAAAGCTTATTACACACTTAAAATTGTAATCTAGAGAGCAAAGGATTTGTATCTCTTGGTTTTCAGAAAAAGCTTTATGTAAAATTGATTCTATGGTGACAGAGAATACAGATACAGTTTGAGAAGAGGAGAAATGTTCAATATTCTCTGACAAAATGTTAAAACATATCATTTTTCCCCAGATTCCTTTTTTATTTACAACAGGATTGTCCATCAACGAGTGACAAAAACGTTATCACTACCTTTCAATTTACCTGTAAAGTGAATCACAGCTCATATTGTGAGTATGACCTAAATAAATTGATACTTGTCTCTTTGAGGGTGAGGAATGGCATGGCAGATAATAATACTTCAGCACATTGTGTCATAAGAATGCATGTTGTTATTTCAATGGCTATTTGACTTGAGAGAATACAAGGACAAAATCTCTGGATTCTAACATCAAATATTTAACAGAGAAGTCCAAAATGATGGTTAAAGTGAGAAAACTTCCCAAAGCTTTATAATATACAACTACTACCACTCTTCCTTTGACTTGGACAATTGTCTTGGCCATAACTGGTGGGAAGAAATTGAGGAAGATTAATACTTAGGTTACAGGTAGAGAAAAAAGTGTGCTTTCATTCCACAGATAAGAAAAATAAGTTTGCATGTTGAAATAATACATAAAACAGTAAATGATGAATAAGAAAGGATGGAAGAAAGACATTTCATTTTATTCCTGTTAATCACAACAAAAATCCTGAAGAAAAATAATAAATGTTCTGACAGAAGACACTGAAAGGTGGAGAAAGCTTCACAGATTGGCTGGTGGGCAGAGGACTTGAACAGCCTTCCTATGATGAGCTTCCTGGTAATTTTTTTTGGGGGGTCTCCTATATACCCCAACCCAAATGCTGGAGAGACTCTCAACCTGGAAACACTAGCACAGAACTAAAAACTCCTCAGGAAAAACTTCTATTCCTCTAGATAAAGGGCCAGAAAAGGATAGTTCTGCTAGGCTGTTTCCATTAGTTCCTCTGTCCTTAGATAAACACCACACAGAGTTCATATCCTTCACCGTCACTCCAGGCACTGAATTAACAGACCTGTTTCCCAAAACCTTCTCCCCATCCAGTCACCAGGAGGCAGCTCTCCTGCAGAATCTGTACTTGGACCTTTGACTTCCAATTCCCTCACCTAGGGGTGTGTGCCCTCGCCCTCTGTGGATGGCACCCTCACCTTTGTCCCCTGCACTGTCAAGGAGGTGTCCCTCCCCTTGGAAGCTGTGAGCAGAACTCCCACTTTGACATCTCTGCTCCTGACAGGGCTGGGAGACCGAGGGGGTAGAGGGTGAGTCTTATCTTCTGAGTAACACACATTGAAGCTACTGGAAGAGCACTATGCATGCTTTACGAGGTAAATTGGAAATTGAACCACTGCCCATACAAATGAATTGACTTCTGAACATAACAGGTTCATTATCTGCTCAAACAGAAGATTTAAATAGGAACCAGAACCTTACAGCACAATAGTTCAAATGACCAAGGTATAGTCTGAAATTACTTTTCACAGGAAGATCTCAAGTCATTGAACAACTATTGTACAATCAACGAGATGCCAAGACGGAGTGCATGGCTGTTGAAATCGTCAAACAAGGGTTTTAAAGCAGTAATCACAAAAACTCAGCAAACAACCCTGAACATTCTTAAGACAGAAATGAAAAAGTCAGAGAATCACAGCAAATAAATATTGAATAGAACTTGCAAAGAAGAACCAAACAGAAGTTTAGTACTGAAAACACAATAACCAAGAACAAGAAAACACAGCATGACTGTGATAGGAGCAAGAGAGGACTTGAAGGCAGAAAGATAGAAATGATCTGTTCTGAGCAGCAGAGGGGATGGGTAGTTAAGATGGTAGCTGATAAAGTGTGAGATGAAAGGTTGACTAACACTTTGCATTAAATTTACAAAAGATAAGAAGTTTAACTACGTGTTGGTAGGGGTACAAAGCATTAAGGTCTCTAATAAAAGGTCTCTAACAAACAGAACCACTTTGGCAATATTTGACAGTGAGAACACACACACCATCCTATCCCAGTCTATAGAAGTTCTATCACATTTGCACACAGAATGTATTGAGTTGTTTAATTGGAAGATGGTGAAAGTGAAAAATTAAAACATTGTTTATTAATATAGAAATATTTTACATCAGTCAAATATCTAAATATAGAGGGACTCATTGTTGATAGCATTAGTTATATTTCTATACACCAACATTTAACTTAAAGATAAGTGAAAAAATGCAAATTAAGTAACCTTCAGAGCATCGAATATTTGTTGCTTTGGTTGTAAAGATCTTTTCATGGACTTGACACCAAGAGGAAGGGAAACAAAAGCAAAAATAAAGGACTATGAACTAACAAGCTTCTGTAGAGAGAAAGACACTTGTGTCAAAATGGAAAGAAACCCTGTGGAACACACACTATACATCCAACAAGGAGTTAACATCCAATGTCGATAAAGTTCTCAAAGCTCAGCAACAACTAAAATCAACCCAAAGAAAACTGAGCAGAAAATCTAAATAGACACTTTTCTCAAGAAGCCTTACAAATAACCAATAGTCACTGAAGATCCTCATCAACTCTTTTTATTAGGACAATGCAAATTGAAGCACCCAGATAAAAACCTGTATCTGTGACAGTTCCTATCATCTAAAAGTAAGGAAAAAGTGTTGGAATCAATGTGGAGGAAAAAAAAAAAAACCTTATTGAAATTTGGTGGGAATATAAACTCATATAGCCATTATGAAATGCAGCATGAAGATTAAAAAATAGGATAGTACAGAGGATAGAACGACATTTAATAGTGAACTTAATGTAGTGTATTCTTATATCTTACATTCTGAATGATGTACACCTGAAATTTACATAATGTTATAATTCAGTATTATTTTCAATTAAGAAAACATAGAGATAAAAATAAGTAGCATGTTGAACAGGATTAAACACATTAAGCCAGATTATTTGATCAATATGTTAATTACAAATATTTGAGACTATAAAATGGAGACAAAAATTGTAACTATAAGAAATCCTTTTAAAAATGTCAGAACATATACTTTTACATTTATAGAAAATGCACTGAGACATTAAAAACTTTCAAATTCAAAAAAAGAGAAATTCAAAATGATCTAGTTACCCATTTCTGGTATTTTCCAGAAAAATATAAAAACACTAATTTTAGAGATCTACATAACTCTGTTTATTGCAGCATTATTTACAACAGTGAAGAACTGAAAAAAATCTAAGTGCCCATCAGCACATGATTGGTTAAATATGTGGTATATGTAAACAATGGAATACTACTCAGCTATAAACAGAAAGATGAAATCTTGTCATCTGTAACCATATGGATAAACCTAGAGGGTATTATGCTTTAGTGAAATAAATCAGATGCTAAGACACAACCATCATATGATTTCACATATATGTGGTATATGAAAAAAAACAGAGATATAAGCTAAATTAAACAAAAGTAAAATTTTAGGCTATAAAACCATCTAGCAGTTACCAGAAATGACAGGGAAAAGGTGTAGGAAAATCAGATAAAAGGGAAAGATTGCATGGAAATAGATAGATTTGGATTTTTAGTGGTGAACTTAATACAGTATATATAATATTGATTTCTAATGAGATATAACTTAAAGTCATATTGTTATAATGTATTACTTTAAAAAATTTCTGTTTTGTATTATAATGCGATGCTAGTTCAATAAAAAATGTTTGTTGATATTTACTATTATTCCAAATATTTTCAAATGGTACTTTATATTCATTATGAACATGAAAATATATATTAAAGTATAAAAACAGGTAGAATTAATAGTTACTATCCTATTAATATTAATTCCTGGCTCTAAATGAGGGTAAATGCATTTGAGAAGGGGTCTAAAATGAACTTATAAATTATGACTTTTAAAAATATTTAAATATAGCATACTATTAGTATTTGTTCAAATTGTATTTCATGAATGTTTCTAATATCACTCCTTTACTTCTGTGCATTTTGTTGGTAGCTGAATTCAATGCAGTGTTAGAGATACTTGATTTTTGTAAAAATGCACAGCCGCTCTTACTGTTCTTCTCAAGTACCAGGAATGAAATGTAGGCCCTGCAGTATCAGATTTTTCTGAGTCCTCTGTCTCACCTTAGCTCCCTTCTAATATGTACTCTTTGTTCGTTTACCACAAAGAAGTCCTGAGTTTCATTAGAAATAGCTTTGTTTAATTTAGTACTTTACTTCCAAGTAACAGCTGTCATATGCAATTTCCAGGAAGATGAAACCCCCAGCTAACAAGAAACTGATGTTCAAGAAGAGAGTAGCTTCACTTTTTCTTTCTGCTTAGACTACTCCTAAGTAACAATAAACTATTCTGTTAAGACACCATCATGTAGAAATGCAGACATTGCTGGGAGAAGCCAATGGGTTAGTTCAAATAAGAAAGTTTACCCAATGGGAGAGAAACCTTAACAAGTATTTAGGATATAATGATATGAGTAATAATAACACACTAGTAGCACAAAATAATTTTCAATATAAATCTCATAAGTGAAAAGCTAAAGTACGAAGGCACAATAGCCAGACCTTATGAAGGGATAGAATTTAGATAGATAATCTGCAGCAGTCAGTTCAGGAGGCCCAACCAAAATCTCTCTAACAATCAGTCCCAAATAGTTGAGACTTAATAACTTCTAACTTCCTTAATTTTCACTTTTTTCACATATTGGCTAAGGGCAAACATGTTCCTCTCATCATACACTTCACTTCTACTTAGCCTGTCTCCCAATCTTTTCCAGCCAGCGAGATCCAATCAGCCCATGCCTAACACCCCATACCTACATCTCCCCCTTTTTCATCATAAAAAACTTATTCTCCTCTCTCTGACATTGAGCTTTTTGCTACATTCAAGTGATGGTGCCTTGATGAGGTGCTATAGCAACCTCTGAATTAATAGTCTTTGCTTGCTCTTCTGTGGGTGGTCTTCCTTTATTCCCACCTGTGTATTATCAAATTTGCTCCTCCCAAGAACTATATAAAGAAAAGCATTATTAATCTCCTTTGAGAGGCAAATAAATGGAATTTTCCTAAGGTAATACATAAAATTAATAATAGATTTGTGATCTGAACTTATGAGCACAATTCCAGCATTTGTTCTCAACATTTTGAAGGTGGTGTTCTCCATTTTATGAAAGATTAACTCTGTCAAGGCAGGAGGAAATGCCACGTGTAGTAGTGTATGCCCTTGGCCCTCAGTAGTTTGACCTACCAAAGGATGAATCTTTGCTCATGCTCTAAACATCGCCTGTCCCTTGAGAAAATCCAGGCTGATTCTGATAGAGTCATCCTGAAGCTAGAAAGAAATGGCAAGGCCATTATGCCCTAGCATTCAAGAAGAAATATCCATTGTTAATTCTGAATTAAAGAAAACACAGTCTTTCCATGTACTTAGGAATAAGACTGATTAATTCAACAACTGCACAAAATAATGTGAACACTCTCTGATAAATACCTTAATTGGGTTATAAAGAAAGTATCTGACCCCTCTTTGTAGTAAAGGCACTTCAATGACAAAAATACACGTACCGTTTCTTCAATTTACGGTGTACTTGATCCTCAACCCTGTGTGGGGATTTTCAGCAAAGTAGATTCAAGTGATTTAAACAGATGCTTTGACTCTTGAATGTAAATAGGCCTGTAAATATACATCAGCACTACAGAAATTCCCCTGGGGGCTTCAAATCTCACAAGAAGATGTCTGTGTGTGCATCCATTATCCCTGGTACCTGAACTAGTGGTGTTAGACCCGTTGGTATCATAGCTGGTGACTGAAGTGGAATACCTTCTGGAGCTTTTTTTTTTTTTACCCTAGATGACTTAATTCAGAAAATTACTTGCATTATTTATGCAAGTAAATAATACATCTTAGTTAGATGAAGAAATTGTGGATAAGTAAAAAGAAAATAATGCCATGTGTGATTATGCTACCTAGAAGTAATAGTCATTAATATTATCTGTCTGCTGTATAAACTTTATAGATTATTTTTCTTCCTTGCATCAGTACAGTGCTTGTCATATAATAAGTTCTGAATAAATTTTGATGAATGAACAAATGAATAGCCATATTCATATTTCAATAAAAATGGGAAGATGCTCTTTTCAACATTATTACTTTTTAAAATGGGTCTATTAATTTTACCAAAAATAGGAATGAGTTGTTCTTAAAAACAAAAAATAAAGATGGCTCTCCAGGCAACTTAATTTGGGATATTACATAACCAATTTGAGCATTTATAATGATTGTTTATATATCAAATTTCTAAGTAGTCTTCTGTTAAAGAAGTCTGCTTAAAATTAATTTAGAATTTTCTAAATTTTAATCAATCATTTTCTTCCTTATATTTCCATTATAATAATCTTGTCTTATCTATGACACTGAAATGGGCAACTTTATAACATCTTTTCCCCTTTGTATCTTACAGTCACCATTTATTGGCTCAGCTGTGAACTTCTCATCCAAGATGGGTAAATCATGAGAATTTGGACAAAAACACTCATTTGGAAAGCAAGCAGAAAAACCTGAAGCCGCAAGCCAGTAGACAAATGAACCCAAATAATGATTAGAAAGGGGTAGTGAATAATGAAACTGATAGTCAATGAGAACCAAAGTCAACAATTAAAGGAGAGAGAGAGAGAGAGAGATAAAGACAGAGAGAGAGAGAGAGTCAACTAACAATTCAATTCTCCTGAACTTATTCATTGAATTTCAAGATTTCCTTACATCTTTATATTAAAGATAATTTTTAGTCAAGACTATTTTTTAATCAGGAGCCTCCCTGGTGGTACAAGGTGTTAAGTTGCAGCACTATGTAGCTATGCAGCTAATGCAGCACAATTGATCCCTGGAGAGGAATCTGACCCACATGGCACAGCGGACCTGTTTCCCTGCTGCTCCCCTCAGTAGTGTATTTCAGTAGATTTGCCTGTTCTGCTCCCCACTCTTCTTCTGGTGAATCTTCTTCCCCATCCCGCACCTCTGGACTGTACCCCAGTTCTTGTATGCATAAAGAAATAATAAATCTTTAATAATTTTTTAAATCAATAGTTAAACCTAATTCCTTATTATTACACTTGTAAGTACTGTAATTCACTCAAGGTCATATGTTTGCACATTCACCTGATTTCCAAAATACCTTCTCATTCTGGAGCATTTCATCTAAAAAAGACCTAAATGCTCAAGCCACTTGTGTCTCCAACATCTGCACCTCTCCTTTTCCCCTCCCTTTCTCTACTGTTAAGATGGAGAAGTTTTGAACTTTGCAGTCTTTCGTCCTGTTTACCCTATAGAACAAGTCTCAACAATAGTTGTCATTGGAAATTAAGCAGTCTTCCGAACGTACCTGCTTTATCTGAGAGTGCAAGCTGAATTCTGATATGCTAAAGAAAATCCCACTCTCTCAGTGTAGCCTGGTTTCAGGCTTATTGTTCTGCTGCCAATTTTAAACAAACAAATGAGAAATATCACTTGACAGCCAAAGCTGAAAAATGACTGCCTTGTTTTAGAGAGTATTCATTGATTGAAGTCCGAAAAGTCATTTACTCAAAGGGTATAGAGATTGGAGAGAGGGAAGCTTCTAGAACAACAATATTTATGTGATAAGATTTGTCATTGGTTTGAGGCAGCATATTTAGACAAACAAAACAAGTATAAAAAAAGAAAGGATTAATGGAAAAACAAGGTAGTGAGGAAAAGCAGCTGAAATGTTTTTCATTTATGTTTAATATGTTTAAAATTGGAGAACAACCTGTATGTCCTATAAAACATTGTATGTCCTATACAGAGGGATACCTTGTTATCAAGAATCTGTATATTTAAGATACATGGACATACATGTGTCCTGTTGATATGCAAGTGTTTTAAAATTCAGAAAGAATAACACAATGAGACTTGATATTCTTTACAACAGAATAGAGACACGAGTCCAAATACTTTGTCAGCTTGAAAAATCTTCACAGATGGAAGCCACAAAAGGTTTTGAAAGCAAGGAATATAACCCCAAGCTCCAGGAACATTGTCTTCTAGTAAGACATAGAGGCATGCTTTGGAAAGCAACATTTCATCTTTCACCATCATGAAAGCGTCAAAAGATCTTTCTTTCCAAAAGATGCCGAAATTCTGGCCGTCGCAGGCCTGAGATACTTAAAGTTCCATACTGGAAATCTAGCTTGCTTCTTTCGATATTTCGTGTTCATATCTCAGAGAGAAGTTTTCATTATTTGTGACCTGTTTTATGTCAATGTCAACTGGTAACTTCTCTGGAAAATGTTTGACTTGACATGAATTTAACTTCATGCATCCCATTGATGCTACAACTCATCAGTGACGTGACCAGCTGCTATTTAACTCTTCACGTATACAGGGCCAGATGAAAACCTCTCCTATCTTAAAGTGCATGTGCTTTTAAACATCCATAACAGTTCATTATAGATATACCCAGCGCGGTGCCAAATTTTGGGCTGAATCCTTGAACACAGGCAATTTCCCTGTCTTCCATAGGGTTTCTCACAAACCAAATATTAAACACATGATTGTATCATGAGTTATTTAAGTAAAGTGTAGCCAAAATAAATATGTATGGTATTTTCCTGTTTTATGGGGAAATTTTGATCATTTTCATTTTGTGGATATCCTAAAGGGTTCACTTCTATAAAAATGTGACTTTTCCTCTTGAGAATTCTTTTTGTTTAAATGTTTTATCGTTTTATTTAAAAAAATTCTGTGCTATTTGTACCTCTACTGCTATTATTCTGCTTTATTTTCTTACAACTTATACTTTTCATATTGATGTGTATGTTTTGGGGTTATATTCTTCAAAAATGTTCTCTTTGTATTTACATCACTTTGTTACCCTAATTTATTCATGCAGTGCTTTTAATTTTCCCCTAAAAGCAATTCATATATTTCACCAATATTTATTTCAAGCAATCTTCATATAATACTTGTTTCATTTAAAATCTTCTTTGTGTATTTACTTACTAGTTCCAAGATTATTGAAAAAATAAATATGGTTCCATTCTATCATCTAAGGTTATTGAATATTAGTGCCATATTTTTCAGAGTGAGACATTTTATCTGTTCCAAATCAGGCTTTTATGTTTTTTTCTATTACAAATCTCTTCTAGGATCACATTATTATCCTGTTAAATTGATTCCACTTCTAAGGTAGCCATTGTCAATGTGCTTTCTTCTCAAGTCAAAATTCCACATTGCAGATGAATTTCTGAACAGTGTGAATAACTTTTTTTTTGCCTCAGTTGCTTTTTTCAAATACTTAATATGAATCAAAGAATGGATTTCTATGTGAAAAAATAACTACTAGGAGCTATGCAGAAAAAGCAAGTTAGGTTATTGAAGTAGCTAGAACCTCACAAAGGCATGTGGGTGGGGACTGAACGCAATGTGGAGGGTTTCATATAGATCAAGTAAGAGAGCGCTGCACTTACAGCAGCAAAAGAAATGGCATGAGAGAAACATGCAGTGAAGAAAACTAATATCTTAACCACATGCTTAAAAATTCATTTATTCATGTGGAGAAAGTAATTTTTAAATGAGAATATGTATCACATAGCATTTAATGGTTTCCCACCATGCTTAATATTTACACATATTAATAAATGAAGTAAGTTTAGAAGAAAAGTAGCAATAACCATTCAGCTTCTACAGTTACACTAGAAAAAGAGAAGAGAAATTAGAACAAATAAAGTAATAATAAAATGGTCATAAATTAGAATAAAAATGTCTTAAAAATGAAAGGGAATTCAAAAACGGTAATTGAATGAAACTATTCTAAAAATATCTTCCCAGAACTCTAAAAATAAGTGTGGATAAATAGAATGATCCTTTTAATGCATGGTTTGTCAACATAGCCCTATTAATATTTTGAGTAACTTATTTGTTGTGAGAGAGATGATCCTATACATTAAAGGACATTTAGTAGCTTCTGTGGTCTCTCTCCATTAGATGCCAGTAGCATCCCTAGCTACTGAATTGTACTAACTAAAACATCCCCAGATATTGCCAAATATTTCCTCCAATAGAAGTAAGAAGATGTAAATTTGCTTGTGGTTGAGAATCATTGTTTTCATGAAAAATTCAAATTAAAAAAGTCAAAACAAGTCAGTTTCCTTATTCCCAGTATTGATTTTATTTAAAAAATCCTCAGCTAATCAGTTTTAAATATGGCTTTAAAACCTATCAGAGAGAGACTAACCTTTGCTTGTGGTACGGGTATTGACTATTAGAGTCAAAGTGTTAGCTAGCCTATGCATATTTTATAAACGAAGAATGGAGAGTGTGTTGGCACATTCTCAGCTGCCTGTTTTTAACAACTGAAGCAAGGTAAAGATAAATATGCCAGCAATCCAGTTTTAAGCAAAAGTCTACTTAGAATTACCCCATTGTCTTTTGTAAAAAGACCCTACTGAAAACAATGCTCCCCAATAAAAAAGTAAAATGTAAACAAAAGTGCACCACAGAAGCTCCTCGGATCTTGTAAGCACTAGAGACAACTACTACTCTTGGCTGCTGGCTGTTATCTTAGTACCTCTCTCTCCTTCTGTGGGGTGGACTCTTTCAGTCATTCTGGCTTCAGTCTTGTCCTCGAGCCAGCTGGTCCATGGATTTGTCAAGAAGAAATTCAGACATTGCAATAAAATAGGTCCATCCTGCCTGCCCTGACCACTCTTCTAAGCACTGTGACCTGAGTGTACAAAACAGTTGGTTATCAAGATTTTTTGGGTCAGTCATGTACTATTGTCAATGCTTAAGGTTCTCATCCACCTCGGCATGTAAACATTGATCTATATACTATATGCCAATCGTTTTACTGATATAGTGTGCATATCACAAAGCACACAGAAATATATATTAATAAGGTATATTAATAAAAATGAAGATAACATTTTGTAAAAAATGTTTTAATATCTAATGATACAAATTTTTGTCTCACTAAATGTGTTATGCATCCCATTTAAGTGAAGGTAATGTTTTCAATATTTACCTTTGGAAATCTTGGTTTAATGCATTGATACATTAATATAGCAATTCAAAAATCTACTGCAAATTTCAGTTTATTTAGTATATGATTCAATGAAAGGGATATATCCCAATGGCACAATTTATAAGATAGGAATGTGAACTTGTGGCAGGTTCAACATTAATAAAGGCTAATAGAAATATATATTGGGAATTGTATTTCTAAGATATTTTAAAGACTTTTTAATTTATGCATACAAGAAATGGGGTACAGGCTAGAGATACAGGGGGTGAGATGATTCACCAGAGACAGAGTGGGGGACAGAACAGGCAGATAGACTGAAATACACTGCTGAGGGGAGCAGTAGGTGAGAGAGGAGAGGTCTGCTGTGCCATGAGGGTCAGCTCCCTGGCCAGGCAGTGGCTGCAAATAGTTTCATAGTGCTGAGACTTAACTCCTTGCACCACAAGGGAGGCCCCAGCATTTCTAATATTTTGAGTTTTGGGCTAATTGTGCACAATCTGATTAATTAGTCAATATTGTTACTGAGTAATATGATCAAGGAAGAACTTTATACTAGAACTAAAAATGTCATCTCAGGAGTCATAATGTCAATATTATTTTCAATTAAGTCCTTTCCATTTTCTGAGGGCTAATTTTAGTTAAAACTAGATAACAAATACATAAGTTCACTTTACTGGCATCAAACACACTTTAATGCTTTGCAAAATGTGGCAAACAGATGAGGGTTCTGTTACACTCATCTCTGAATTGTGGAACTCACGCATTTCCTTGAAGGTCACATACATGCTCCAATTGATGTTGGAAGATGTGAAAATTAATTTGTGGATGAAATATTAGTAGAACCTAATTGCTAGAGTGAAGTAACTGGAAAAGGAAATGGGTGATTTTCTCTGTCCACCTGCGTATAGTCTCTTGCTTCCCTTTGAGTTGTGTGTCCTTAAACTTAGGGATGCATGGTAGTCCCTCTTCTTAAAGTTCCAGTTGTAACTTTACTTCTTTAATGAAATACAAATATGTCTACTTTCTGTAAACATATTGTTCTCATTATCACTCAAGAAGACCCCCTGATACCCCGTTTGACAGAACTTAAAGAACAGACATCATAATATAGCATTTCACTAAGAAGAGTAGAAAAATCTCTTGCTATGAATGAATTGAGCAGTTGGTTAAGATTCTTAGGACTGAGAGAATAAAAAAATATTGTATTGATAAACAATATAAGTATTATAAAAGCTTAATTGACAACAATTACTACCAGAACAATTCAGAAGAATGTGCAATAAATTACACTATTTTATGGCCTCAAGAAAATGGTAAAATCTATGAATGCTGCTAAACCTTCTAAATCTTTCTTTTTTGTTTTCAAACATCATAGTCAATGACCATAAGGTCACATCTGTCTGAAGACAATTGATCCTACATTTGCAAGTTTCAAACAGCCTAAGTATTTAGGCAAAACACAACTGAACTCAATTTCATATGCTCAGACATTTAAAGAGATAGATGTCAGAAGTTTGGGGTATGCTGGAACAATTGGTTACAAATGGAGGAATGTGTATTAACTCATTCTTTTCTGGTATAGTATAATGATTGATGTAATTCATGCTTCAAACCACTATTCCTTTGGGCATAACACAAGAATCGAGAACTAGTACACAATACTACGCTAAGATTTGTGCACAAGAAATGAAATTAAGGATGGCTAAATGCATTTGGAGACCAAATTTTTTGCTTTTATAAATGCAACAGTATTGAGCATAAATATTGTTATATTATTTCTTTCATGTAATTTTTGCCTCAGCACTATGATGAAAATATGGTATCACAATTTCATTAGTCTCATATTAACATTTATGTTAAAATATAAAGTATATGTGACAACTTTTAATCATGATCATCATCTAATCATTATCATGTTCACCACTGATATTGTTTAATAAGAATTTCCTATGTGGCAGATGTTGTTCTAATAATTTATTCTGCTCATCTAGTGAAGGGCCAAGTTGGGATTCAGATCTGAGGCAATGTAGTGAATAAGCGAAAGGAACATTCCCTATAAATGTTTTTATTTCTTTGAGAATTTCTTTCTTTTTGCAGCCTGGTGGTAGTGATGGTTCCTGAGTTCATCCTTACAACACTCCTGGACAGTCTGTCCCTGGTGAAGCCATTTGTTGATAGGAAATTAATTTTCTTCTAAAGAAGACACTTTCATCTCTAGCACTTCTAATTGCAGTGCTAAGCACGTATAATTGGAGAGCACTAATTGTAGTGCTTTAAGGTTCCTTAGAGCAACCTATATATGTGTTCATATAATCTATTGTTATACACCTACACAATTCCTTCTCAGACCACAGAAAACATTCTGAAATCTTGTTTGTATCCCTGGGATTCAAATATAGGGATCAAATATTATTGATTATTTTCCCCTTTTTTCCCCCATATTCCATGCTTAGTACAATATTTCTAGAACCCACCTAACTTTCTTCCTCAACTGGTGCATGTCATATTCCTGACTCATTGTTATTTGTTTCTAAGTATTACCTTATTTTTCAATGTTCTTCATTTTTGGTCAAAGTTGAACAGTGTACTGGATTTGTAATTTCACTGTGGGAAATCTTACTTTTAAAAATAATAGTGGTCTAGATTTCAAAGTTCTTAACTATCAAATAGTTCTTTGCTTGTCCACATTCAGAGTTTCCTTTTAGTTGCCTCTTGCATTATTTTCACAGTTCATAAGTTCACTTTAGCATGTATAAATAAGGAGAAATAAGTTCGGGTCAGCTTTTCCAGTTCAGAAGTCACACTGAAGGTTTTATTTGCCCTACCTTAAGTCTTAGCCCTTAGAACCCATGCTTTGCTATAATTATGAGTTTTCCCAATGAAAACCTCCCCTGATTTAAAATCAGTAAGTCTCAAAATACTTAGAATGACCTACAGTGTTTATTTTGACAAGCGCTCTCCTTACTTCAGATGCCCTATAACTCAACTAATCATCTTGCAATTTAACATTTTGGTATTTGAAGTGCCCTAAAATAACATGATTATCCTTAACATTTACACATGCCAGTATTTTCTTTTGAAATAATCTTTCCTTCTATATCAAGCAGACTCTATTTAGTTAACTGGGAAACAAACAATTCCAATTAATAGTAGAGAAGTTTTAACCAAGAAACCATTTCCTAGTTATAACTGTATTTGAGAGGTTGAAAGAGTAGAAATGAAATGGTGAGCTAATTAACAAATTAGTAACAACAGGAGACAGTTTTGGGTTTCCAAAAGAGGAATGTTCTGAGGAAAAGCTGACCATTTCACTAAATGACAAGTGATATTCACATATTGTTTTCGTTAACATAATTATTATTAGTGTGTTAGTTATCAAACAATATATGATAATTATGTAAACTACTTCATGTTTGCATGAATATGTCTTTTAATCTATATTATATCTGTATATATTTATTTTTTAAAATTTATTTATTTATGCATACAAGAACTGGGGTATAGGTCAGTTATGGGAGAGGGGGAGGATTCACCAGAGACAGAGTGGGGAACAGAACAGGCAGACTGACTGAAATACAGACTGAGGGGAGCAGTGTACAAGGCAGGAGAGGTTTGTTGTGCCATTTAGGTCAAATCCCAGGTTGGGGATCGAACTCGTGCTTCAGTGGCTTCATTTCACTATGAAATGCTTCATAGTGCTGTGCCTTAAACTCTTGAGCCACCAGGAAGGCCCCTGTAGTGTATAGTTAGTAAATATATTTTCTTAGAAGTAATTTCTTCTTATAAATCTCCTGAAGAATAACATACTTATGAAATGCAAAAATTGCTTCCTGGGGGTTAATTCTAGTGATATTGGATGAGAAGAAGTCATATTTAACTTTACTGAATAGTGTGACACAATAGAATAACATCTCTAGATGTTCATAATTTGCAGGGATCTCCAAATTCCTGTGGCGCTGGTGGTGCTGTCTGAATGCTATTATTGATATGTTGGGAAAGAACTTAGGGTTTTTTAAAAATTTATTTCTTTATGCATACAAGAACTGGGGTATAACAGGCCAGAGGCATGAGAGGTGAGTGGATTCACCAGAGACAGAGTGGGGATAGAACAGGCAGATGGACTGAAACACACTGCTGAGGGGAGCAGCAGGTGAGGCAGGAGAGGCAGGAGAGGTCTGCTGCACCATGGAGGTCCCGCCCTGGCTGGGGATTGAACTCATACTACTGTGCAGCGGATGCTTCACAGTGTGGTGCTCAACCCAGTGCACCACCAGGGAGGTCCAGCACTTTGGTTTTTGATTGGAAAGACCTCCATTACACTTGATCCTGCCCACACTGGCATTGCAGCATTGATGGGCATGTTTATGAGAATCTCCCTGTGGATGTTAGTCAACCAGAACATCGGCACAGGGGTCACAGATAGGATGGGGCTGGGAAAGGCATTTACCAAGAGACACAGGCAGAGGTGGCAGCAGAAATCCTTATAACTAAATGCTGCAGAACTGCTATGATTGTGGCAGGAATGCATGCCCAGCATCACTGAGCTATTCCTGGAATAAAAGCAGCAGATCAAAGTGAATCCATTCCTAAACTCCATCTATGGACCGCCCAGCAGGTCCCAAAACCCAGCCAGTGCAGGCGCTGCCATGATATCGGCGATTGTTTCATTTCGAAAGGACAGAGAGATTTAGAATCACTGGGGAATTTTCCAAAAGTTTAAACAATAACAGAATCGATGAAAACAGATTTTTTTCAAAAGCCCAAATCACAGTCTACATTAAGCTATGTTGGTGTCATTCTCCTTTAGGGTTTGGTCTAGGGAACAAAGTATGAGGCAGGACAAAAGTGCGATAAGCACCTGGCCCTCCCTTGCAGGGACTGAGAAGGACAGGGTTTGTACAAAACAGGTATTTCCTTGTTACTTGCTGATAATTATTGTACGCTAACAGTATGGCAATTGAGCCCTGAGCTGGACTGGGAGATGAGACCAGGCAGGAAGGGACCCTCCTCCAACATGAAATTACAGAACCAACCTTCTAATTTCCTCTGCAGAACAATCGGTGTGGTGCTAAGTGCTGGGTTTTCTGGGAACTCAGATTTCAGACAGAAACATACGCAGTTCTGTATGTGAGTAAATTCTCTGTTATTGAGACTGAAGAATGAGCAAATAAATACAAACAGATATACACATGTATACACAGATGCGCACACTCACTAGAGTAATCCTTGCTCCAGTCCAAAGGGATCACAGAAACCAACTTGTTCAATTTCCTATTCATCAGAAGGAGGTTTAATTTACCTATTGAATGTTATATTATCTGTGCCCTCCATTCTATTAGATATTATTAAGCTCAAAACCAGTGATGTTTGAAGCTTAATAATTTGTGTGTTGTAGTACTTCTTAAAAATGACTGAATGAGAGGCCTCCATGGTGGTGCAATGGGCTAAGCACTGCACTATGAAGCAAACACCACTGTAGCATGAGTTCGATACCTGCCGCTGGCCAGGAAGTTGACATACATGGTATGGCAGAACTCTCCTGCCTTGCCCACTCTTCCCAGTGTATTTCAGTCTATCTTTCTGTTCTGCTCCCCACTCTGTCTCTGGTGGTTCTTCTCATTCCCCCCACCTCTGACCTATACCTCAGTTCTTATACGCATAAATAATCTTTTTGAAAAAAAGTGACTGAATGAGAAAGTGGGCCTTAGAAGTTGTACCAAGTCATGGACTCATTGAGACCTGAAGCTTCCTTATTCATCCATCTCTGTGGGACCACAAAAACATATTTTGGTACAAGAGTTAGGTGACTTATAATTGATCCTTCATAGATTCAGCAGATTCTAAATAATCTGTGAGCTCTTCAAGACTGTACTGAATTCTTTAACTGTCACTCGTTTAAAAGTAAATAAAATGCCAAATAATAGGTATTTCAGGTTAGTCAATGATAAGTATAATAAACTTGGACACAATCCTTTACCTACTTATTTCACACCTGCAGTTATTATCTAGGGAAGAAAGAGAAATGGAGAGAACAGATGAAATACACCAAGAGCCTCTATTCCCTCAACAATTCTGAGTCTCACTTTAAAGTAATACAGATTGGTACATTCCTGAAAGCTCAGCATCTTTTTTTCCCAGGTACTGCTTCCAGCTTGTTATTGAGGCTGCTATTTAGGAATTACAAAGAAAATAAATCATGATTAGTTATTTAATCATAAAAAAAGATACAAGTAGCTTGGAGGCTTAAAGCTAAATAACACTACTATGCTGAATAACTAAGCTGTTAAAATAATAAAAAGCAAAAGGCCATTTATCTCCACTGCTGTCACTAAGGTGTCATGAATACTGAAAGTCCCAATATCAATAATAGAAATGTCTTCAGCACCTGGGCTGCATGGAAGAACTGAATTTCTGCAATTAAAATATCTTGGGAGAGGAAAAAACAGAGCAGGACGACCCTCCACATCACTGAAAGAACATGCATGATAAATGTGAGGAACAGAGGATCACAGCATGATTATGTGATTTCCCATCTCAATAACATGACCAGCATACTGTCTATCACTATGGGTTTCAATTTTGGCAAATCCATTTGCTGCATTGGTGGAATGAGTTCAAAGAAAAACTTATTCCTTCTTACCCTTCGTATAGAGTGTATATCGAATGCACTCTTGCTGAGCACCAAGGTGCACAGAAAAGACTTATGTTGACCCTGGGTTTAATGGATGCTCGGGTCACTGAAATAATGGCAGCCACCATCACGTCTGTTAAATCATGTTGTTCATGGAGGCTTTTTTTTTTTTAATCAGACTGTGGACTTGGAGTCTTGAGGAGCCATGGTGGTATTCTGGAAAATTAATACTAGCCACTTTAAGGATAATTCTAATTTGCTTTCTATTTCTATGTCTAGGAAATTTGGGCCTTCTTTCTAAAGCCATCTTAGATAAAGTTTCTTACATCTTAAGAAAATAGAGCAAAATTGTCTTTGAATAACTATTTGAAACAATTGAAAAATTGTCATGTTTTATAAATTTTTGAAAATCATGACTAATGTTTAATATAGGAAATGTTTTTCTATTTATATAGACAAGAAACCAGTGCATTTATAGTCAAAGAAATAAAAGGTGAGAGAAAAGCTTTATTTTAACTTTCATTATGATCTTATTTGATAGTACCATAAACACATAGTTTAGGAATAAAAAAGACAACCATTTAAACAACCAATAATCATTTGTAATTGCTCTCCATTTGCCTGTCTTGCTCTGTGCTTCTATAATGTAGAGAAAAGCTTGCATGTTTAAGGAATTTACTAAGATACAATGATTATAGAAAAATTTAATGTCAAGATAAGAATAAAATAATTGAGGAATTTATAATCATTATGGTCAACAATAATAGACAATCTCAGTGAAGAGTCCAGGTATAAACTGCTCTTCAGTGAATAAGTCAGAAAAAAACCATATGATTTTACCTACATGTGGCTGATACAGAAACAAAACAAATAAATGAGCTTAAACAAAGCAAAAACAAATATTTAGACTATAAGAACATAGTCTAATTAGCTATATCCAGTTCTGACTGGTTCAAACTGGCTGTAACTGGTTCTGACTGGCTGACAGTTCAAACTGGCTATAATTGGTTCTGACCAGCTTCAAGTGGTTCAAACCAACTGTAAACAGCTCCAAATGGTTTACACCAGCTGTAACGAGTTCTGACCAACTGTAACCAGTTTGGACTCATTCCACCTAGCTGTAACTGGTTCTGAATGGCTGTGACAGGTTCTGATCATCTGTAACTGGTTCTGAACAGTTCAAACATCTATAACCAGTTCTGACTGGTTCAAATCAACTGTAGCTGGCTGTGACTGGTTCTGACAAGTTTTGACCAGATGAAACTAGCTGTAATTGGTTTGGAATAGTTCAGATCAGCTATAACCAGTTCCAACTGCTTGAAACCAGTCTTGATTTGTTCGAATCATTCAAACAGGTTGAGACCATTTTGACCAGTTCATAACCATAGAAACTAGTTCCAACCCTTACAGAGCCAGTTCCAAGCCAATTTAGACCCTACCAGAGCAGCTGAACTGGCCTCTTCTGACTTGTTTAAACCAATTGAAACTGCATTCCAAACTAGCTGTAACTTGTTCTGACCAATTTAAATCTGCTGTAACTGGTTCTGACAGGTTGAAACCAGTCTTGACTGGTTCAGATTGGCTGAAACAGTTTTGCTGGTTCACATGGCAGAAACCAGTTCTAACACTTCCAGAATGGGTTCTAAGCTGGTTTTGACTATTCCAGAGTGGCTGGAACCAGTACTTGATCTCTTCTGATTTGCTTAAGCCAATCAAATTTGAACCAGCTTGAACTGGTCAGAACCTGTCTGAGCCAGTTTCAGCCAGTTTTAACTAGTCGGAACTGTTTCCAGCTGGTTATAAATGGTTTAAACAAGTGGAACCAGTTTGAACTGGTTGGAATTGGTTTCATCCAGTTAGAACCAGTTTCATAAGTCAGAATTGTTTGGAAGCAATTTCAACCATTTTGAGCCAAATTGAGGCAGTTGTCAGTTGGTTTCACTTTCAGTTGGCTTTTGTTTCAGTTGATTTCAGTTTCAATTTGAAGAAGTTGGAGATGTTTGGAACCAATTCGAACTTGTCAGAACCAGTCAGAACTGGTTTAGGTTGGTTTGAACTGGTCAGAATCGTTGAGCCAGAACTGCTTCAAACCAATTTGAACCATTCAGAAACTTTGAGCCAGTTTAAACTAGTCCAAACTGGTTTTAGTCAGTTTAAACTGGTTTCAGAATTTTGAGCCTGTTAAAATCAGTGTCACATTTCACTTTTAGTTTCAGTTGGTTTTGCCTTCAGTTCTTTGAAGAAGTCAGACCCAGATTCAGTCAGTTTCAACTTCAATTGTTAAAATATGGAAGAGCTGTTTTGAAACCGTTTCATTCATTTTGAGCAAGTTGGAGGCAGTGTCAGTTGGTTTACTTTCAGTTGGTTTCAGTTTCAATGAAGAAACAGAGCTGGTTTGAACCAGTTGGAATCAGTTTCAGCAGGTTGGGACTGTTCTGAGCCAGTTTGAACCAGTATGAACCATTTTCACCTAGTTGGAACTAGTTTGAACTGGTTTGAACCAGTCTGAACTGGTCAGAACTGATTTGAGCTGCCAAATCCAGTTTGAACTGGACAGAAACTTTTGAGCATTTTAGAACAAGTTTCAGTTTTAGTACATTTTGATTTCAGTTCTTTGAAAAAGTCAGACCAAGATTCAGTCACTTTCACATGATTTGAGCAAGTCAGAACCATTTTGAAGTGGTTTCATCCATTTTGAGTGAGTTGGACGTAGTATCAATTGGGTTTACTTTCAGTTGACTTCAGTTATGGTTGCTTTCGGATTCATTTCTTTGAGGGAGTCAGAGACAGTTGGAACCAATTTGAATTGGTCAGAACTGGTTTCAGTCAGTCAGAACCAGTCAGAACTGGATTCAGTGAGTTTGAATTGGTCAGGACTGGTCTAAATCAGTTTCAGCCAGTTTGAATTGGTCAGTACCACTTTCAGCCGGTTTGAAACGGTTTCAGAATTTTGAGCCTATTAAAACCAATGTCAAGTAGTTTCACTTACAGTTGGTTTTATTTGCAGTTTTGGTAAGTCAGATCCAGATCCAGTCAGTTCCATTTCACTTGGTCTGTACAGGTTAGAAGTGTCTGGAAACAGTTTCATTCATATTGAGTGAGTTGGAGGCAGTGTCAGTTGGTTCTACTTTCAGTTGGCCTCATTTTTAATTGGTTTTGGTTTCACTTCCTTGAGAAGTATGAGCTGGTTGGAGCTGGTTTGAATCTAGGTATAAACAGTTTGGACCAGTTCAAACTGGGTTTAACTGGCTGTGACTAATTCTTTCCGGTTCAAACTGGCTGTAATCAGTTCAAACTGACTGTTTCCTGTTTGGGTCAGTCCAGATAAGTTGTAACCAGTTCTGACCAGTTGAAAATGGTCTTGTATGGTTCAAACCAGTTCAGACTGTCTGACATGGTTTTGACAAATTCATGACAACAGATACCATTCCAAGCCAGTTTTGACCATTCCAGAGCAGCTGAAACCAGTTCTCACCTCTTCTGACTTGTTCAAACCAATTGAAACTGATAAATTTTGAAACCTATTCAAAAAACAGAAGCTGAAAACAACTGGGTCTGAAATCTACTGACACCAGTTTTCAGTGCCTCAAAATTATTGAAACCACAAACTAACTCAACCTGAAATAAAACAAAACCAACTGCAATAGGCACTCACTGACTGGCTCAAAGCAGCCAAAACCAGTTCTGACCAGTTCTAAAGGAAAAAGTACAGAGGTGTGTAAATCAGGTAAAAAAAGTCAATGGTATGGTGATGGGTGGAAACTAGAACTCTGATGGTGAACATGATGTTGTGTATACAGATACCAATTTAAAAGGAACTCCTGAAATATGTTCTAAAAGAATTTCTCGATTTTTGGTTTAATGGGCACTATAATTCTCTGAATTGGCTCTACATCTCAGGGAATTGTAGTTGATGAGGTTTCATTCATAAACTTCTCCTAAACCACTAACAATGTCTCTCATAATGCGTACTGCTCAGAGGTTTACAACTAATCAAATAATCAAGCATTTTAGGTAGTCTGTATAGCTGAAGGAGACAACCAATATATCCCCTTGTCATTAATCAGTTTCCTCATCTTCTAATGGAGAGTCTTCCACAAGATGGACTCTAGAGCACTTTATCATTCCAGCCTTTCACCATCCACAGGAGTCTAATCATCAAGTCTTGACAAGCTTATCTTTAATTCAAAACATAGCAGATTCTGTGAATTTGGCTCTTTGCTCTATTTTTTACTAGAAAGAGAAAAGACAGTACCAGAGAGAAGACGAATAATGGTACAATTTCAAATATTCATGTCTGATACTTTACAGAATCAGAATTCTCGATGAATTTTATAAAGGAGGTCAGATAGTTTAGGCTTGGTACAAGAAACCATTTAAAATTCTAATTAGATGAAAAGGGAATATGGTTTTTTAAATTAAATTCTGCAATCACTTCAGTTTAAAATTTGCCTTCTGTTAAGTAAAATAAAAAAAAAAAAATCTTATGCAGTGAGTTCACATGGATCCTTTTTTATCTACTAGGTTCCAAACAACTCCTGATTAAAAGAATGAAATTTCATCATAAGAGAAAAATTTAATGAGTTCTCATGAACAATTAAAAAGATTATTTGCATTTTTTAGCCTATTGGAGGAAAATTATCAAGCAGGCTAGGCTTAGCGATAATTACATGCTGAGAAGAAGGAGCAGAAAGTAGACATGAAATGCTTTTCTTCTTGCTCCTGAAGCCATGGATAGCATTTCAGGAGGCTGATTAGCATGCACATTGGAGTGACCTGCTTTACCCATCCTCGGCGCTCAGGCAGGTGTTCGTTACAGGTGCTCCATCTTTGGTATTTTTATCCCTCCAAGAAAAATTAGAAATACAGAGAAGACCTGTGTCTGATTATGTTGGTGGTACTGTCGATTACAGCAAAGGGAAGAGGAAAATCACCATCAAAGCAAAGTTGAGAAACATTTGACAAGCTCTCTTTGGAGAGTCTATTTCATGACATTTGCTCTTTGTCAGTCAGTTTCTGGTTAGACAGTCATCAAAAACATCTGTCCCTACAGTCACTGCAGAAAAGGTAAGGCATTGGAAAAAATATGAACCTCAGATTCAGAAATGATAAGCCACTTACTACCAAGTGACCTCCAACAAGCAATTTTTTCTCTATGTATCTATAGATTACACATGTATATTTTAAAGGTAGTTATAACAACTATCTTTTATGGATTTTGTGATCATCAGGGAAAATAATTTTTTCCAGTAGTTTCCTCTATAGAGAAATCATTCATTACTTGGAAGTGTGGAATAACACATTTAAATCATAATAAACATCTATTGTCAGTCAAGCAGCATCACATAAATGGGGAGACTATTCAAGCTGGTATCTAAAATGTGGGGAGGAATACACACAATAAAGTCATCATTGATACTAGTGAGCAGGGATATTTCTTCATCTCTTGTTCATTTCTTTCTGGACTCAGCTCTGGTAAGCTGCTCTGACCAGACTGACATTGACATACCTACCCTAAGGTGCACTGGCACTACACATCTTTAGGGTTTTTGCCTCTTAGAGGCCATGATAACGTTCTAAGACTTACAGCACTGCCTATAAGTGCAAGATGAGAGGGTTGGGAGGGTCCACATCTCCAGCAACTGTCAACCAATAGGAATTGGAACCAGTGGACAGATTCTTGTCCTTTGGGAAGAAAGTTCTGGAAGGCATTTGTTCATGCTTCTTAGAGGTCTCATCTGAACTTCATTCCTATGGCTTGTAGCAGAGGACTCTGGGATGCATGACTGGCTTTCTCCCCCCTAATACCTTTTGAGTTTCAAAAGAAACTTATTTCAGACTTGTTTTCAAGGCTACCAAAACTAAGATGAACTTCAAAAATGGATGAATATCATGTGTAATTTAGACTCTGACACTCTCAAAAGACACACATATCATAGCTTTGATACATTATGATTTGAATAAAATTCACATATCATTTTTCACAAGACTGATCATATAGATGAAAATAGATTGTAGTAGAATTGGTGATGGAAAGACTGTTAGGAGAAAACATTTTGGAAGTTATAACATATAATTCAATATAGAGTAACTCACTTTCATTTTATTTAGTCTTCTAGAGTTTATGTACAATGAACTCTTTAAAGATATGAAAGATTTAAATTCAGAAGAAAATCTTAGTTGAGTATACTTTTTAGTTTTTTCATATAATGCACTTAAGGATTAATTTTATATTTTAAGATGGAAAGGTGTAAGTTTCTCATCCCTACACCATTAGTACCAGTGTTTTATAACCTTTCATTACAGAATTTCCAATACATACAGACTATATAGAAAAATATAAAAAAATCCCTACACAACCATAACTTAGCTTCAAATATTGGTGATTAACACTTTACTGCTTTTATTTTCACTGTTTTCTCATTTTTTTCTTGAGTATTTAAAAAAACCTCTAAGACATCATTTCATTCTACCTATAAATAGTTCAGTACACATCTCTGTCAAAGAAGAACATCTTACAGAACCACAAAGACATCACATTATGTATTTCATAATCTAATATCGAGGCCTTATTCAATTCTCCAATGAGTAGTATATATGTGCATCTATTTCTGGACACTCATTTTCATTACATGGATCTTTTTGTTTCTTTACTTATCTGTGTTCATTATTAATATTTTACATTAATACTTAAAATCAGATTGATTAATTTCTCATTTGCATTCTTTATCAAAATTGCTTTTGGCTATTTTAGTCCTTTGGATGTCCATATAAACTATGGAATGACACCAGTTTCTGGAAAATAGAGCATGAGAGCTTTCATTGGGATTGACATGAACATAAGCAGATCAATTTAAGCAAACTGGTGTCTGAATATTGATATTTAACTTTTCAATCCATAAATATGGTATATCAATTTACTAGATATCTTATTTATTCAGCAATGTTTTGTACTTTCCAGAATATGTGTCTTGCACACATTTTATTATATTTAATCATGAATATTAATGATTTTGTTACTATTCATAATCTTTATTGTATATTCCAATGAACTTTTGCTTATGTATAGAACTATGGTTTTTGTATATCAAACTAGTGCACTGCAACCCTGCTAAATTCACTTAGTACTTCAGTGGCATTTTGTTTTGCTTAGTCTTTGTACATTGTTTAGAAATTTTGCACATAAACATGCATGTCACATGCATTTTATTGTGCTCAGATGTTTAAATATAAAATAAGTAAAGAACAAAAGAAGCATATTGTTGGTGACTCATTGTGAAGTAACAAAGTGGCACACACACACTTTCTCCATATACTTACACAGCACTATACAGATATTGTCAGTTACAAAATACAGAGTAAGATGAGATTTCATTGACCTATTTCTATTTGGTAGTAAATAAGCTCTCGCCCTAATTTTAATTGCTTCATATGGTATTTTAATCTTTTATATTTTCTTTTTTGTGCCCTCCAAAATATGTAAAAGCATTAGCTCATAACCAACCATGAAAGATAAGGATTTTCCAATCACTTGTGTTACAAGCAAAAGGACATTCCAATGATACTATGCCTGCCAGTGTTGACACAATATTGTAGCATATACTCTGCATTATTTTGGTTGTCAGTAACCTCAAGAGTTCTGTGTTTGATTTGAAATTGAATATTTGATTTGAAATTTTCCAGAGTGACTACAAAAAGTGTCTTATTAGTTGCTAATTCAGATTAATGTTAAGAAATAAAAAAAATTGGTTTTGTAGAGACTAAAATTCCCTTCTTGGAAACCACTGGATGATGTTGATTGGAACTGCTTTTAAGTTGTCATAATGCCCAAATATCAAGTATTTACATCAAAGAAATACATACTCCATCTAATCACTCAAATCAAGCTATTCCTCTTATGAAATATATCTTCAGATAATTCTTGCTGCTATTGAGTTCTATCTTCATTACCAAATAAGCTTAGTCACAAGGTAATCTCTATGACTAGTGACTGAGCAAAAAGTATAACTGATGCTCACTATATATCTTCCTGTCATTTGAAAAGTTGATACTAGTGGGACATCAGGGATTTGGGTACTGGAAAAGAAAGCACTTCAATATTCAAAATATTTTGAATTTTATTTTCTCTTTGGTGATATTATTTTCAAGTATTCCTTATAGCTATTCAGAAAGGAGAGATCTATCCAAAGATACTAATGTTCCTGTATTAAATTATTAATGACATGTACAATATCTGTTGCCCACCTGATGCGGTGAGATATGTGAGCAATTAATTTCAAGAAATGAGTAAGAAAAAAAAAAAAGAATGTCCTTTCTCCCAGTTCTGGAAGAAGGAGAATAAGGCAGGAATCTTTCACATTTAAAAAAAAAATTAGAATTAGCATCATCAATAATGGTAAAGCAAACAAAGATACTAAATTGTTTTCTTTCTCTCAGGAAAAATATTTTTTTGTAGTGCTAGTTAGATGAAATAAACAGTAGATGTTTGATGAATGGAAAAATGATTAATAGCTGGACTAATACACAAGAGACATGATAGCTGGCCCTAAATTTTCCTCTTTTTGAAAGATGAGGTTTATTTAAGTTATAAGACTAATAAATAAAATGAACACTCATCTACATATTGCCCAATTTAAGAACAGAACATTACTAATAATTTATGAGCTTCCTGTGAGCCCTTTGAAATTCCATTACCTCTACTCGCCTCCTGAACTGCAGGTTTATCCTTCTCTTGCTATGGACGTATTTATCTACTCCTAAAAATGCATTATTTATTTGGAAGTGTTTTTGAACTTTATTAAGTATTAGACTCGCTATAAATTGTTCTTCTGTACAATTTTTAAAAAGACTGTGAGATTTATTTATTTTCATACACCTGACTACATTTGATTTGTTGTTACTGTTGCATAATATTCCATCACTTGAAGATATGACAGATTATTTATCTCCCCTTCTTCACTGGATATTTTGAGCTCTTTCAGATTTTTTATTACTACAAAAATTGTTGTGTATATTATGTTACACTTGTCTGGTAGAAATTTGTAAGAGTTCAATAGTGTGTATACTATTTTCAATAGTGTATATACTTATTTTTTGGTCTTTAACTTTACTGGAACATACCAAACGGTCATTCCAGTTTGCAATCCTGCCAGAATTACATAATGATTTCTTGACTCCCTTATGCTAAGACTTTAGAGATTGTCACTTAAAATTTTGCCAATCATAAAAATAAGAAATGGTGCATGGTTTAAAATTCACATTTTGCTGATTGTCCTTTTTGGCTATTGCAAATAATGCTGATCAATTGGGTAGCTTTGACTGATTTTTAAAATCAAACCACCAGGAATAAATTCTATTTGGTCATTACATATTATACTTTTAAAACATTTTAGTTATGGTTTACTAGTGCTGTGCTAAGAAATTTTGGATCTGTATATATGAAGATACTGGTTGGTGATTTTCTTTTTTAAATATAATTTTTCATCAGTTTTTGATATGAAAGATTTGCTATAGTTATTGTTACTTGTTTTACCATTTTAGTGAGACCAACTCAGCATGATAATATTTGAGTTTACCCTGTTCTGTTTTTGCTGAACTCTTTGAATCCTTAATTGTGAGTCTTCATTATATATATTGAGGTTTCATATTATATATATAATATACATACTGTACAATACATTTTATATAATATCCATGTACCATATGGATATAAAGTTATTATATATATAATATATGGATCCAAAGTTTCTGGGGGTTCCAGCGACATATGCATCACTGAGCCTTTGATACTGTCCCACAATTTTTGAGCTTTCTTTATTTCTATGGTTTTTTTTAAAGATTTATTTATTTATGCATACAAGAGCTGGGGTACAGGCCAGAGGCATGGGAGGTGAGAGGACTCACCAGAGACAGAGTGGGGAGCAGAAAAGGCGAATCTACTTTTCAGTAGATTCCCCTGCTGAGGGGAAGCATTGGCTAGGCAGGAGAGGTCTAGGGCACCATGTGGGTCCCCTCCCTGGCGTAGGATCTAACAGGTGCTGCTGTGTCTGGGCTGCTTCACAGCGCGGCACTCAGCTCTCTCTGTTTTTCCTTTATCTTTGAAACCACCTCGATTATGCATAGAACATGTGTGAACTTAACCTTCAGTGGGTTCACAAAAAAAATGGCGAGCTTCCTCCCCTAGCTCATTTTGCTCTGGGATTCTTCCACAGACTGCCTGACCCAAAGGAGTGCCTTTACTCGTCCTGCATATACCATGATTATTTTTTCCACATGTATTTAGCCACATGTATTATCATCTGACCAGACTGATCTGCTCTAGAGCCCACACTAGAGGCAAAGTCAACATTCACAAGCTCACTCATAAGCAATTGATTCTGCTAATTTTGTCTTATCTCCACATTATGCAACACACAAATCTACTAAAGAAAATAGAAGAACACAAAATTCTTTTACACACATACATACAAAAATAATGTAACAATATATTAGCAAATCAGATGATTAAAACTGCAAATCTTACATTTCTGTAATTTATTTTTTTCTTAATTCTTTTTTAAAAGATTTATTTATGTATACAAGAGTTGGGGTACAGACCAGAGGTGTAGGGGGTGAGAGACACCAGAGACAGAGTGGGGGGCAGAACAGGCAGACTGACTAAAACACAATGCTGAGGGGAGCAGCAGTCAAGAGAGGAGAGGTCTGCAGCACCATGTGGGTCAGCTCCCTGACCTGGAATCAAACTCATGCTGCAGTGGCTGCAGATAACTTCAGAGTGCTGTGTCTTTAACCCCTGCACCACCAGGGAGGGCCCAAGTAGAGTTATTTCTTAAGAGCAAGCAAATTGACAGGATTTTCCCTTATTTACTTTGCCAGACTCTATCTTAATTTGTTTACAGCGCTAAGAACAAGACATAAACCACACACTTCTCTAACCTGTTTTCAAACTATTGCTTCCATCTGGAATCTTCTTCCTTTCTCTGTTTACCCATTAAGATGTCCACTCATTCTCTAAGTCCTAGCTCTTGTTTATCCTCTTTTCATTCTTGTCCATTGTACTTATTGGATGCTAACAAGTTTGTCTATAAACATCTTTGCTCTTTTGTATCCTTCTCGCATAGAATTTTTTTCTTTGCACTATTGCAAAAGCAGTTGTGTGAATGTCAACCTTTTCACTAGAATCTAAGCTCATCAACATCTAACTAAGTGGTCTGGGCTCTGAGACAAGACCTCGGGCTTAAGGGACAGTTATTAGATATATTAAACTGAAGTCAAGCTTAATCAGATTCAAATTTAGTTAATTCAGAAATAGGTCATATTTTCTTATTGTGAGTCTCCTAGAGAAAAGACAAGAAACAAGTGTGGGCTTAAAGAATGAAGAAAACCATTCTCTGAAGGAGCTTTCAGAGAGAAACTCCAAGTACAAGTTACCAGTAGAAAACATAAGATGTTTTTTTCTTCCCTCAGTCAAGGGAGGGTTTTCTTAGCTTTAGCCTAACAACTTAAATATTTTCTAAATAATGGACTTCTCAAAGATAACCTATTTGCTTTTCTAATAATGCATAGGGACATTTAGTCTTCTTAGAATTTCTGTGAAGACTTCCTGAAATTTCAGGTGTATTTTTCAAACATCTCAATTTTTGCTAATATGTGGATCCCACTTTTCAAGCCAAATTGCACAAAGTTAAACATGGAAGATAGACTTTATCCCAGGCTACTACAATAAGGGAGAGACCAGACCAAAGTCTGTTTCTAAACCCTGAGGTAGGGGATCATAAGCCATCTGTGTTGGCTAATTAGCCATCCCTTAAAAAAAAAAAAAAAGTAAAGTTCCCTGTATCTTCATGATGGGAGGGAGTTTTGCAATTGGAGCAAGTTGCCCAGGAAGGGAAGTTCAGGTCCTTCCTTCTTACAGAGACAGGACAGGGGTGCTCCACCTTTTCAAATGAGGACATGAGAGGGAGGACCCCAAGTCCTTGAGAAAGATGGTCCTGGTTATAAAACTTTCAAGAGGCTTTTAGAAAAAGATTATTATTTATTTATTTTTTAACAAAAGCTTTCTAAACAAAATGCTGTGAGAAAAGGGAGCAGAGGGAGCTCTGTGTACATGCCATCTGGACACCACACAGGCCAGGCTGAGAGGGAGGTCGGTGGCTTAGAAGCAGGAAGAATCCCGTCTAAAGCAATGTCCAGCTGAGGGAAGTGTCGAGGCCATCTTGATCACCGTCTCTTTAGCTAATGATTTCATGTCTGACATTCACCCATGAGCTTTGCCACAGCATCATGGAAATTGTCTTTCAGCAGAGACCTTGTCCTTGATCTGGGATTCTGAGATGCCAAGGGTATGTCATTTTGCTCTCTGCCAAACTGAATGTGGGTGATAATATGGTTGCCTTCCAGGACTTCAAGGCTGGAACAGGGACAAAATAGCTCCAAGTGACCTGCTCTCCTTGTGCACATAGTACTTTGATAGAGACAATTTTTCCTAACTGATCAAGAAAATGCATCTCTCCTTCAATAGCAATGAAAATAGAATTGATAATGCTTGCTGAGCTCTTTACCGAATTGTTTGCCAAGAACAACGCAGCATACATATTATTTTGGGAGCAGAGAGGTTGAATTTAATCAGTGCCTTTTGTTTTCTTGCTATTTGCTTTGATTGTTACAGTTTAACTGTTTGGCTGGTTGAGTCATTATCTGTTCCTCCCTCTCTTTCCTTACTTCTCTTTGTTTCATTAGCATCTTTATTTTATAATTTCTTTATTGTTTGAGCTGTGGTGCTCAGTGTTTAAATGATTGTTTTGCTTCTAAAGTCCCTTTTCAACAGAAACTTTTATCTCAAACTAAAGTAGTTTGAACAGATCTTAAGTCTGCTCTGCATTGATAGTTCTACATACATCTGTAGAGTTAGTAGCATGCTATTGAATGATGTGAATAATTATGTAAATCAGCATAATTTACATAATTTAGAGTGTGCTAAATTGATTGCCTTGAAGACCCTGCTAATGGCCTCACTCTGTCCATGCCCTCTGTAGTGTGATTTTGCTGCTCTCTCAGTTGAGAGAACATGTAGACTCCTTGAATCTGTACAGGTCCTTTGACTTGCTCTGGCCACTACCATGAAATAGAAGCTTTGACATTTCAGTCCTAGGAACTGTAGTGGATACCTGCACCTTCCAGAATAAGCCTGGACTAGACAATGCAAATCCTAAAGACCCCACTGAGAAGAGATGAATATTTTCAATGGACTTAATCCTAGACCAGCCACATGCCAAACTGACTGTGAGAGTCTGAGCAAGTCCAACCATCAGTTAGTTGGACTTAGCAGAACCTCTGACTAAGTAATAGACTCAGAGCAAAAATAAATGTATATGTTTACTGCCACTGAGGTATTATGATTGTCTATTACATAACACTATTAGGGAGATAATAAGCGATACATCAACTTTCATTCCATGAATAGTATACGCTTTCATTCATCTAACTATTCCAGACATCTGTTGAGCACCATGGCGGCTAAGTACAGAGGCAAGTTCTAAAAACACAGAAACAAATCTCAACAATATCTTCTCAGCTATATGCTCCTATGGGATACAGAGGAAAAAACTAGTCAGCATGTTATAATAGAGCGTGGTGTGTGACATCACAGGGCCCATGGCATCCCCATGCAGGTATTTAATTTAAACAGGCACCAAGTGGTCTTTCTGGCAGTGACTGACATATTGGAATCTTGAATTAGGATGAATAGAAACTAGGTTGGTTAAGAAGATATGGCAGAAAAACATTCTAGGAAGCAGTGAATTATTTTCTACATCATGAGAGAGTAAAGGATATTGCAAATAAATGGCAAGTACTTAAAAATAATGACATATGTGGGTTTAGCAGAGATGATTCTGGGAATTTAAGCAAAAACAGATTAAAGTATAAATAGCATGTGTTCCGAAAGTTCGATCACTATCCTGAAAATTATAAGAAAAAAATCAAGAGTATTAAGAACCACAGTTGATCTCATTTATTACCACACTGCAACTGAGGAGCTGTTTATAGCAGCCATGGAGAAGAAAGATAAGCTGTAGACCATTGCAGTAACTGAGGTGCCAGGGAGGCCCATGTGCATCTGGAGCCACGGAGACAAAGCAATGTCAGAAAGAAGAACCACAGCAGAGATCACAGTTGTGCTAATATTCGAGGAAGGATGCAGGAACAACGAGACCAGTTGAAGGGACTCCTAGTTGACCCAGACATACTGCAGATCCACTGCAAATACATGACTGATGTTTAGTATCACTGTGTTTATGATGATTTTTTTTTTTTAGTGGAAAAAGATAAAATTTTATTTTTTGCAATAAATATTTCTTTAATATAGTCAAAACATACAGAAGCAAAATACAACATGAATAAATCTTGAATTTAGTGAAAAAATTTAATATTTAATAGAAGGGATGGAGGGAGAGGGAGGAATGAATGGGGGAAGGTAGCAGAAGGGATGTTGGCATGGCTAATTTGGTGGAGGGCAAGAAAAACATATGCACATGTGAAAGAGCAAAACTGTAACCCCAGAACTACAATAAAAATGTTAAATATTTTGTTTTAAGCCATGAAAGCCAACTGATGAAGTTTTTCTAGAAAGATGGTCCTAGAATACTGTGATTTTCAGTTGAAACAAAACAATGGCTATTGCTCATGGTCTGAATTCTTGAGCAGTATGTGCCAGTTGTATTTTCATGACATATGGATACAAAAGCTGCGAAAAAGAAGTAGGGTGGAAAGAAAATGATGACGTTTTACTTAACTATGTAGATATAAAATTGATCACCTTTATGGCTTGAATTCATGAGTCCATTTTACCCTCGATTTAGTTTTATGTCTTCAAAAGCTTTGGTCCAATTTTACAGATTTCATAAAAGAAATAATTTTCTTTTGAAATTTGCTTTGCTTTTTATTTTGATTAAACCTTGATACCCGGACAACTAAAGCTGTTACCAGTTACCAGTACAAAAGCTGCCTTGCATATCTTGGCCAAGTGGATGCATTCTGCATTTTTCCTTTATGTGTCTTGGATGAATTATTCATTGATTGAACTCACATTTCCAGGAACCAGATGGAAAATGGTTTTAAAAATGTGCCCTTTAATAGAGTGTTCTATTTTTTTCTCATTAAAATGTCTTCGTATAGTCAACTAGTGCTTCTAACCAGTCAAAGCTATACTCTGGTGGCTCATTATCACTTTAGGTTCCTTTACTCTCCCATGATTTTTTTTTTCTATAACTTGAATTTGCTACTCCATTCTCATATTTGAATTCATATTTTCATGTTCTTTCCTTTGACAAATGAAGAGCATAGAGTACAATAGTACTTGGGCCTGAGCAAAAACTCAGCTTCTTCCCTTCATTCTCACTATCTTTGCTCTATTTCTATTCTCCCCTTCCTTTCCTCTATCATTTTTCAGAATACTCAATTATTATATGTCCTATGGTTTAAGGCTTTGTATCCAATTTATTCTTGCACTCCCATCTCTTGTGTTTCATGTTTTGAATCCATACATGTAATATTTTTTTCTTTAAATTAAGGGCTGTAAAGCAGAAAGCAAAACTTTTTGATATCATAGACATGGATTTTAATCCAAACAGCATGTTCTTGCTAAGAAATAGGTCAAATGATCTAAACTATTCTTACTGTTATCAATAACATAAGGTAAATAACCCTATTTTAATAGAGTAGTGGGAGCATAACAGTAAATTGCATATTTATAACAATAGTTGTGCATATTTTTATTTTTTTTAAAGATTTTATTTATTTATGCATACAAGAGCTGGGGTACAGGCCAGAGTCACGGAAAGTAAGAGGATTCACCAGAGACAGAGTGGGAGCAGAACAGGCAGATGAAAAGCACGCTGCTGAGGGAAGCAGCGGGCGAGGTAGGAGAGGTCTGTTGCTCCATGTGGGTCCCCTCCCTGGCCTGGGATGGAACTCATGCAGCTGCTCCAGTAGGGAGGCCCCTCTAATTATGCATATTTTAAAAACAGTTTTGTGGCATAGATAGCACTTTCCAACACTAGAACTGTGTGGAATGTCAAGGAATAAAATGAATAGTCAATTCCTAAAATGAACTGAAGTAAAGAAAGGATTTCCTTGCACTTCAAATTTTAAATGACCCTTGAAAGACTATATAAAATATTTTTAGAAAAGAGAGCTGTTCTAAGAAGAAACTTTCCATATATCTGGACTCCTTATGGCTATTTATGTAGTATTCTTGATATTTAAAATGGAAACTTTTGCATTTTTATGATTACTCTAAGCTTTATCTTATATTCCACGCCGAAGATCATTCATATATGTATAAACTCTTAAGTAAGTAGTAGCAAAGGTTATTCGTTTTCATTATAGTATCTTTACTCTCATAATAGGATCTGTCCTTGCATAGGCAAACTATATATTTTTAAAATTTTTATATTTATTTTACATTTTTGTACAGTGTATATTTTTCGTCCCAGTGAAATTTCCACCACCAATTCCCCCATGCACCGTCACCACAGTCCCTTGTGCTCTTCCCACCCATTTTGTTCCCTCTTCCTCCTCATCCCCTAGGGAATCGGCAGACTATATTTTTAATACAATATTCATAGATTTTCTTTCATGTTCTCTATTTTTAATCACGGTTTCACTTCATAAACTTGGCATATATCTTATCTAAGAAAGCAGAGAGAATTAGTTATAAGTTGAATAGACAAAAATATCAATATGCTTTTTTGTCAACACCATCCTCCAGTTTTCTCTTATTTCATTGTATTCTCCTTGGTAATTAGGAAAGATGAATAAATTATGAATATGGATAGGACTCATTACCTCCTGAAAATATGTGTAATCACTCAACCTCCCCTACTGGTTGTGCTACCTTAGATATTACTTATCTCAAAGATAAGAGTTTATTTCAAACTTGCAGCATCAAAGTGATTAGATAGAATCACTTGGCTTGCATTTTCCACTCCCGTCCTCCAGAGGGCAGCAGCCATTCTTTCAATACCCTCGAACATTGATAATAGCTGTTTATCTACCCATCTGTCTTTTTATCCATTTCTTTTTGCATCTTTATCTGTGTTCCTGTGTACGGGCCCAGTACGTTCCCACCAACAAAGAAGATTCATGAGAAAAATAAAGAAGCATTACATAAATATATACTTATTATTTTCTTTTTATTTCTGAAAGAACAAGTGCAATGTGATCAACTGAGGAGGATCCTTTTCTCTAAAATTTACAATAATACTAAATATCAACTTAAAATGATCTTATTTTCATCGGGAAAAAAACCTATTTAATTTATAAAATATTAAGCATTCCAGTAGATGCTGAAAATTCCAATAGATTTTATTCCAAAAGTAAGAATGCAAGAATAAAAAGAAAAACTTTTACCAGAAAAAACAATATATTTTTCTAAGTATAAAGAATGATATAGAGGAACATCTTAGATGATGTCCAGAATACAACAAGGAAAAGTGTTATGCTTCCCTATAACAGCCTCTCTTACACATTTACATGCGTGAATTTTTAACAAGTCCAGGCTGAGGGTTAAATATTTATAAACTACTGATAGCATTCTAACTGTAAAAGGAGCGTGTGTTATATTTTGGGAGTAGGTGAGTAAATAAAGTTAATGAATGAAATTCTCAATGACCTCTCCATTTGACAAGTCATTCAAAGGACAATTCATTTTTTTTAAATTAAAATTTATTTATGCACACAAGAGCTGGGGTATAGGCCAGAGGCATGGGGGAGGGGGTGAGAGGACTCACCAGAGACAGAGTGGGGAGCAGAACAGGCAGATTGACTGAAATACACTGCTGAGGGGAGAATTCAGAAAGTGAAGAGAGTTTTATTCTAGTGTATTCTCTCTTTATTCCATGACTGTTTTAGCTAACAAGGAAAATGGGACAAATTGATCCTTTTCACAGGGACATTTCAATTAATGGTAGAGGGGGGAACATCAACCTAGAATGCATTAAACACTGGAAGCAACTGGAGAAGATTCTGGTTCCAAAGGAAAATAAAAACAATGAAAGAGGACTATGGAGAAGATAAAAGTACAGGTGTGTTTTCAGTGATTAAATTGATTCTCCTGATATTAAAGAAAAAAGTGTTATTTATGTTTAAAAACACAGGAAATAGAAAAATTTTGATGTGCTATGCTTGCCCACTCACATTTATCCTCAGTTGCTTGCAAGACCTGCTATATAAACCTTCACAATGATAGTTTTTTTTTTTTGAAAAGGGAGCCCAAATTCCTAAAACCCACCTGCAAGAAAATTATTACTAGGGAGAAAGTGGAGAATGATTGAAAGATGTTCTTAACAAATCATGCCATTTTCCTTTCCACCCGTAATAAGTAGGAATGAAGCCATGTCTTTGGGATTTTTCTTTAACATGAACACTGTAATTTGCACACAAAATAAAATCAGGTAGAGCTATTCGGGGAGCCTCAGTGTAACAGGATCACCATTTGTCAGAGATTATTACTCTAGAAGGCTCCCTGGGAGAGGCATAAATTTGCCCTGAAATAACACATCCTATAATAACAGGAAGGAGCTGTGTCTGCACTGCTCACGGCTGCACACCTGCTCGCAGGGACCTTCCTACTGAGCCCTCAAAGCAGCCTGCTCATTCATGTGGCAATCCCAGCCCTTAGTTAGGAACTACTGGCGTGAAACCAGACCATCAAATCTCCCTCTAATATCTTGTCTTTGATATATAGACAGGACAGGTCTCAGTATTTTTATTTAGAAACCTGAATATTTTAAGAAAAACAGAATGGTCACATGAGAAGACAGTAAATCCTGGGGTCAAATAATCCCAGTTAAAAATCCTATATTCAGTTAACATATTAGCTGTGAAGATCAGTGTCGGCATATACAGACTGAAAAGAATGAGGTCCTCCGTATAGGGTTTTGGTGGAGCTAATAATTGCCTAAGCAAAGTGTCTAGTGCAGAGCCTGGATATATTGAGCCTATCCTTCTGTGTTAGACTCAGGGGAACTTTTAGGGCACAATTACAGATGTTGCCCTCCATGTAAGATGAAGGAGAACCCCATAGGAGACGTAACCCAACGATCTGTGCTGTAATGGTGATGGATCCTGTTATATGTTCTTGCTCACATTGCATTTATGGGCTGGGGTTATGAAAAGCTGGATAGAATATAGGTGATTCTGACCATGGGACTCTCAAGAGCTAAGTGGTCTTTGATGGGGGTCACACCTTTTGTTCATTCAATACCAAGTTCCCCAAATGATGCTTTTCAATATAGTTCTTGAGCCACTTGTAAGGAGACGTTAAGAGAAAGTTAAGACAAAGTTATCTCTTTGAAGGCAGAATAAAACTTTCTTGTTATTGGGTACTGTTTTAATTAATTGCATTATTAATCCTTGGTACTTTTAGCCATTTATAGCTCCACTGTCATGTTGTCATTTTGGAAGAGTGATGTGAAGGAGCATACTCATTTACTAAGCCTGCATGAATAGTTGGTAAATGTGGTTTTGCTAAAACTTAAAAAGCTAAACTCAGCAATTTAATACAAATAATGAGCTACCAATTATTTTCAGGATCTTAGAGCCCCTTTGGGTTATAAATTGCTGTTTGCAGATAGCAACTAGTCAATCATGTTCACCACAAAGCCTCTTATTATGTAAAATGGTTTTAATCATTAAAAGTGTTTGGAGTTTCAGAAAGTCAGACAGCACTAAAATACCTAATAATATACTCTAAGCCAGCTACAATGAATTTCAACTTTATCTGATTCCAAAGAGAAAATTGACTAAAAATACTTTTGGTGGATAAGTATCAGTGGGTTTCCACTGCATATATTATTTCCAACAGGGATAAGCATATGGTTAAGTAGAAAGAGAACGGACTGAGATGATTAAAAGTTTTTTTCTTAGAAAACCATAAATAGAGATCATGTAGAGAGACATAGCAAGATTTTTCAGGACACTATAATTTATAGAATACATACATTATACATGTGTAGTTATACATAGTTACATATAGTTTATATGTATGGTTCAAGATATATTTATCTTAAACACCCTAAATAGCATAAAAATTTAAAACAGAACTATGTAGATGCAGATAGAAAAAATTGGGTAATGGTTTGAAAAAATATTGTAATGACTCTTTACAGATTATTACAGAAAGGAAATAATTTCCTAAAAGAGTCCACTAAGATATGGGAAAGATATGACAAACATTGTAAAGCTGAAGTTACCTTTTTTTAAGATCATGTTAAATTAGACAAATTATTCCCCACTGAAAATGATGACAAATTTTACTTTTCTGCTCCTGAATGTCCCCAAATATTTAAATTTCATTGTATACTATTTTATATTAATATTTGCAACATTTATTTTATTTGTTCTGTTAACATACTGCTTCCTACTCTCACTTTTAAATAAATTTAACACTAATTGCCTGTCTTTTTTTTCAACCAAAGCTTGTCAGTTCATGAAGTGTTTTGATTCATATCATGGATGGCTGGAAGTCATCATCAAATGATATTTTTAAGGAATATTCATGAGTTATATACCACAAGGCCTTGCATACTTCAAAATTCTGTGCATTTTATCTTATTTGTATGAAATCTCAATTGAATGTAATATTCTGGGAGTATATTAGCTTGTCTTCAGTAGTCTATAGACATTATTTCAATGTGCCCTAATACTAAATATTCCTGTGGAGAAAAGATATAGTCGGGATTTTTCCCTTTCAACTGACTAAGATTTTCTACCCAAAATACATACTCTTAAAAATTATTAATTTATTAACTTTTTAAAAGAGATTTATTTATTTATGTATACAAGAGCTGGGATACAGGCCAGCACCGTGGGCGGGAGAGGATTCACCAGAGACAGAGTGGGGAGCAGAACAGGCAGATGGACTGAAATACACTGCTGAGGGGAGTAGCAGGCGAGGCAGGAGAGGTCTGCTGCGCCATGCGGGTCCCCTCAGTGGCGAGAATCCATCTCATGCTGCTGTGGCGCGGATGCTTCACAGTGTGGTGCTCAACCCACTACACCACCAGGGAGGCCTTAATTTATTAACTTTTTATGAAGGTAACATTAGTTTATAATACTGTATGTGATCCAGAGACAATCAATCAATAAAAATGAAAAATAGATGGGCTGGGTACAAATGCCATTATGATTTCATGATGTGTGTGTGTGTATGGTAGAAATATCTATCTATATATATGAAGCTAGCATTTTATACTTAAAATATACATGTATATTTATTTAAAACATTTCCATCACTTAGGTAATTTATCTAAGTAAATTTACTTGGTATCAACACCTGAGACTTTTGTCCCTTGAGATAAGAACTCTTTCAAACTGCAGGCAACAATTTTTCAACTAAGTAAACTTTTCTCCCTATGGCAGCTTTAAAAATATTTTTGTTAGTTGTTATAGACAAGCAATTTTCTAATTATATCCTAAAAAAGGTGTTTTATATGATTTTTCAACTGCAAAATCAAAGAAAAATGTAAAAATATAAATTATGTTTGATGGTTAGAATAGACAATATAAGATATATTGGATCTCAAATATTTTATTCTGACATACTGAAAAATTTAAATTAAAAAAATGACTATATATAAGTTAATTAATTTCAAATTTAGCGTTTATTCTCTTTCAGAGAGAAATGTTAGCTTTTTCAATGGACTTTATTCAATGTTTTATTTCTTCTTCATTATGAGGCTCTAGAGAAATTCCCATTTAAAAACAAATATTCTTCCTTCAAATTTTGACAATAATATGGCTCTATTTGTGGGAAGTCTGTAATTATTTTATGAGCATTCATGAATAATCACACAAAACTAGAATTAGTTTAAAAAGTTGAAACTCTTTGACTTACACGACATCATAATGGCCTTTGTATTCAACACATCTATTTTCAGTTTTACTGATTACTTGCCTCTGAATCACATACAGTGTTGTAAACTAATGTTACCTTTACAAAAAGTTAATAAATTAATAATTTAAATTTTTTGAGCAACCCATCTATTTTGTAATTTACCAATATATATAATATCTGATATATAATTTATATATAATTATCAATGGACAAATTATCAATAACAATAAAAATTTTCATTGACAGAAAGCCCAAAACAAAGTTTCCTTTAACTAAATGTATCTGCATTTATATGAAGGGAAGTCAAGGCTTTCTCATACCCAAGGCATTAGAGAAATCTCTCTTTTTAAACTATACTACAATAAACCTTGAAGTAATATAGTTATATATGTATATATATTTATTTATATAGTTTATATATATAGTTATGTATATAGACAGAGAAGATACAGTATGGATGCATTTTAATTACAGCTATGTAATGTTCAATTCTTCTCTGAATATTTGTAAAAATAAGCTCATTAATTTCACAAAAAGAACAAAAGGAATAGATAAAGCATTCAAATCCTCTTTTCAAGGACATTACCTAACAAACTCAATGTCAAACTAGATGGTGTTTTATATTTCCTAAAATGTAATTGGAGAATACAGGAGAGGAAAACACAATATATTTTTAAACTTAATTCTGGGTCAACATATAAAAAAAATTAAAATAGTAGAGAATACCCTACATTACACTAACATAGTTTCTTCTTTCTTTCTTTTTTTTTTTTTTAAAGATTTATTTATTTATGCATACAAGCACTGGGGTACAGGCCAGAGGTGTGGGGGGTGAGAGGATTCACCACAG
>JAGFMF010011492.1:2139753-2149758 GCA_019455555.1 Galemys pyrenaicus | reverse complement strand
CCTAAGGTATGGGACCAGCTGACCTACTAGATAAGGCCTGTAGGTCATTTTTCAAGTTTCAGTCAGCTAAGTTTAGACATAAACTCTGACTCTAACACAACCAGTCCAAAACCAAGAAGCAGGCACAGTTTCTTCACGTGTCCCTCCTCTCCACGTGCCTTTTTCACACCTCCTTGCCGCTTTTTATTTTGCTTCCTTTTTCCTCCCTTTTTTTTGTTCTTCTCTCCTCTCTCCAACATTTTCTTATCCCTGCTCAGCTCTACCCACTTAGGGCAGAACTGGGATTCTGGAACTTTCCCCCTTTCTGGGGACCACCCTGTTATAACCTGGGTGTGACTTCCCCAACCCCACTCTGGGGATCAGAGAACCTCATCTGGGAGTGTTAGGGGGAAAGACCCCCCTGAATAAATTACATAAATAGATTATGGATTTTAACCCCCATTCCGAACCTACAGAATCCAAAAACTACAAATCCCATAAGGTCATTATCGAAGAGCGGATCACTGGGACCTGAGGGTGGAGTTAAGCAGCCAGGCGAAATATAAAAGCAGACATGTAAGCCTTGGGGGGTCACTTTTTCCTGGGGAACCAGCTCTCAACGCACCGTTGGGTTCCAGTTCCAAGGAACTGGTAAAATATTTACAAATCTGTAGCCCTCTTTTCCCCTTGTGTTATTCACTACGCTATTTTTCCTTCCCTTGTAAATAAAACCCTTTATTAACCTTTGTTGTATGTACCTACAGTTAAAGCATTATAAGTACCATTCAAGCGCACAAGTAAAAACCCAGTCAGGCAAACCCATTTTATATTAGGGTTGCCCTGTAACAGTTTGGTGTCCAATAAAAGTTCCTACTGCTCAGAAACATGGCCTGGCTCTTTCTCCCTCTCTCTTTCTCTCTCTCTCACTTGCTCTCTTGTCCAACAGCACCAAAACCTGTCATGGAATTATTGTGCCTTTAGGGCTTCCTGTTAGATTTACCTCTTATCACTGCTGGAGATACTTATTTGAAAGGGACTCTATTTAAAATTGTTCCTTGGGAAAAAGTGAAACTCATTTGTATTTCAGAGCTTTCCTGTTCTTGCCTCAACTGGATCACAACTGTGGGACTATGTGAAATACTACATCGGAATTAAATTCTCTTCAATAACTCATGTGGTTTAACATAAAATAGGCTGTAGAAATCAATAAGCAGTCTAAGCAAAATACTTTTCCAGCTCTTTACAGGTCCCATCTATTTCAGGTTCCAGAGAAAATAGGGTGAGAAAGTTGTCTACGTAGGGGAAGTGCAGAGAGAAACCACTACTTTCTATGTATGTGGAAAGGCAAGATATTGGCTCCTTACTAGATTGTGACTTAGGCTGTATGTCTTGTTCTGTACTCATCCTAGTGATGGAGGCTAAGAATAGAGAAACTGAAAAGGAGGCACCATGAGGCCAGAAACCTGGCTCCCAAGGAGGTGAGGGTGGAAAGGATTAGCATAGCCATCACCCAGCAATAGAAACCAAGATCCTTAGGTGCACTGAAGTCTACATCACAAAGCAAAAACCCAAGCAGGTATCAGATTGCTTTAGCTGGTATCTGGAGCACAGACATGAGGGTATAGCTATGGAGATTGAGCCCATTGTAGAAGCTCCAGGCCCCTTTCAGATTCTACATAATTTATTCAAAGTCAGCAAGCCACTTTATGGAGGGAGCCCCTCCCAACCAAAAGAAGATGATAAAACCTGATGCAGCCCCAAATTAAGGGCAGCCCCTCCAGCCCCCTTGTGTCTAAGCAAGTGTACTTTGCTTTTCTGTCCCTTTTCTCAATAAGTCTGCTCTTTAAAATAACCAATGTCTCTGCCTCATGGAGAAACTCACCTGGGAAACTTGCCGTGCGCTACTGAACAGGAAGCTCTGCTGAAACCTTTTCCAGAGTGACCCAAGAACCCTACTCTTCAAACCCACAGACTCCAAAACGACATCACTAGTAAAGAGTACTCACTGCGTTCAGCTGATCAGAATGTGAAAACATTTTCTATGTTTGGGAAACCCTCCCGGCTACAAGTTCTACAGTAAGGAAAAGCCACCTCCAGCTAGGAAAGATAACAATGCTGGTTGTGTGTCTTCCCTGTCTCACCACGGTGTAGATACAATTGCTTGGATGCTTATCAGATTTTGAATTTGTAGCTGGTACTATAAATAACTATGGTTGTTCTTAGTGCTCCTAGAGCTGTGAGTTCTAGAAATTTTAGTAGGAAGCAGCCTGGGTACGTGACTGGAAATGTAACAGGGTGGTCCCCAGGAAAGGGGGAAGTTCCAGAATCCCAGTTCCATCCTAGTGGGTGGAGCTGAGCAGCGTAGGAAGATTTTGCAGAGGACAGAAGGAAGAGAGGAAGAAGAAAGTAGGATGGAGAGCAGCAAGGAGACCTGGAGGAGGCACGTGGAACAGAGACATGTGAAGAAATTGCACTTGCTTCTTGGTCCTGGACTGGTTGGAACAGATGTGGGTGAGAGACCCGGGGGGAGGTTAGCAATGGCAGCTTTCATCTTGATTTTGATTTTGCTCTTCTCCTCCCGGATTTGTCTGAATCTTTCTGACCCTTTTCTTTGGGTCTCCACTGAAAGGTCCTTTGGACTTGTGGCAGGCTTTTGGGCCTTGCTTTGGGCCAATCCTAGTTGGCTGGACTTTTGCCCTCAAGGAGATGGGTCACTTTGGATGCTTGACTTAGTAACTATATTCTGTGTCCTTTCTGCATTTTTCCCTAATTGTGTTAAAGTTCCTTTCCATTAAAGGCCTTCTATGTTTGTCTTGATGCTGCAGATGGCCGAACCCATTTAGAGCAGGCAGGATTGGGGGTTCTGAGGTGCCCCTCTCCCTGCCCTGTAACAAAAACACAGATCCTGGGAAAGAAGATGCCAACACAGGCACAGAATTTATTACAAAACAAATCCCACCAGGATTTAGTGGCTTAAAATGTCATTTATTATCTGACTTGCTGTGGCTCCAGTCTGCAGGCACAGCTTAGCTGGGTCTTCTGCTTCAGGAATGCCCTCCAGGCTTTAAGCCCAGCATCCACCAGGGCTGCAGTCAACCCAAAGCTCACAGGGGGAGCATCTGTCTTCAGGCGGACCTGAGCTCCTTACTGCCTGTTTGCTGAAAACTGCATTCATTTCCTTACTGCATGGGTCTGTTCAAGGGTGCATTGACTGGCTTCATCAGAGTAAGCAAATGTCAGAAAGAGAGAGAGAGAGAGAGAGAACAAAAGAGATGTCACATCTTTTTCAAAAATATTTTTATTTGCACTTTTATTTTTTATATATATTTTATTTTTAAGATTTATTTATTTATGCATACAAGAGTTGGGGTACAGACCAGAGATGTGGAGGTGAGAGACAGAGTGGGGAGCAGAACAGACAGATTGACTGAAATGCACTGCTGAGGGGAGTAGCAGGCGAGGCACAGGAGATCTGCTGCGCCATGTGGGTCAGCTCCCTGTCCGGGAATTGAACTGGATCTGCAGTGGTGGTGGAAGCCCAACAGTGTGGCGCTCAACCCCTTGCACCACCAGGGATATATTTATTACATCATCCTTCATATTTGTACAATGTGTGATTTCCTACCGGTGCACCACCACCATAGTCTATTCCTTGTGCTCACCCCACCCCTGTTCTGAACCTTCTCCCTCTTCCTCCTCCCCTGCAGAATGTCTCATATATATATATATTTCTGATGATTTGGATTTTTACTTTATTATAGTTACATTCCCCCCCCTTCACCGCTTTTTTTGTTCCTCCACATCTTATAAAACTTTATCATAGAATAGCCCACTCACTAGAAGCAAGTGACTCAGTTCTTCTCCCACTAGAGGGAAAGGTATTACATATGTGAATATCAGGGGTTGGGGATCGTTGGCAGCCTTTCAGAAAATGCCTCCTACAGAAAGTATAGAGTTTATTCCACTGTGTGTGCGGCAAAGGTAGTCACTTCATCCCACATTAAGATTCCACAAGTCTGGCAATTTTGTCCAGCGATCCATTTCTGAGATGTAATTTTAGGTATTATTACTGGCTAAGTAGTTTCCAAGCCTGATTTGTTGGCCTTTTCAGAAACTCTGTGAGCCACTACATCCTTGAATAATTTACTTTCACCTATTTAAAGTAGCCCATTGGATTCTGTTGCTTGTTACTAAGAAACTACATTGATAAGGTGAAGCAAGGAGACCCTAGTGTGAGGACAGAGACTTACGCTCAATCCACTTGTCTATACTGGGTATTTGCCTGGTGGATAGTAAGCAACACTATTTTTTTAAAGATTTATTTATTTATGCATACAAGAGCTGGGGTACAGGCCAGAGTCGCAGGAGGTGAGAGGAGTCACCAGAGACAGAGTGCAAAATGCGGAGCAGAACAGGCAAATTGACTGAAGTACAATGCTGAGGGGAGCAGTGGGTAAGGCAGGAGAGGTCTGTTGCGCCATGTGGGCCCCCTCCTTGGCTGGGGATTGAACTCATGCTGCAGTGGCTGCAGATGCTTAACCCCTCGTACCACCAGGGAGGCCTAACACTACATATTTATTGAATAAATGAAAAGTCATCATATCAGGAGGACAAACTGAGTCTGGAAATAGGATCGAACTAGGAGTGAATTCTGACAAGGAGACTTCTAGACCTCTTCCTTTAAGTGATACAGGGAGGCCAGCTTTAAGCACTGAGTCAGACTGGACAGTTTCCTACAAAACTGCATCATGCGAGAGGAGGCAAATTGTATGTGATGAAAAAGATTGGGCAGGTCACCAAAAAAAAAATGTGCATTGAGTGAGAAGAGAGGTGCAGACAGATGGCCACAAAAGGGACCCATTTAAGGGGCTCTTGGAGATAAGAAATTCTACAAAAGTCTGGACACAGAACACCTGTGCGCATTCTAAAAAAAATCTTATTTCACTCTGAAGAATGATTTCACACTTGGTGTCTGAGTTACTTTGGCTCCTCCTAAGTAGATCCTGAGAAGCAAATTCAAATGAAAGTCATTATTTAAGAAGTAATCCCTTGGAAGCGCCACGAGAGGATCTGAGAATCCAGGCAAAGGAAACATTCCAATAAAGGACGCCATATGGAGTAGTGACTGCGTGGGAAACTGAACGTCATCTCCCCGGGAGATTCAGGGAGCCTGTGCAGAATATACATGTTCTCGTTACTCCACTTGAAGGTGATTGAACTGGGATATTTATATACTGACCCCTGTTGGTCATCGCTTGAAGTTGTCCCAGAAGACAAAAAAAAAAAAAAAAAAAAAGCAGGTCCAGGTGGCTGGAGAGAGCTACAGGCAACAAAATGCAGATTCTACATGATTTAAGTGTGTAGGTGATGTTAAGCATTTATTATCTTGCATCCAGCGTCAGAGTCAGAGACTGATATATTATTTTTGGAGAGAAAAAATGATTAAAAAACGGTGTTTTATTTAATTCTAAAGCCTTATGAAAAAATGGCGCATTGTCATATTATGGAGACAAATACAGAAGAAGGGATAAGAAACTGCCAGTGGCATGCGGTAAATGTAATACGATGCTATAAATGAAGAAAGAACCAAAAAAGACTTTAGTGCACCAAGTACATGTTTTGACTCTAAAAAGGTTTGATACTTTAGAGTCAAGGATTAAGTGTAGGCAGATTAGTATCTGGACTCCTGTGGCCTCAAAAATTAACATTTATTCTCTGTGCATGTAATCCATTTCCAAAATGAGAAAAAAAACAAATTTAATTATGAGATATTACTTACAAGAAGGAAGGTGAACACTGAACTTATATTAGGAGGTTTACTGGATTGAATAGCATCCTTACAAAATGTATGTTCACTTAGAACCTCAGAATGTGATCTTATTTGAAAATAAAGTCTTTGTAGATGTAGTTAGTTCAATAAGGTCATACTGGATTAAGATAGGTGCTAATTCCAGTGACTGGTCCTTACATGAAGGTCATCTGAAGACAAGGAAGGACGATCAGGAGGTTGAAATGAAACAGCCCAACCAGGTAATAACCAGAACCAGAAGCTACCAGAACCCTAGAAGCTAGGAAGAAGCATGACAAGAGTCTCCCCCGGAGCCCTCAGAGGAAGCATGACCTGGTGACTACCTTAATTTCAGATGAGTCATCTCCAGAATCCTCTATGAGAAATTCTTTTATTTGAAGCCATCTAGTTTGTGGTAAATTGTTGCAACAGTCTTAGAAAAACCAATATCACCAGCACCTTAGAACACGACAGTATTTAGAGACAAGACTTTAAAGAGGTTGTTGAAGTAAAATAAGGTCAAATCCGATATAACTGATGTCCTTCTAAGAAGAGGGGGTGAGGACACAGACAAAGCAGATAGAGGGGCAACCTTGTGAGGATACAGGGCAAAGGGGCCCATCTACACGTCAAACAGAGAGGCACATTGTCAAGCCCATTGACAGTTTGATCTTGGTTCTAGACTCTAGAACTGTGAGGAAATAAATTTGTGTTGCTTAAGCCACTCAGTCTGTGGTATTTTGTTATAGCAGTCCTAGCAAACTAGTAAAGGGGCTGTGGATAGGGAGAAGTAAAAAAAACTTCCAGCTTTTTCCTGAATACACTCTTATTCCCCCATGTTGGGGCAGAAGACAGTTGCACGTGTGACTGAGGAATCCTCTGAGGGAGTAAGGGAGAGATTGAAGCACGACACAGTTCTGATGAGTGGTGGGTGTTAAGGTGCATTAGCCTCTCTGTGCTGCTGTCACACTGGCTGGAGATGGGAAAGCTAAGAGTTTACAGGACCTTATGTATTCTCTTGTAGTGTTTATGTGGCCATCTTAAGACGATGTCTTCTTTTCTTTATTTGGGAGTACTGTTTACATAAGACAACTGTTTTATTTATTTTATTTTTTACAGTGTTTGCTTTCTTTCCTCATGAGTAGCCCCTATAGAATTTCTACCACCAATTCACTGGTGCACCATCACCATAGTACCTTGTGCTCTTCCTAGCTTTATTTTGAAATCTTCCCTTCCCTCCTCTACAGAATGTTTCTGACTTATAGTTGTCTTTTTATTTTTGTTTTGTTGTGTTATGGGTTTTTTGGTTATTTTCTTTCCTGGATCCCCTGTATTTCTCCTATAAGTGAAACCATCTGGTATTTTTCTTTTTCTCTCTGACTTATTTTTTTGAGCATAATCCTTTCAAGCTCCATCCATGATGCTGTGAACAGCATTAGTTTATCTTTTTTGATTGCTGAATAGTATTCCACTATGTATATATATACCACATCTTCTTGATCCAGCTGTCTATGTTTGGGCAAGTCTTACCTATTATAAATAGTGCTACAATAAACACAGGGGTGCATGTATTCTTTCAAATTAGTGTTTTTGTTTCCTTTGGGTAGATCCCTAGTGGTGGGATTGCTGGGTCATAAGGTAGCTCCTATTTTAGTAGAATAAGGACACTCCATACAGCTTTCCATAGTGGTTGGACCAGTTTGCAGGCCAAGTAGCATTGTAGAAGAGTTCCTTTTTCATCACATCCTCGCCAACATTTGTTGTTGCTCTTTTTTTTTAATATGTACCATTGTTACTGGTGTAAGATGGTATCTCACTGTGGTTTTAATTTGCATTTCCCTGATTATGAGGGATGTTGAATTTTTTTTTTTTTTAATATGCCTGTTGGCCATTTGCATTTCCTCTTTGAATAAGTGTCTTTTAAGTTCTTTTGACTATTTTTCCGACTGGATTGTTTACTTTGTTTTTGTTGAGTCAACACACAACTCTTATTTTAAAGAGAAAGAAGATCAGGGATGTAATCAGTGGATAGAGTTGGTGACTTCCAGTTGACAGAGACCTGGGAATATATGTGTTTAAGATTGTTTATCATTCTTACCAGACCGAACACTAGATCTTAAAGGGAGAGAGAAATTCAAGGAGAACAGTTTGAGAATAAATAATGAACCTTTGGATGATAATTTCCCTTGCAATATAACATTCAGTTACCTGAACCTTACTTATTCATACAAGATTTGCAAAAGACCAACCTTCTGGAAAATAGTATGAAATAAGCCAACTAAAAAGAAAGTAGAAATTATTTTGTTAAAAATATTTATTTATTTAAGCATACAAGAGCTGGGGTACAGTCCAGAGTCATGGGAAGTGACTAGAGACAAAGTAGGGAGCAGAACAGGCAGATGGACTGAAATACACTGCTGAGGGGAGCACTGAGTGAGGCAGGAGACATTTGCTGTGCCAAGAGGGTTCCCTCTCTGGCCAGGGATCGAACTTGCAATGCTATACAGCAGACGCTTTACAGTGAGGAGCTCAATCCACTGCGCCACCAGACAGGCCCAAGATTAGAAATTATTTATGTGTAAAAGTATATATGTGTGCATATGTATTTTTACATATCTTTACAAGTAGGTTAAAATATCTGTGATGTTACTTTCAAATCAGATAGCTACTGAATCATAGAGATGTGGAAGAAAAGTTACTGTGTATAACAGAAGCGTTACAGTAGTTTTTTTTTTTTTTTTTAGAAAGTACAATCCAGTTCATAACAGGGAGATGTTACTACTAAAGAATAGTAAATGATGGGCTTCCTTGGTGGCTCAGTGGGTTAAGCAATGCACTATGAAGCAGACTACAACCACTGCAACATGAGTTCGATCCCTGACACTGGCCAGGTGAGGGACCCACATGGTACAGCAGACCTCTCCTGCCTCACCCACTGCTCCCCTCAGCAGTGTGTTTCAGTCTATCTGCCTGTTCTGTTCCCCACTTTGTCTATGGTGAATCCTCTCACTCCCCATACCTCTGGCCTGTACCCCAGTGCTTGTATGCATAAATAAATAAATAAATAAATAAATCTTTTTTAAAAAAGAATAATAAAGTTCTTCATATGTTATATATTTTTAAAAATTAAATATGTCAGAATGAACCTTGCTGAATAAAGCAAAGTTTACAAGATTATTTTCTTAGGATAAAATGCATTTCTGCTTCAGGATCCACCTAACATTTTCATATTTTAATATACAATTGGGCTTATTTGTCACATAAGGTATGAACTATAGATGAATATGACATTTGTCAAACTCTTCTGGATGAGAACTTATATTAAAGTCAATTCCTGTAGCAGTGTTTATTTTAAGAATAAAACTTATTTCACTGAGCATAGTCCCTTCAAGCTCCATTATTTCACTGACTTATTTCCAATGCAAAATTCATTTACCAATGAAAAAAATACCAGATGGTTTCACTTATAGGAGGAATATATGGGATCAAGGAAAAAAGGTAATAACAACAACAACAAAATTTTTGGGAAAAAAAAGCCAAATTTTTTTTTTAAAGAAAGACATTTCTAAAGGGAGAATAATTATCTTTTTTAAGTTTAGGTAAACTCTTTACTTCTGGTTATTTGGATTTTACAATTTCTCTAGCATAGCAACCCTTCTATTATTGTATTTCTCCCAGGTAATATCACCTTATATAAGGATAAAATCAAAGTAAAGGTAATTTATTGTCCACTAAAATTTTCATCTTCTGTCAGCATCCAAAATATGAGATCATATATATGAGCCCAAATACAAATTATAGAGATTAATTTTATTAAAATGCAGCAACAAGCAGAATTTCCCTTTATATAATAAATCTTTCTGATGGGTTAGAGACCTTGAATGTAAACCTGTGATATTATCTTGCCCTCTTAAAAATACTTATAAAAACTATAGTTAACAGAGTGGATCACAGACATTCTCATTTCTTCCTTCTAAAACTATAGCATAAAATATTTTTTCCATTAGATTCTCAATAGTTAAAGAATGTGAAATAAACAAATTAAAAGAAACATGCTCAGAAGTCATTTATGTATAGACAGATGCCTCTACAGGTGTGTTAACGAAATTATACATTAGAAAGTTTTCTATTTCGAAGGGGGAAAAAGATGGCGACAGAGAGACAATAGGCTCAGAAAGCTCCTGGAAGATACAGGAAAAAGGGAAAAAATACAGCAGGCCCCAGTAGGAACTGTAACA
>JAGFMF010011492.1:2057732-2118283 GCA_019455555.1 Galemys pyrenaicus | reverse complement strand
TCTGCCGCGCCATGTGGGTCCCCTCCCTGGCCGGCAGCAGGGATCGAACTCGTGCTGCAGTGGCTGAGGTTTGCTTCATAGTGTGTTGCTTAACCCACTTCTCCACCAGGGAGTCCCCCCGGGGTGGAGAAATCTTATACTGTCCAAATATACATGCTTGTTTGCATGTAAAACAATGGGACTTCACTAAAACTAATTAATTTTAAAAATATGTGCTTTTTAATAAATAGGTTGTGAGGTATAGAGGGTTTGTATTCAAGGGAAAGAGCTAGGCTGGAGAGGCAACTTGAAGTCATTAGCAGAAAGATGTTATCTACAGTCAAAATGGATGAGCTTACTTAGAAAGTAAATGCTGATAGTAAAGAGAAATCCAAGAAGAGGTTATGGAGATGAATAACCACTAGCAAATGAGACAGAGAGATTGGACAGAAATTTAGGAGAAAAACCAGGTGCCTTAGTCTGGATGTTAAACACAGAAAATGCTTTTGAAGCAAATTTATCAATATTGACACATGTAGATCAAGGTCATTCATTTATATCATGGATCGTTTCCTAGGATATGACTTGCTCGAGTTTTCTAGATATCACATTGCTTTTCAGAGTGATTGCGCCAGCAGTATATGAGAGCTCACATTCTTGCTCATATGTGGTGCTGCTCAATTTATTTTTTACAGATAGATGCGAAATGGCATCATGTTGCTTTAACTGGCATTTACCTGATAGTCTTAGTGAAAAACATTTTATATGAAATGTCTGTTCATGGCTTTCAGCCATTTTTCAACTGCTTGTTTTCCTAATTAATTTGTCATACTCCTTATATACATTAGTTACTAAAACTTTTTCTGGTACATACATTGTAAATCAATACTTTTCCAGTGTATGGCTTATCTTTTAAGTACCTTGAGTTGTACCTTAAAAAAAAAACAAAACTCCAATGTATATAGCATAGGTGAGATGAATTAGTTACGGAAAGAGAAGTTCTGAATTTGACAACTGGAAGTAGAGGGAGTTTTCCATCTGATAAGCTATTATTTCAAGTAGTCAAGTAGCAAGCACTGGTCATATTTTGAAAATGGAAGACTAGTTGTGGGGTTGTCTTGTGGTGAGAAGAAAACAAATAATTATCTATGGAACTGAAAGAGTCATGGGCAACGCTAAGATATTCTTGAGGCTGTGGATGTGATTTTACTACAGAGGTAGCATCTGATGCTATTTTTCTAGCACTGAAGCTTTCTAAGAGACGGATTAACAGAGAAAGGGTGGGGTGGAAATTGCATAAGAATGAGGACACTCTTGTCCACTGCAACCTCAGGTCCAAGGGTGTTTACATGGCTTGTGTTCCCCCAAAATTCATATGCTAAAGTCCTTCCTAATGCAGGTTGGAGATTAAGACCTTCAAAGAGGTAATAAAGGTTAAATGATTTCATAAGAGTTGGATCCTGATATATCAATCATGGGATGAGTGTCCTTATTAAAAGAAAAGCCAAAAAGTGCTTTCTTTGTCTCTCTTCCTCTCTCTCCCCCTCTACCTCTCTTGCCCCCTCCCTTTCTCCCTCTTCTCCCTTTCCTCTCTCTTCCATATAAAGACTGCAATCCACGGAGAGAGGCTTGACCAGATGATGAACCTGCTGGCACATTGCTCTTACTCTTGGAAGATCAGTTTCCAGAATTGCAAGAAAATGCAGGAGCTGGTCTGGGGCTGTCTGAGGACATGGTCTGCATTGCAAGAAAATAAATTTCTGTTGTCTAAGTCATATTTTGCTATGACAGCCTGAGCTAACTACCAAGAGCTGTATATCAAAGAAGAATATGGTTTCAGAAAAGGTAAATAAAGAGAAGAAATTTTCTACAACATTTGAAGGCACAGGACAGATTGTTTTCCCAGGAAATGGAAACCAGTGGGCAGGGTTTTCTTTGTTCCACGAAGAGACTCATAATGACTGTTGATGTTTTTATTTCATCTTTTGAAAGGTTATGTTGTTAAAATTTTAGTATAATTAATAGAAATATATTTTTTAAGAATTTCATGTTTGGATTTGTGTATTTAGAAATCCACTAGTTCATTTTTTTCCACTGATTTATATTTATGCTTTTCTTAAAGTTTTCTAAATGATAAGATATGAGAGTTTCTGGCTGCTGTTTTCAAATATGGTATAGATATTTTAGTTCCAGCAAAGGAAAATTTAATTCAATGTTTTACTATAATTTGGTTTTTGTCACTGGTTTTTGACATATAAGAGGGGTCTTAAATATGACCGTAAAATTAAGACTACTAGAGTGGGGGGAAGGTAGGAGGGGACCCCAATGGAGTGGGGTGAAAGACTGGGGGATCTTTGGTGGGTGTGGTGTGATAACATACAGCTGATGAGGTATGACTCTAGACCCTAAATCATATACAGTACTGTAAACCAATGCTATAAAATGTAAACCAATGTTACCTCAATAAAAATAAATAAATAAAAGGTAGAACTCAATATATTATATAGAAATTTTTATGCGATAAATATACTAATGACTTTGGTGATATTTTATCATAAGAATATTTCCAGCCTTTTCATGTTATCACTTTAGCTTACACTTCAATATCAATCTTTCTTTTGCTTTCTACTTTTACCAACTGTATTCCATACATATACATAAACATATACAACAAATAATGAAGTTAATACAAAGCTCAAAACCAACCAACCAGCCTGAATAGGCTGCTCCTGATATATTCTAACAGCCAAGAGTGTGGACTCATTTCATACCCAGTGGTTCTATAGTTCTGTTAAAAGAGACACATTTTGTATATTAGTTCTTATCAAAACCAATGACCAAAGTACCTATATGTTCAAGCGTCCTCAAGAACACTTTCTCAATTGACTGAGCTCACAAACCAATGCTATTCAAATGTTCGCAGCTTTTCATGGGCATCACCACTTATTATGCCTGACTTAGACAAATATCTTCATATATTTTAGTTGTTAACTTTATCATGTTTATCTGCTCATGGAATACAATTGGTAAAGTAGAAAGCAAAAGGAGGATTGGTATTGAATGTAAGTTAAAGTGATAACGTTAAAAGTTTGAAAATTTCCCTTAAGATAAAATCATCACCAAATCCATTAATGACATTAATCACATAAAAAGTTGTATTGTTTTTAATCTGCATTATAATATCTCTGGTTGGAAAGGACATTTAAGATCTCCTAAAGTGGAATTAGGTGTACAATCTTGCATGTATACCAGAAATATTTTACTTTGCTAGTAGTTTTAGAGCAAGAAAGTCTTAATGTTACAGCATCCTGCAATGGTGACTAATGAACTTCAGTTATAAAAATATAAAAGTTCTAACAATTTATAGGGAGCCACTTTTTCTCACTTAGAAGTTTGGCTTTACTGTCACATTGTAGATGTATCTTCTATGATAAATATAGTTGCTCTTGAAGAGATTTAATACTTTGCTTTATGTCACGCAAATACTTTACCAAAATCAGGAGTAGGATGGTGAACTTGGCAATAAAGCTACCTTCATGTACTGTTTTTCATGCTATATAAAATTTTGTGAACTCTAAAGAGCTTGAATAAATAAAGATTCAAAAACATTATCTAGGACCGAGTTAGTAAAAGATAGCCTATAGGGATAGCTAAATCACATGTGCAATTTTGAATTTAAAAATGTTGAATGTTTTTCAAAAGTGAATGTGAATTTCTTTTCATTGAGAGATAAGAGACATAAAACATCCACTGAGTTGTGTAGCTACAATGAGCTCACATGAGTAGAAAACAATTCAAAGGTTGCTGTTCAATATCTGCACTCTGTCTTGACTTGAAGTCTTTTTCTTGTCCTCCGTCAGTGGAGTATTAGTGGTATAATTAGCGCCCATGGCTCTTGATCAGCAACATGAATTACTTTCCACTCTTTTTTGTGTTGTATTTTGCAGGATCCAGAAAGGTTCTTTGGCTCTGACAAAAGGCCTGCAAAAGGCCAAAGGGCAAAGAGAATGTGCAGATTACATACCAGAGATCCGGGCTCAGTCTGTGGCTAGGACACTTGTCTCTGGCTAAACTGAATTCCTCAGGAGTGGAGGTACCTGGTGAACTCCCAGTCTGCTGAGCAAATATCCTCTCTCAGAGAATGAAAAGACCTCACACTTCCTACTCTTCTGAAAGGGAAGAGGGAAGACGTCACAGCACAGGTCAAATAACTTCCTGCTTTTCCCATTGCTTTCAGTCACATCTTGAATATTCTGGGTGACACAGCGGACATGCCATTATATTTCATTACCCCACAAGGGCTGAATTAAATACGGCCACACAGAACCTCTGCTAAAATGTGTTTAGCCACTTCACTCACTGTTATAACATGAATCCACTCCTTTCAGTTAAGAGAGTAAATACTAATTTACTCTAATACTAAATATTAATCTCTATTTGAAAAGTTAATATTATTACCATAGCAGAAAAGCATGAGGATATAGCCTACTAGTGCCTAATTAGAGATAATGCGCTTAATGTGTTTAATTAATGAGGATGATTACCTTGTTACTACATGTAAAAGGTAGTGTTCCCATTGTCAGTCTTTAATTCCTAATTATTTTGGCACCATCAGCGGTACATTTCCTGAATGTTCCATCCTAAGTTAAAATGATCTATTTGATTTTTATGCATTGAGAATCGGACACTAATTTCTCTCAGAAATGTTTTTGTGAATTTCCTTTTTCTGATATAAAATTCTAATTTTTAATAATCTCAAGCATAGATAAAACATGAAAGCCTAGTATTTCCCCTTAAAGAATAGTTAATTCTTTTTCACAAGGAAGTGACATTATATTAAGAGAAAAATTGCAAACATTGTCTTCTACTTCTACCTCTTTCAGGACCAGGAAAGAAAAAACAGTTGTGTGAACAACCAAAATGTTGACTGACTGTGACTGATTAGTTTTGTCACATGGGGAAAAACATCATAGGGACGATGCCTGGGTATGTTTGAGCACGTCTCTAGGGCACTGGAAATAACCTTCTCAAGTACTAAGAGAGTGATGTGGCCATATAAGACACTAATTCAGTCTTTACGAACACATCCCATTTTTGATAGGGGAATTGTTCACATTGTAAGATTAATAAAAACATCCAAAGAATGCCCAGAGAAACAAGGCTTTTTTGTCTTTTAGTTGTGTTATTAAGTCATTTATTGCCAGTATATAAAAAAAAAATTGGCCTAATATTGGAAAAAACATTGAGAGCTCACCATGAATTTTTGGTATCTCCTACTGTATATTAAGTAGAAGTTTCACCTGCCAAATATATCATTTAATAATCATTTGGTAGTTTCGGGTTAAAATTACATCTAATTTTCCCAGCTCAGCTTTTTTCTCAGTATGGAGAACAATTACATTTTAGTGCCAGCAGGACTTTGGAGATTTGTTCCACTTTCTTCTGCTGGCCAGTCTTCTGTACCCCAACTAACGGCACACCTATGCTCTATTGCTTCATATCACCCTCAGACTCAGTCCTCTTCAAAAACATAAATTCTCTTGCAAGCAGAAAATCAGGAATTTGTCATTTATCTATGTGGGCACAGCTATTACCCTCCACCACCACTCCCACCCATTAACACTTTTCTTTTATTCCCAGTTAAAGAGTAAAACTTCTAGAGAATGAATTTTTTATGAAATAGGCATAGAAGATAACCATGGCATATTCATTCCAAGAATTTGGTGGTGGCGGGAATAGGGAAATTTTGAGATATACAATAAAGGGTATTTTCTGGCTTATTTTCTCTTCTTCTAGTCAAAAAGGGAGAAATTTAGAAAATGGGAATTGACAATCACATTATAGTCCAGTATACTTATACTTGATAAAATCCTAATAATAGATATTAAAAATTAAGATTATAGTTGTGATTGTTAACCGGAGGCATGCTAAGTCTCTGCAAAAGGATATTCTCCCAGTATGGAAAAGTCTAGAGGATAAAAAAAAAAGGCACTCTTTGTCTATTGAGAAATGGTGAGCTTTGACAAAAGACGCCCATATGAAGATAAAAGCAAAAACCAGCCATAACATCAAAAAAAATAATAACGAAGAAGACCTATGTAAAGGCAAAGCAGGAAAACAAAGGAAAATAATTATCCTAAAAGCTGAGAATATGAAACCTGAATCAGGAATAATAATAATAAAAGGAAATTGTGATAGTTTTAAGACTAGGGAGTCTGTGATAAAGATACGAAAAGGATGCAGAAAGAACAGGCTAATTTGGATATAATAAAATAGGATACCATGGAATTGGAAGTGGCTGAGGAAAGGAAGATTAGCAGAGAAAATCAAATGCAATAAAAAAATTAAATTACACTAGACATTGCAATTGTTTGAAAAATCAAATCAGATAACATGAAAAACCCAATTATTTTTCCAAAATGTAAGAAAGATGACCAAGAGATTAAAAAGAATGGAGGGTTTAAAAAAAAGAAAGATAGATGTGGTTTTTCTTTTGGTTTAGGGTGTCACTGGTTTAGGGTGGGGCTCCAGTGGTCAGAACCAATGACTTCTCTGAGTGCTCCACACCTGTGCACACATCTCTTTTTGCACACACCACCCGCTTGTCATCACGACACCCCCTGATTGGGTCCGTTCCTGAGGTTACTAGCACCCTACTTTGGTTCCTGTAAGAAGCATAGCTTGGCAAGGCATGGTTGCTAGAGTAGATGGGTTTTCTCCTCGCATGCTGCTATTCTTAGACACCAATGGCAAAAGTTTTCAGTTAAATGGTTAAATGATATTAAAAGAATACCTAGAAAAACTGGCTGCTTTTAATTTTTTCTCTGCATTATTAAATGCCAGAACATTTTGGCAGATCTATAATGGTTTTAAATGAAAAGTCTGTGGCTAGAGAATTTCTTAACTAGCTAAATTGGTTTTCATTAGTGAAGCCAATAGAAAAGATATTATTTTGTAGGTGAAATTTTCAGACTATCGTAATTATACCTACCCATCTTGGTAACATGTATAAAGATATATTACATATGAGACAAAAATTAAAATTAGGAATTTAGGAAAATAAGAGTTGTGGTAGATACAGTAGAAAAAATTGCAATTATTTTCCACTTTAGGGACTTATCTGAAATATAAGAAAAGATTTTAAGCATAAAACATACATTATAGTACAATTACAGCATAACTAAAAATGCTGAAATATTCAACAATACATTACTTTGTAACAAGTAAAGTTTATGGTGAATTTTAATGATATGGGTTCATTTTATGATGAAATATTTAGTAAAGAGCAGAGTTGAAATGGTAAGTCCATGAATTAACAATGTAAAGAAAAACACATGTAACTTTTATGTAGAACATTTTAATATCTTTAAGAGATCTGAATATCAGACAATATTAACTTTTAAAAAAATTTTAGTGTGATTTTCTTCTTTTCCTCTACTATTGTAGCTTTTCAAAAACAATTTTATAAAGTTCATAGAAAAAAGATGATAAGAAAAATTTACGGAATCTATTGCTTTGGGGGTTTCATTTCTACTCTTTTCTACTTTATTTTGTTTTGCTTTTGCTTTTTCCATATTTCCTACAGAAAAAAAAAAGATATACTGGTACTAATGAAAGAGAATCATCTACCAGTTTTCACAAATAAGCGATTTTAAAAAATTATAACATCTATCAAATATCAGTTAAATAAAACTTAACTCTCCTACCCATTTCCTTGTCCATAAAATCTCAGCTTCCTGTACTCGGAATTTATAAAAATGCTCTGGAACAATATGTCTCTTTATAAAGAATATTTTTAAAAAAGATTTATTTATTTATGCATACAAGCACTGGGGTACAGGCCAGAGGTGTGGGGGGTGAGAGGATTCACCACAGAGAGCAGGGAGCAGAACAGGCAGATCAACGGAAGTACACTGCTGAGGGGAAGAGTGGGCAAGGCAGGAGAGGTCTGCTGTGCCATGTGGGTCCCCTCCCTGGCCGGCAGCAGGTATCGAACTCGTGCTGCAGTAGCTGAGGTTTGCTTCATAGTGTGTTGCTTAACCCACTGCACCACCAGGGAGGCCCTAAAGAATATTTTTTAAATGACAATCTTTTTTTGACTTTTACTGGGGTTAGACTGGTTTGCTTTGTGGCTGAGAAACGTAGCAATTGTCCTTGCAGTTATCCATGGAGTTAAACTGCAAAATAAGTTCTCTTTATCAGCAAGTGTTGTTCATTGTTCTTGGAAGACAGGGTGAAACCATGCCATTGTCACTCCATGACTTCAGCAACTCTAAGGAGAACAACACAAGCAGGCGCAGAAACCTTGCAATAGAAAAGGAAGCCCTGATGTGTTCAGTAAGTGGAACAGGGTGATGTACAGAAAAGTGAAGGGGGTGGGCGTCAGTGAGTGTAGTTTTCTAAGGGATAAGTGACCACATGCAAGGAAGTCACAAGTCTAGTGCCTGACCGATTCTGCTTTCACCTCAAGACCTAGCTAGAACACTTCCCAGGCATCCCTGTTGTAGGATTTGCCCATGGGACAGAGCACTGACCAACATATGCCACATAAGTGGAAGGGATGGACCCTTTAGAGTAATGTGCTGGACCTCCCAGGGACGGCCCTGCCTACTCGTCCTTTCATGCATTGATGCAGCATGGAACCTGGGCCTTGACTATGACAGCCTGCCAGTTTCTCCTGGGCACCCGCTCTGGGTATGCATGAGCATAAAATAAACTTTTCAGCTAAAAATCTCAATGCAAGTTAGTGGTTAGAATTGCCCAGATTAGCAGGAGTTTCTTCATAACAAGAGCATCGAATTAAGGTATTAAAATCAAAGTCCCCAATCGAGTAGAAAGGCAGAGATCCAAAATGAGGAAGACCCTCACAAAAGCCTTCAGATTTTGAATCAAGGCTGCAGAGTCTAAGTGAGGAGCTGGTGCCAGAGGGCCTGGAATATGAAGGCTTCTCCAGTTTCCTTGTCCTGCATTGGTCTGGCATCACATAGCATTAACGAGCAAGGTCGGAATCATGCCTGACTAGAAATGAAAGTTGCGTTATGCAGTATCTCATCCCTAGTAGCATACAAATATGTTCTCGGTTCCCCCAGCAAAAATGAAGAAACTGCAAATCTTTTACCTTAATGCCTTATCTTCATTGTGGCTGCCATTCAATTTCTCTGCTCTTCTCTCTAGCCAAATTTCAGCAAAGAGGAAAGATCTCTGCAGGCCCTACCAATCATGTATTTTTTTTTATGCACACAAGAGTTGGGGTACAGGCCAGAATCATGGGAGGTGAGAGGATTCACCAGAGACAGAGTGGGAACAGAACAGTCAGATAGACTGAAATACACTGCTGAGGGGATCAGCGGGCGAGGCAGGAGAGATCTGCTGCGCCATGTGGGTCCCCTCCCTGGCTGGGGATTGAACTGGCACTGCTGTGCCACAGATGATTCACAGTACAGCGCTCAACCCTCTGGCCACCAGGGAGGCCCTCCCCATCATGTCTTAAGGAGATGACATCACATCCCAGTTGGTGTCTGCCTCCTTCATTCCCATGTTCCTGTCCAGGTGACCCCAGACTTTCACGAAGGCAAAATCTACTTTTTCTTTTGTCCTTATCAAATTGACCCTTTCATCAATTTCAGTAGAATTGATGATTTATTTTCTACCAGAAGCTGTTCATTGCCTTTTACTGAGCTCGGAACAAGATGTGAGTGATAAGCACAGCCTGCTCACCTCCGTGTGAGCCCTGTGTTACACCCAGGTAATAAATTAAACTCCTAGTTGAAATCTTAGTTTCAATTTTAACCTTTGCAAGTTTCCTACTTTCTCAATTTCATATATATATATATATCAATTTCCTTTATTTGTCAAATGGGAAACATTGTAGACATGCTTTATATTTATTGTACGAGTAAAGTACTATAATACATAAGAAGTGGTGTGAACCATGCCTAATACATATTAAAATGTATTGTTACCATTATCAATTATTATTATTACTACATATTCATGCATTTAGTCTTATTAAATATCATCCCATCATACTATATTTCTCTCATATTTTCCATGTTTATTCTTTCTCCTTCCTGAAATGTTTAGTTTCCTACTTTCCTGAAGTGACTTTTTTTGTTCTTCCCTTTGGAGAAACCTTGTTTTTACTACTTTACCTAAAATGACCCCTCAGTATTGTACGGTCTCACTCATTTGTGAAATATAAATAACCAATGAAAACCAACTGGCGAAACACAACCAAAATAGATTCTGTAAAAGATGGGGTCACCAAAGAGGAGGGGCCAGGGGCAGGAAGAGAATGGGGGTGATGGTGGTGATCCTAGAGCTTTGGGGGATGGTGAGTGAAGCAGGAACACACGTTGAGGGGTGAAGTTATACTCTTGAAATTAGATAGTTTGTAAATGAATGACACATCAATAAAATTTGATTAAAAATAAAATCGCTCCTTTTAATAGTTTAATGGTGTCCCATTCTTTTCCTTCATGGCACATAAAACAATCTGCAACACACACTCCCAGCCCTCTGTCTGGTCTTGTCTGTCTTTCAGAACCATAGATTCCATAATGTTAATCACCACACAGACTTCAGTCACCTGTGGCCTTGCATGGTGCCTGGCAATATCCGGTTGTCAATAGATATGTACTTAGGGAAACATACATGAACTAATGTGAGTCCTTCTCATGCTTGGTTCAAACTTCTTCAGTCAATGGCCAAAATCTGCTTCAATGAAGATGAGCAGCAGATAAAAACCATTGTAGACAGAGACAGACAAGGCAAGGACTTCCCACAAAGCATTAGAGAATGTGAAGCATTTTCTAGGCAGAGATTCTTGTTGTAACAATCAAGAGCTAATTCATGGTCAGATATCCTGTTGACATATTCCCTAGCATGAAGTTTATGTGAATAAAATTAAATTCATTTCATAATGTATCATACAATCTTAGATAGATTAGAAATGTTTATGTTTCAAAGGCTAGAAGCTCATTGAAGGCAAATCTTAAATGGTGCCCAGGGCAAGGCATTGAATAAAGAATCTCAATAAATACTGGTGAATCAATAAATGAGTTAATAGTTGCCTTGAAGTGGTCAGTGGCTGTAATTGCCTACTTGCTTGATTGGAAGTGACTTACATCTAATGGCAGATTTCGATGGATACCATCATGCCAAGGGAAATTGGCTGCCATCGCTGGCTAAACTCAGCTGGCTTTAATATTTTTGGCTTTTCCCCAAAATATTTATAGTTTTCTTTTCACCTTCAGTGATTATCATTCAACATGGTTCACAGAGGTTAAAAGCATTAACCTAAACACATATACAGTGTTGCTGTCAATGTCTTGAACCAATTTTTTTTCCAACAGAAGGTATGATAAATAATCTTTAAGCATAAATTACCTGCCCTCTCCTACTTCTATTTCAAACATTTTTTTAAAAAGATTTTTATTTATTTATGTACACAAGAGCTGGGGAGCTGGGGGTACAGGCCAGAGTCACGGGAAGTGAGAGGATTCACCAGAGACAGAGTAGGGAGTAGAACAGGCAGATGGATTGAAATACACTGCTGAAGGGAGCAGCAGGCAAGGCAAGAGAGGTCTGCTGCGCCGTGTGAGCCCCCTCCCTGGCCGGGGACTGAACTCGCGCTGCTGTGCCGCAGATGATTCACAGTGCGGCGCTCAACCCGCTGTGCAACTCAACCCGCTGCGCCACCAGGGAGGCCCTATTTCAAACATTTTTACTTGGAGCATATTACACAGCAGACAATCCCTTTGGAGGTGACTGTAGTAGATCCCTGCAGAGAGGGCTAGGCGATGTGCCTCACACATTTCCTTGTTCTCTTTGCTAGGGATTTGCTTGCTATAGATGTCCCCAGATTCCCTTTGATTTACTTATTTATATTTTGAGTCTAGAGTAAAGAGAAAAGTCTAAACTACTTCTGACATAGGATATGGAAAATTAAGGGGTGGCATTACCATCCTTGATTAAAGTAGTGCTAGGAAATTCTCGAAGGATATGCACCCATCTGGGAGAGCAAAACAGGTGTTATGAGGAAGACCTTCTAAGACACTTTATGTAAGTGCCTTTATTAATTTATGTTTTAAAATTTGTTATTGAAGTAAATTTGTATTGTAACAGGTGTGCATCAGTGGAACGAGCATCTGGATATACTACATCAAGGTCACCCCTAAAAGTCCAATTCTGTCCTTCACCCTACATTGCTACTAATTTACCCACCTTGTCTTCTTCCCTCTGGTGACTGTTAATTAAGACAAATGCCATTAAGTGAGGGACTCCGTTTCAACTCCCTAAGATGCGGAGAGGATGGCTTTCCTCGGGACATCGGAACCTAGCACTTTGGGGAGGGCACTTTGAGAAGGGTGAAGGTCTTTTTTTTTTTTAAAGATTTATTTATTTATGCATACAAGCACTGGGGTACAGGCCAGAGGTGTGGGGGGGTGGTGAGAGGATTCACCACAGAGAGCGGGGAGCAGAACAGGCAGATCAACAGAAGTACACTGCTGAGGGGAGCAGCGGGCACAGCAGGAGAGGTCTGCCGGCCATGTGGGTCCCTTCTCTGGCCAGCGGCAGGGATCGAACTCGTGCTGCAGTGGCTGCAGTTTGCTTCACAGTGCGTTGCTTAACCCACTGTGCCACCAGGGAAGCCCCGAAGGTCTCCTTCTTACTGAGACGAGTCTCACAGAAGAGGAGTCTCCGTCTCATGTTCAATCTTCCTTCTACCCATTTTCGCACTCAGGCTCTCAGGTCAGGCTCTCTGACCTTCCTCTTTTTTAATGAAAAAACATGAACATTGTACGTTGAAGGCCTAAAAACACATCTTCCCTGTTTTCGCCACCACATTTATCTCAGGATTCTCCATAGGTGACAAAGCAGTCAACCAACTCTTTTAGTTTTGAGCCCTATTCTGAATGGAAGAAGGGGAGAAATTCAGATTTCATTATTTTTAAGATTATTTATGCATACAAGAACTGGGGTGCAGGGCAGAGGTGGGGGTGGGGGTGAGAGGATTCACGAGAGTGAGGAGCAGAACCAGCAGATTGACTGAAACACACTGCAGAGGAGAGCAGCAGGGAGACAGGAGAAGTCTGCTGTGCCATGTGGGTCAGCTCCCTAGATGGAAACGAAACTTGTGCTGTCATCTCTTCTTCTTACTTAATCTTTAATCTCTTTTATTTTCTGTTAATAGTAGAAGTTTATCCCTCCTTCTCCCCCCCCCGTTTCATAAGCCCCACAGTCACACTTTAACTCTTTTCTCCAATAAATTAGAAAAGTATAATTTTATACTAATTTCTTTTTATTTCAAGACTGTAGTCTTGTTTTAATCTATTACTCATCTTCCTATTTCCCTTCTAGTTAACAACCAATTATTTCTCATCCAACTGCTGACCCCAGAATAGGCTTGACAGATCGAATTTTGTGGTTTTTTTTTAAAGATTTATTTATTTATGCATACAAGAGCTGGGGTACAGGCCAGAGTTCAGGGAGGTGAGAGGATTCACCAGACAGAGTGGGGAGCAGAACAGGCAGACTGAGGCAGGAGAGGTCTGCTGCACCATGTGGGTCCCCTCCCTGGCCGGCAGCAGGGATCGAACTCGTGCTGCAGTGGCTGCGGTTTGCTTCACAGTGTGTTGCTTAACCCACTGCGCCACCAGGGAGGCCCAGATTGAATTTTGTTAAGACAGTGAAACATCTCCTTTCATCCATCCATCCAGTGAACAATTATCAGGTACCAGTGTGCTGGGAACAAGAGTTGGTCCTGGGGATTTCAAAATGCTTTCCCTACTTTTGTGTGAGAAAAAGTACACAAAGTATATCATGTTAATAGTAAAGGAGAGAAAGCAAACTTTGATCTGCTTTGTGATTTCTTTAAATCTAAACATGGAGACAGAATCTATACTAAATATATATTGCTATATATTAAAAGAGGCATCGTAGGTGGTTGAGCATTTACACTATCAAATTGAATCATATTGGTGAACACCTGCCCAATCTTCCTTGCATTACAGAGAAGTGAGATTTTTTGTGTCTGTCTTATTTTTTCTCAGTACTAATTTACAGAGAGGAAGAAGAAAAAGCAGCAGCTCTGAATTTTCTGTCTCATAAAGAAAAGATCCAGTATCTTGCAGGGACATAAAATTTGCAGTTAGATTAGTGGATTGAAGCTTAGGCGTCCAAACAAATCACTGCCACGGATAGTCTTCAGTCTCAGCTTGAACCCTGAATGAAGAGGCCCAAGGTTCTGGGCAGCATATGAAACCTGTCTCTAGGGTCCTCGCTTGTAGTACAGGCCACTGCTATAAAGTCCTGGTACACCTTGTGCCAGCTCTCCTGCTGACTGTAACAGCGTGCCTTCTGGGAGGAACAGAACTGCCTCTGATGGAAGGAACCAGGGATCCATTCTGAGGGTCAGGGCAGCCAGCTCGCAGAAACTATTGCCGGGCACGGTAGGAAATGATTGTAAGTTGATGGTGAGTGTGCTTTTCCAGGCATGTAGAAAGGTTTTAGTACTGCAGGTGCAATTACCACTTAGCAGAGAATCAGCACCCTCTTACTGAAATTAGAACATAAAATGAGTCAGGCTGGTGGACAAATTGCGGTACACGGCCCTGCTGTGTTAGTGACCTATATTCACTTTCCAAACTTGCTATGAAGCTCTGTATCTGAAGCTAGCAATTTAGTGGAGGGTGGCAAAGAAGGTAATGCGTTCAAGAGAGAAACAGGGAAAATTTAGATTTAGGATACCTCTTCAGCTATCAAAAAGTCGGTTTGGGATGTGCAATCAACCTCCATCTTCAAACTTTTCGAATAATCACTTGGGAAGGAGCAAGAGTGCAAGCATGTGGATGCGGACTTGGCACCTGGATAGGGAGATACAGAGGAGACAGAACATAGTCAGGAATCTGAATGCTATTAACAATGGCTGGACAGAGCACCTAAGTGGAACAGAAAACAGAAATGCAGGTTCTCAAGAATGCTTTTCATGGGGGCCTCCCTGGTGGTGCAGTGGGTTAAGCAAGCACTATGAAGCAAACAGCAGCCACTGCAGCACAGGTTCAATTCCCGCTGCCGGCCAGGGAGGTGTCCTACATGGTACAGCAGACCTCTCCTGCCTCGACAGCTTCTCCCCTCAGCAGTGCATTTCAGTAGATCTGCCTGTTCTATTCCCCACTCTGTCTCTGGTGAGTCCTCTTAGCCCCCCCTCACCCCACACTTCTGGCCTGTAACCCAATTCTTGTATACATAAATAAATAAATCTTTAAAAAAAAAGACTGCTTTTCATGAATGAAATATTAAATTTTTAATGGTTCTGTAGACTATAGAAAGAAATTTCCACTTTCCTAAGAGTGGGCTTCATCCAAATCCACTTGGGAAATGGAAATGAGCAGACAATCAGAAAAGAATTATAAAATGAATTTTGACTGAGAGAAATGATTAAAGTGATATGATGATTTATCTAGAACTCATGTATGACATATTTTATTTTTATTAGTCTTTGTTTGGGGGGCTAGGCATTTTCAAACTATATGAACATGAACCAAAAGCAAGTGTAAAGGAAAATACTAAGATGCAAAGGTGCCCAAGTTCACATCCACAGGAAAAAATGTTATCAATTTTGTCTAATCAAAATAAATTTGCATTTCTACATTCAGGATAGTGTGATAGTAGTTTAGTTTTCAGAACTTGAACTCAGATTAAGTTTTACATATCAAAGTCACCTGATTCAACCCAAGTCAATAAATATTGACTAAGCACCACTCTAGATACCATTTGAAAGGAATTTTTTTTTTCAGTCATTTCTTGTCAGAAAGAAAATATCCCTGAGAGCAATGTCTGGCTAGACAGTGGGTAAGAGACCTGCTGTGTAACGGGCTGTGACAGCAATTGGCAGAGTGCAATTTTAGAACATCTTTTCAGTGGTGATTTATTCAGCTTTGCTGGCAGGCCTAAGGAAGTCCATATATACCAAGAAGGCAAAGTTTTTTTAAATTTTTTTTATAATATATATCTATTACATCATCCTTCATATTTGTACATGTTTTCACCGTGAATTTTCCACCACCAATTCACTCATATACCACCCCCATAGTACCTTGTGCTCTTCCCACCCCTATCCTGATCCTTCTCCCTCCTCGTCCCCTACACAATGTCTCTTATCTATATTTGCCTATCTTTTTTTGGTTCCTCTAAGTTCCTGCTATAAGTGAAATCATTTGATAATTTTCTTTTTCTTTCTGGTTTATTTCATTGAGCATAATCCCTTATTCGTAGCATGTCGCTATGAATGGCATGGATTTATCCTTTTTGATTGCTAAGTAATATTCCATTGCATAAAGTTTTAAGGAATATGACAAGGAAAACCCTGTCAGGTCCTCCAGACTAAGGAGCAGAGTAACTGAGAAAAAAAATAAAGGATGAGACTATTAAAAGATGAGATGGAGTTAGAAAGCTGGCGTTGGATTTAGGGATCTTGGAGGGAAAGCTGAAGATGACCTAGAGTTGGTCTTCCAGGGAGAAGGTGGTGAAAACCAGGGACTAACAGAGGAGGACTTGTTGCTGGAAGGACCCTGGGAGGGTGGAGCAGAAAGTAAAGATCTCAGCTCAGAATTGTCCGGGTTCTTGACTTTGGCAGGGCAGAGGTTGGCTAGAGAGAGGTTGTGCTGCACACCTCAAGGAGAACCAGGGGAATTCAGTGATCTTGACAGGGGCTGAATTTCCCATTTTATGAGTATTTTAGTGGACGATTTTATCAGGGGATGGGATACTTCAGATTTTCAGGGGGGGTGGGAAGTGTTTTTTCCTGGAATTGGGCTGCTACCCCCGAATTTTGGCCTTATTTGGGCATTTTTGGAAGGGTCAGGGTCATTGGGTGTGGGTTTTCTAGCATTATAATGAGCTTAAAGTAAGATCTGGGGGTCAGGTTAGGTCGGACCTGTCTCCCATCTTGGTTTTGACCAGTTTCCACCAGTTTTTATCACACACTGTTGGCAAGGGCACAGTTTTTTTCCTTTGTATTGCAAGCTGCTCCTTATGTCCCATCTGGCCTGCCTCAGACAAAGCTTGAGGGTGTGTGTGTGTGTGTGTGTGTGCACATGCATGCATGGTTATGCTCTTTTTGTCTCTTTACTTTAAAATGTGAAATTTGAATATGGAGATACTGAAGTCCCAAAAGGGGCAGATAATGAAAATGAAAGTGGGAACAATTAAAGCCATAATATGCTATGCTGATGACCATGGAGCCTGGTTTGTGGGCAGTATCTCTGCATTAAATATAACAGTGTATTTCTTGTAAAATGTGTAATATTTAAAATAAAATTGTAAGTCTTTAAATAAAAAATATTAAGAAAATTAAAAATCATGCTATAATGTTACAGGGCAACTCTAATATAAAATGGGTTTGCCTGACTGGGTCCTCACCCACGCCCTCGAAAGGCATTTATAATGCCCTAACTGCAGGCACACACAACAAAGGTTAATAAAGGTTTTTTATTTACAAGAGAAGGGGAAATAGCATAGTGAATAACACAGGGGAAGAGAGGGATTCAGATCCATAAATGTCCTACCAGTTCCTCGAGCTGGAACCCAACGGCGTGCCGAGAGCTGGCTCCCAAGGAAAAGAGAGACCCCCAAGGCCCACATGTCTGCTTTTATACTCAGCCTGGCTGCTCAACTCCACCCTCAGGTCCCAGGGATCCACTCTTCAATAATGACCTTATGAGATTTGTAGTTCTTGCATCTTGTAGGTGTGGAATGGGGGGTCAAAGTCCATATTTGTGTAGTCCATGCAGGAGAACCTTTCCCTCCTAACAATAAGACATCAGAGGTGCAAAGACACAGTAATACCAAGCGCAGGGGTCTAAACAAATGCTCTTGGTGTGGAACTGTCCTTCCTTCTTGAAGCAGAGGCGGCCTCGTTCCTGTCCCCGGTAGGGGAGGGTGTTGGGGAATTAGGTGATGGCTGAGGTGTTAGGCATTTAGGTCAGGGAGGGCAGTGCCTAAAGAAAATTAGTCAACTCTACCCAGGACCCCAGGAAACACTTGCTAGAGTTGCTGAAGCCCAGAGGGGAGAAAGGCAGCACCCCAACCTTACACGCAGTCACAAAGCCCAAGGAAAGCAAGAAGCACCAAGATGGCACAATTCCTCAAAATCGGCCAGTTTCTGGATGATAAGGCAGCTCCCCTAAACAAGACAAGCAATGCCTGGAAATCGACAAATGCCCTCCCTCTCCCACGGGAAGGGTGCCTGTTGACTAATATTAGTTCTCCTTGCCACAGTTGCTGCAGGGTTGAGAAAACTATACCCAGAAACACAGTAGAAGGGAGATAATTTATAAAATGCTGACTGGATCAAAAACTACACCCCAGGAGCACCTGCGCAGTGTACTCTAGGAAGGGAAGGAGTGAACAGTTCCTCCACCCCATTCAAATCCAGAGCCCCCACAATTTCCTTCCCATTGTTATTACCCTGCACTCTGCCCACCTCACCTCTTTCCAGGCTTAATTTCATTCTGAATCTAAATGAACTTTACATTTGCATCATTTTTTTTAAGATCTATTTATTTATACATACAAGAGCTGGGGTACAGGCCAAAGTCACCGGAGGTGAGAGGATTCACCAGACACAGAGTGGGGAGCAGAACAGGCAGGTGGACTGAAATACACTGCTGAGGGGAGCAGCAGGTGAAACAGGAGAGGTCTGCTGCACCATGTGGGTCCCCTCCCTGGCCAGGGATGGAACTCACATTGCAGTGGCTGTGGAAGCCCCGCAGTGTGGCACTCAACCCTCTGGCCACCAGGGAGGCCCTACATTTGCTTCTGCTAAAGAATTGTTCTCACACCATAGGCAAGGATGGAGGAACCGCCAAATCCAGGAATTCCAAAAACCAACAGCAGAAGGATGTATAGCAAGGAAAAAGAGGGGAAATAAGTATAAGGGAAAATTGGACCAGTGAAGAGAAGAGGGAGTTGACAAGGTTCATGTGATCTGAATTCTCTTTGACAAAACAGGAGAGAGGGGTATTGAAACTGAATTTCTAATTTTGGGTTACAATAAAGAATCAATTTTGATCTCACGCTGGGAGAATTTAGAGAGGAAAACTACTTAGATTAACGCTGGATTTGTCTTCATTATTTATAACACACTGCTTTCTGGTGTTCTACATTTCATGAACTGCGTAAGTCTTCAAGTCTCAGCGGGATAAGAGAGAAGGGGACAAGGAGGGAAGGCCAGAGGGTGCTGATTAGCTGTTGAAATTTGGTGGAAAGTGAAGCATGTGCACATAAGGAGGGGTGAAATTGTACTCCCCAAAATATATAGATATGTAAATTTAGCAAATCAATAACAATTGAGAAGAAAAAATAAATTACTTTGAAAGAATAGAATTAATAAAAGCACTCATAAAGAAGGAAAAAAGTCTTAAAGCTCTCCATCACCTTAAAGTTCATGCTTCCATTATTTCAAAATGTGAGTGAGTACTTTAAGTGGAAAAATTATATTTGAGCTAACTCTTCATAAAACAGATGCTCATGTGTGAAAATAAAGGGAAAATCTCAAACATTTTAATTTCAACAGGAGAGTGAGACTCTGGACTGAATCCAGACTTGAGAGATTAATATTATTTTTATATATTAGATAATATACTCTGTCTCAAACCATCCAAATAGTAGCATTTCTTCTAAGACTTTGATTGCAAAGTCAAAATTCTGATTTTTTTCTCAGAAAAATAAACATCTCTGATGTGTATCCAACAATTTTTAACTGATTTAAACAATTCAAATATATGTAAAAAAATGTTGAGAAAGAAAATTCTGTAACAAGCAAAGAAATACTTACATGATTATGTCAGTTTCTTAAGATCAAATAATTACTTAAGAGTAGAGAAAATATGTAACCTTCTGTAAATCTTTAGTGGGTCCCTTATTCAACTATTTGCATCTTACTTCTTATTTCCATAATTGCCTTGAAACTTAAGCAGCCTCACTGCCTTGAAGAAACATCTCTCAGAGGTTTTGGTAATGGTGTTATAAACTGCATTGGCTCACTGGCTAACTGAAATAGATCATCTTCCATATGTGGTGTTATTCTACAATTGTGATTTGGAGGAAAGGGGCCAGGTGTGGGAATAGAAAGGAAGTTCAAAATCATGACAACATATGCTTTCGAAATTAATGAGCATCTATATTTTTTTTTTGGGGCTTAGATTTGTTGTGCTGAACTTTTATAAGATTTTTAAATGAAGTTTGCTGCTTTAAGGAAAGTTTTTATATAGACTAAAAAAAAGGGGGGTATGGGGGCCTCCCTGGTGGTCTGGCACTGTGAAACAGCCTCAGCCACTGAAGCTCGAGTTGGATCCCCCACCAAGGAGGGGTGCAGCAGACCTCTCCTGCATTACCCGCTGCTCCCCTCAGCAGTCCACTTTAGTCAGTCTACCTGTTCTACTCCCCACTCCTGTCTCTGGTGAATCCTCTCACTGACTCCCCTACTCCAGCATCTCTGGTCTGTACCCCAGTTCTTGTATGCGTAAATAAATAAATCTTAAAAAAGAAATTTATTAAAGGCAATGTTTCCCTTCAAAGAAGCGTCAGTCAATTGTTTTCAGAGGCTGGAGAAGGTCAAGTGACTTAGCCCACCCTCATCTATCCTGTACTGGGAAGTGGTGGTATGTGGTCAAGAGGTAAGCGATTGTTACAGGGAAGGATCTCCATACAAAGAGGAGGAGCCATGTTCCCTGCCACAGCTAATGAGGACTGCAGCTGGGCAGCAGGAGGCTGTGGAGCAAAGACTCATGGGAAGGAGGGTCACCCTGCTTCTCAGCTTGGGACTTGAAGCTGGGACTCAAGGACCATGGAGGGAGACACGTGGCATTATCTTATACAGAGAGAGACACAAGAGACAGGGGCCATGGTGAGATACCCATGGGGAGGCTGACGGTGGCAGCTTTTATCTTGATTTCCACTCTAATTTTTCTCCTTACCTCCCAAACTTGCCTTGCCCCTTTTTTCCGTCTCCTATGATTCCCTGCCAGGAAGTACCTTAGACTCGTGGCAAGCTCTGGGGCCTCAGTGGCCCCACTCTAGGCCAACCCTGTTTGGTTGGGCATTTACCCAGGACAGTGTGGGCAACTTCAGGTGTTTTATTGGGAAACTATTGCCTTTCTCTTCTTCCTTCTCTATGCACACTATTTTATTAAAATTTTTTCACACTAAGAGTGTTCCTTTTCTTTATGAAGTGGATGGCAGAACCCCTTTAGAGTGTGCAAGTTGGGGGGGCCAATGGGAACCCTTCATTCTGCCGGCTGACAGGGCTACACACTTGTGTGTTAGTTACCTAAGACTGCCTAACAAACTACCATAGACTGACTGAATTAAAAGAACATAAAACAATTGTCTCTCCATTCTGAAAGCTAGAAATCTGAGGTCAAGGTGTCCTCAGAACTTCCAGGCCTCTCTTTTTGGCTCCATCTTCTTCTCTTGTCTCTTCACATGGTCTCTTCTGTAGTGGTGCCTGTGTCTGGATTTCTCCTCTTTAAGAAGCACCCATCAGATAGCATTAAGGTCTGCCCCAGTGGCCTCACTTTAACTTATTTGTATCTATAGAGATGCCATCTTCAAGTAAAATCATATTTAAAGTTAGGACTACAACATATGACTTGGAGGAAGAGGGCAAAATTCAACCCATAACAATTTGCAAATACGTGAAATATTTGCTGAAGCCTATTAGTTATAACAATAACTGAAGAGAGAAATCAGATTGAGTGTGAGTCTGTATCTATTAATTATAAGGCAACTGTAAAATATAAGTCCAAAAATGGCAACATAAACACTGATTTGTAAATGTAATAGTAGCCAAAAAAGAATTGAACCTATATGTCATTAAGAGTGGTTTTCTAGGCCTCCCTGGTGCAGCAGGCTGAGTGCAACACTGTAAAGCATCTGCCGCACAGCAGCAAGCATTCGATCCCCAGCCAGGGAGGGGACCCATATAGCGCAGCAGACCTCTCCTGCCTCGCCTGCTGCTCCCCTCAGCAGTGTATTTCAGTCCACCTGCCTGTTCTGCTTCCCACTCTGTCTCTGGTGAATCCTCGCATCCCCCTCGACTCTGGCCTGTATCCCAGCTCTTATATGCATAAATTAAAAAATCTTTTTAAAAAAAGTGGTTTTCTCAGAGATCTTAGGTCTGAGTTCTGGGTGTAGGAGAAGAGATTATTTTTTTAATAGATATTGAAGGATGACTTCACTTTTAAAAAGTACTAATTTGTATTTTAATAACTTTTAATTAAACTAATTTTTAAGATTTCTGATGAATATGACATCAATTAGCAGTAATAAGAAAACAGGACGTCTTGAAAGGTGAAGGTGACTTGCTGATAAAACTTGTATGATTTCTGCACTCAAGGTACTGACTGTGAAAGATGGAACATTGTAGGGCCAGGGGATAGAGCTGCCTTATTTCACAGACAAAGGTAATGTCTAGTAGAAAAGTAATGGGAGACAGACAATAAAACTGAAAATATAGTCTCAGGAGCTGAGAATAGAGACTGAAGCTGTGTGTATCTGAGATACATCGTTCACTTGTTATATGGTTTTGAGCAAGACACTTAACCTTTTTAGCTCACTGCAAATATTGTTTTACTGTCTGTAAAATGGGGAGAATACAACAACTTCCTTTGATTTATAATTTTTTTCCCTCTCAACCATTTGATTTTGAAAGTGTCTTTCTTTATACGTGTGCGTTATGCACATGTATACTAGTGAGTATATAGATGTGTGTGGGTATACATATATTTATACTTATTTTGCCAGATGTAATAAAACTTGTTGCCATTCTTTAACGAAGTCTCCTTTAAAGGATTCTAAAGCTCAGAAAATCTCACCCTCCTTTTGGTTCTACAAGGCATAGTTTCTGTCACTTGAGTCGTGAATAAGAAGTGAAAACGCATGACCCACTAGCAAGAATTAAAACAGCAATGGATTGCCTTTGATATAGAAGTCACTGACAAAACAATTTGTAAATGACCCTAACTCTAACTGCTGATCAATTTAAATGAGTTCCATATTGACTATGGAGAAAAACAAACACACACATAGATGTTCCATGAGACTCTATTGAGTCTATTCCTGCAGCGAACCCCCAAATTGAATTCAGAGAAGCTCTTTTCAAGGCGTAATAAGCCACCTGCCTCCAGCTATAAAACCCAAAGTGAAAGGAGAAGCAGCCCGCAGAACAACAAGAAGCAATTTCTAGCACGCGCAGCAGGGTCTCTGCAGAGAACTCCTCTTTTGTGTAATGTCGCCAGCCTTTCAGGAAACAGGAAGCTCTGTCTTCAGTGAGTTTAGAGCTGATCATTGTGCTAAGTGTTATCATTTATTTTTTTATGCATCATCAACTTAAACCAAAAAAATGAAGGCAGAAATTTTATTTTTGTGCAAGTCATTAAATGTTTACTAAATGTCCGTCACCAGAGTAGGGGTTATGGACCAAAGTGGGAGAAGAGGCAAGAAGGCTAATTAAGATGGAAGTTCTCAAAGCGAAAGGACTCTTCAGGCAAAGGGAAGCATCCTGATGGGTCATTAAGGCAAAGCAGGGTTGCATAAGCCATCTATTTTTATGGACATATATAGTGCACATTTTTATTTTGTTTTGCTGTGCCCAGGAGCTGTTTTCTGAATAGTCGCACCCCTTAGGAAGGGGGAGAAGAAAGCAGAATGCACCCTTCTTGATATAAAGAATGGCCTCATCTTGTTCTCCTAGACAGAGTTACTCTACCTTTTTCTGGTCCAATGCCATTTTCATATTATTTAGTTTCCTTAATTCTCTCCAACTTCAGCATGAAGGTAAGCCAACATGTTTCTCATTAATAAGAGAAGACCTATTTTTTAAAGAACGTAAGCCTCATTACATTTGGGGGAAATTAAAAAAGAAAGTTAAAGTTATTTTTCAAAACTCAATTTTGACGGTGTTGGCTAACTTTCGAGTATTTCAGGGAAAAGGTGACTTAGGCATTGATTCCTCGGCCTGGACCTCTTATCTCCATTGAAGACTCTTATTCACCAAGGCAGGGATTTTTAGGGTTATTTTAATGTTTTTGTTTTGTTTTGTTTTTTGGTTTTTTTTTGCTATTATTTTTGTTTCACAGAAGTGATGGAACCTAGGGTATTCTTTGAGAAGATAACTTCAGCAGTGATTAGAAGGTACTGATGGCTGTAAAACTTAAGTCATTAGGTATCTAGGTGATTTTAACTAGATAAATGATAACAGATATGATAAAATAGGAGCCAATATAGAATACATTGTAGGGGTGAGTCAACAGAGCCATGTTTTATTTATGCTATTTCACAGTCTACAGCACCAATACCATTTTATTCTAGCACTTAGAATAATGACTGATATATAGTAGGTATTCAATAAATACCTACTATTTGGTCACTACTGTTATTATCCCTTGTATGTTTCTGCATCAAAAATGTTTATTTTTGATTATAAGCAGAGAATGATTATCACTGATTCTGTTCATAGGATGCATGCATAGGGCCTCCATGGTGGTGCAAGGGGTTGAGCGCCGCACTGTAGGGCTTCCACAGCCACAGCAGCACGAGTTTGATCCCAGGCCAGGGAGGGGACCCACATGGCGCAGCAGACCTCTCCTGCCTGGCCCGCTGCTCCCCTCAGCAGTGTATTTCAGTCAGTCTGCCTGTTCTGCTCCCCACCTGTCTCTGGTGAAGCCTCTCACCCACTGCATCCCTGGCTGTAGCCCAGCTCTTGTATGCAGAAGTAAATAAAATCTTTAAAAAAAAAAATAATGCAAGCATAGTGTGCCCAGAAAAAGTTTAAAAGAGGCGAAATGAAGGGGGAGTTGCAGTGTCCCATGGGACATACTGTGATCATGCAGATTAAAATTAAATAAGAACCTTAGAACATTGGTTCTAAGTGGAAGATCTGAGAGTGGAAGATCTGAGAGTTTTGTAAAGAACATATTCCTCTGCACCTAGAACTGACATCCTTTTGTAGTGGAAGTCTGAGATGGGCAAAGAGGCTTCCGGGGTGCTTTCTTTGTGTGTCCCTGTTGGGTAGGACAGGGGGGTTTCCTATGGCGGCTGCATATGTAAGGAGGACTGAAGGGGGAGGGGGAGGACTGGAGGGATAGAGGAGATATAAGCTGCAAAGCACAACTTTCAGATTAAATATAAGGAAAATCCAAATGCTCAATTCTTTCAGTGCTTCGAGTCTTTTGATTTTTCGTTCGCTACAGTTAAAACTGAATTTTATTCCTCAAAGAGTAAGAATAATCAAGGCAGTTTTCAGTTCTGTGAGATTTGTAATTCTATTCTGACTTTTGAATTCTAAACTGTGTTAGGAAAAAAAAAGGCGACACATTCAAATATTCTTGAAACAACAAAGGGAAAAAATACACACGTTCTTTATTTGCTTTTCATCTCACCTCCTTTTGTGTGCCTTCTTTTGGTAGAAACACTTAGTTGAACTGGCATCGTGCTCTCTATCACACGTTGTGAATTTGCACAAGGAGAAAGGAGATTTGAAGCAGAAGACTAGCAACAGGACAGACAGGCCCTCACAGAGTAAGACCCCATTTTCAGGTAAATGAACTTGTTAATTAAGATACCAGTATGAATGCCAGCAATGGCTTCGGCAGAATCCTCCACAAATCCACTCTAAATTTAACTTTCTATAAAAAGTCTTCAAATTTTTCCATAACCTATTAAAACATTTTAATGAATATCATTCGAAATAGAAAAAGGCCATTACACTGAACATCCATTGTGTGGGGAATTTACATTAATAGCTAAAAAGGTATTGGTTTCTTGCTCCTTAATAACTGCCAGTAATTTCTTGTAAATTTTTTCCCGCTTTAAGATGACCTTGTTCTTTTCCTCCCTAATTTACAGTCCCAAGGGAAAGATGGTGTGAGAAGATGGGTTATAAAAGGGGCCAGTTTAATCAATGTGCTTATTGTCAAACTACCATTCAGGAAGAGGCGATTAAACTATTCCCTCACACTCTCTAGGCTGTTCTGAATAAGTGGTATTGAGGTATTGAGTTTTGAAGATTGCCTTGTTCTGACGTGAAATAGCAATAATAATGCCTGACATTTGTGGAGGCGATTCCAGGCTTGTTCCAAATGTTGGACATGTGTTTCTCACTTACACCATCAAAACGACCCCAGAAGGTAACTGCTGACGTTATCCCCATTCTACATGTGAAGAAAAGGAGGCAGAGAGAAAATTGCTATGTGACTACTAAGTCTTAAACTAGGTTTAGAAAAAGGGAATTTGATTGCTCTAAACCTATTACCCTAGAGGGTTCTCCTGCTGGATCATATATCGGTTGCATTGTCCAACCTAGCATTCACCCCAGCTGACCTCAAAATAGAGAGGAGTCTAGATATTAGCAGTTCCATGGAGTTTATGAATATTCAAGTCCCAGAATATTAGAGTTAAATGTTTTCTAAGAATCCTGTGTTACAAGGCCCCATTTACAACAGAAGCTCCTGGGAACAACTCTGACAGTAGTGCATGAAAGAACTAGAAGTAGTACACAGATCTAGAAGTTGTACTTTAGTCTCCTTAACAATTTTTCAGTCCTCTTTGTTTGCTTCTGCATTGAATTCCAGAGTATTTCAAGAAAGGGTTCCCTTATCAAATGTTTGGAACACTTGTACAAAATAATTTACATTCAGTAAATATTAGCTATCACAGACCAGGCAGTACGTTAGTCTGTAACTTCAAATTATCTCTTTTTTTATAGGTTAGAAATCTCCGGTGTTTCCACTGCTTGTCCATTGTGAAAAGTGCTGCAATAAACATAGGTGTCCTTTTGAATCAGTGTTTTTGTGTTCTTTGGGTAAATTGCTAGGAGTGGGATTGTTGGATCATATGGGAGTTCCATTCTTAGTAGATTGAGTAACCGCCATACTGCTTTCCATAATGGTTGGACCAGCTTGCATTCCCACCAGCAGTGTAAGAGAGTTCCTTTTTCTCTACATCCTCGCCAACATTTGTTCTTGCTAGTTTTTTTTTTTTTTTGATATGTGCCATTCTCACTGGTGTGAGGTGTTATCTCATAGTGGTTTTAATTTGCATTTCTCTGATTACAAGAGATGTTGAGCATTTTTTCATATGTCTGTTGGCCTTTGTACTTCCTCTTTGGAGAAATGTCTTTTTAGATTTCTGCCCATTTTCTGACTGGATTGTTTACTCTGTTTTTGTTTAGTCTGGACAGTTCTTTGTGGATCTTTGTGATCAGTCCCTTGTCAGTAGTGTTGTGTGCAAGAACTTTCTCCCATGTGGTGGGGTTTCTCTTTGTTTCTGTTAATGTGTCTTTTGAACAGCAGAATTTTGTCCTCAAATCCTGTGCTGTCTCTGACATGGGGACCTTCCTGTGTAATCTGAGGGTCAGCCCTTGAAATGCTTGCACTTGGCAATGCTGCTTCAGGCCCACTGTTCCTAGGCCAGAAGTTGCATTGTTGGGCTTCCTTGTTTTATTATTTCAACTGTCCTATGCATGAAAATCTAGAGGCACCTAATCCAGTTCCAAACATCATGTGAAGTCTCCTGGATTCCTGGGGCTCCTCTATCAATGAGCAAAGTTATGTCTTTGGAACAGAAATATTGGCCTCCCTGATGGCGAAGCGGGTTGAGTGCCACACTCTGAAGCATCTGCTGCACAGCAGCATGAGTTCGATCCCCAGCCAGGGAGGGAACCCACATGGCGCAGCAGACCTCTCCTGCTTCACCCCACTGCTCCCCTCAGCAGTATGTTTCAGTCCATCTGCCTGTTCTGCAACCAGTTCTGTCTCTGGTGAATCCTCCCACCTCCCACACCTCTGGTTGTTACCCCAGCTCTAAATGCATAAATAAACAAATCTTAAAAAAAAGAAAAAGAAAAGAAACAGAAATACTAACTCGTTGTGACTCAGGTCCTTGATATTTCTAGACGTGTATGCTTTCTTATTTGACATACAAAAAAGCCTTGAAATACTTCCACAGGCTTGCACAAGAAAAACTTATTAACAAATTTCAGCTTCTGTAATGTATCTTTCATGGTCAGGCAGCTTTGTGAAGCAAATTGAAGTCGACTCTTGTCAGCTTGGACATATTTTCATAATTCTTATTTTGTGCCTGTTGTTCCTTGTTAATCTCCAAAGTTCTAAAAATTGACAGCGGTTACCTGAATAATCATATTAATTATCATAAGGAATATGCCTTACAATTTAGTATAATTGCTGTGATTTTCTAGGAAGCCAAAGGGATTTCAAATCATCAGTAGGAATGGATTATAGAATTTAGGAGTTTCCCCAAATTTCCTTCTGGTCTTCTCCAGTCTGCAAGACTTTAATGAATATACAGGTTTAAAATTGGTTTCCTTTGGTAAGTAGACATGTATGTCTTCAACATTTGCCTTCTTGATGTACGTTACATTGCACACAACCTTACTTCTTCCTAGACACTTATTCCTACTTTGCACGTTGTAGCTGGATGTGATAAATTCAGAGGGAAAGCTGAAGGCTTATCAAGTGAACACTACCAGTGAGAACACTACATATATTTTAACAAAAGGATATTTGAATGATAAGGGATTTAGTCCTGTTATAGAATGAACCTTTCCCTCCTTACTCACCGATTGAAGCTATAACCTCCTATGTGGCTATATTGGAGTGAGGGCTATAAATATAGGGGCCACATAGCTGGATCTGACTGGTATCCGTGAAAGGGGCAGAAGTGACACCAGGAGGAGCATGTGCAGGATCTGGCTGTGTGAAGACAGAGAAAAGGCAGCTGACCACAAAGCAAAGAGAGAGGACTCGGGTGAAACCAGCCTTACTCACACCTTGATCCTGGATTGCAGGCTCCAGAATAGTGAAAACATTTCTGTTGTATAAGCCATCCAGCCTGTGATATTAAGCTACGGCAGTCCTAGCAAACGAATTCAGCAGTCTATCATTACTTCAACCTGTGTAGATACTCCACCCAACCGAGTGGGTGGGAATCTGTGGGTGACCTGAGAATATCACTATATTATCTGATGAAATCACAAAATCCACACAAGCCTACATCAGGGAGCAGCAACTCTGTCTCGGACAGTGAGCTAAATGGGTTTCACAAGTCAAAACCCAGTTCTAAGGAATGACGTGCTCTTTCTCTCAGTTTTCCTTTGCGGTAGGGTTGGGTGGTGCTCCCGCCTTGACGTAGTCCAAACTTGGCCCAAGAGGAAAGCAGCACATGTGCCCTGCATGGTGCCTGCTTTGAGCCACACAGCTTGATGCCACGTGCCATGTGCCACATGAGATGGGCCATTCCCACAGGGGTGAGTCTGCATTTTCACACAACTGAAATCAAGTTAAATTTAACAAGACCCATTGTTTGTTTGTTTGTTTGTTTGTTTGTTTTTAATAATTTTTGAGGTAATGTTGGTTTACAGCATTGACTAAATTTCAGGGCTACATAGCTATGATTCAATATCCATATGCTCTACATGATAATCATCACCAAAAGTCTACTGCCCATGGATGTTCTTATCCACCTGACCTTTTACCCACTTTCACCATTGTGGATTGGTTACCTGTCCATGGAGTCAGAAATGTAATTTGGTTTTACTGGGGATTTTTTGGAATTGTATAATTATCTATCAGGAACCCTTAAAACACAAAAATAAATTACGATTATCATAAATAACAATTTGTACAGTTGATGAGTTTGTTGGGACACAGCTGAGAGTACAAAACCCCAGATTTTAGCCCTGGATCCAGTTACCATTTACCTTGGAAAGTCATGGGATTCCCTCTGTGTTTTAGATTATGCATGTGAGCCTCAGGGGAACATTCAAGTTGTCTCAAAGTCCTGAAACTTTATGATCTTTTTTAAAATCAATGAAAGAATTTCCATGATATACCAACTTCAAGTAAAAAAGCTGACCCAGATTTGGAGAGGGAGACAACGATGAGAAAAATTAAAGCACTAAAGCACTGTCTTGCAAATTTGAAGCTTGGTTTGTAAAGACCTCACACAAAAAAATGGAATTGCACAGGATTCAACATAAGAACAATATTCTAAACTATCAGACCTATCATGTGAAATGATACAGTCTGGTAGTGCAATTCGGGAGCCACACTTAAGCCAGTAAGTCACTTCTGAGGAGTCCTGAGAGTCGAGGAAAAGTGTTATCTTCAGTGGCACAAAATATATGTCGTATAGATTATTTGCCAAAAATCAATGAACTGCTCCTTTTTGTGCTTGTGCATGGAAATACAAAAGTTAAACTGACTTAAAATCAAAATGAAACAGACTCACCTATTTCTGTTGACCTAGATAATTAAAAACAGAAGTGACCCAAGAGCATATGAGAAGCAAACGGGCTTTTAAAATTTTTCACCCAGTATTTGAAAACACTCTCTCCCTGCAGCTATAGCAAAATCACTCAGTACTTTTTCTAATCACCCAAACTTGAACCCTAAGAGTTGTCTATGCCAACTCCAGCACCTTAGGAGAATATATGCACATAAGGAAAAGGATAAAGGGCAGATCCCTTCTTCAGAAGGAGGGTGTCCCACAACCAAACAAAATCTGGCACGTTTTGTGTCCATAGCTGGTGTCTTCTTGTCCTTTGTTGTAGAATATTCTACTTTATTTTTTTCAACCTTTCCACTCAGATCTATTTTCCACAAAACTTGTGTTCCTCATTTCTTACATCTCCCTTGCACTTTTCTTTTCTATTTCATTCTAGTCGCTTTGGTGAAGACTGTACCCTCAGAACTCCACCACTTTCTGCCAAGTAGAACTTTGATTTTACTCATTTCTTTCTTTGACCAATCCAAGAAGGTATTAGCAAGTTATTGTTTAAATACCCTTTCAGTCATAAGCTTTTAACCAAAATAAGGGTGAAGCAGTCTATTTCCAACAGGCTAAAACCCAACTAGTTATGGGAGTCTTAAGGTCATTGTTACCAGGAAGTAAACTACTTTTCCATTCTAGGTCCAACCCCCAATTGTGCTCTACCTTCTAACCAACTGAACTAGTCATCCTTCTGGGAATACCAAGCTCTCCATCATTATGGTTTGGCTTCCATTACTGAACTGTGCTTTAAGCTCATCAAGCCCTTCTGTTTAATTTATCTAGGTCTCTCCCCAACCTCCTAAAGCCCAACTTAAGAAGTTCCCTCCTTCCACAAAGTTTTCCTTTTCTTTTTTAAAGATTAATTTATTTATGTATGCAAGAGCTGGGGTACAGGTCAGAGTTGCAGGAGGTGAGAGGATTCATCAGAGACAGCGAGGAACAGAACGGGCAGATCGACCAAAATATACTGCTGAAAGGAGCAGCGGGAGAGACAGGAGAGGTCTACTCTGCCATGTGGATCCCCTCCCTGGCTGGGGATCGAACTCGCGCTGCTGTGGCTGTGGAAGCCCCATAGTGCAGCACTCAACCCACTGTGCCATCAGGGAGGCCTAAGTTTTCAAACATGGCTTGAAGAGGATGCTTTCTTATGTGAGACACTGTCATGAATTATACTTCACCATTGTTGGTTATTGGTAATAATGATAATAAATAGTAGAAATCTTCCACATTTATTAATTAGTACTATGAATCATCAGTTGGGCTCATATCCTTATTTCTGCACTAACACTACAGTATGCTTTCTGAGACTAGATTTCATTATATTTTCAAGTTAGAGAAAATTTTATTTCTGAAATTACCAAATCTAGTTAAAATATTTACAGAATCTCATTTTCAACATGATTATTAGCTGCTAGTAGGTATAGGCAGATGGAAGTTGTGTCACAGAAGGCTGGTGACCTCATAGGTGTATATTTATCAGAAATTAAAAATGGAATATTTTGTAAATTTTTGTTTGATATATTTATAGAGATTTACTATGTATTTACATACTATATATTCCATTTAATAAACATTTATTACTATATTATTAATATATGTGATATATTACTTACTAAAATTTATGGAATAAACTATACTATTAAATAAACATAAAATGCATAGTCAATAATTTTTATTATAAAAATGCATCTATTATATTATGTTCTAAGATTTATTGTGGTAGTGGCTGCAAAACTCTAAGTTTAATAAATATTTACTAACTACTTAACACAGGTGAATTTATATGTGGTGTATAAATACACTCAATATGCTGTTAATTCTACATTGCTGTGCCTAAACAGGAGTTTCTTAAATATCTGTTCTTAAATTATATAAAAAAGAAAATCATCAGTTAACATTGACCATTTACCTGAGTTTCTGCCCATCAGCCATCTTGAAGTGTTTGTCTGAATATAATCAATATTATACCCATTGTTATTATTTTCTCTCTTCACACTTCTAAAAAATACCACAGTGCTTAAAATATGCATGGAGTTTATGCAGATTCCCCAGATACCCATCCATCATGTTTTCTGCCCTGACCAGCCTGAAAGGCACCGTGAGGAGAATGGAGCCGAATCCACCTATGTTTATAGACACGCACTCACGTGCACACGCGTCAGCACGAAGTTTCCCTTTGCTTTACTAGGTTTTCCTTTATGTCTGCCATGAAGCGATCTTGGCAATTTTAGCCAACAGTGAAGCAAATTCAAGGCCAAGCCCTCCTTTGACAAGCAGCTAGATTACACAGTCGTCGCATGGACAGTGCCACCCGGTTAATGCTGAATCCTTCCCGCCGTCAATACAGCATTTCCTTAATTCCTTTCTAAGTGAAACTCCTCGGTCCTGTGTGGGTGACAGCGAGGGCTCATCACTGTCTCTGGGGAAGCTCCAACAACGCGACTGTCAGAACTCTGGTTCCTGGAACTCTTCAGCGTGGTGCTGGAGCTAGCGTCTCCCACACCCGGTGTAACATCAGCGCCTGCTCACTAGCACATCATATCTCCAAATGGCCCATGTGAAAATTTACTGAAAGTAAACTTTTAAATTTAAGCAAACAAATATATGGGCCTCCTTGGTGGAGCAAGGGGTTGAAGCACTATGAAGCTATCCCCTGTCACTTCAGCACGAGTTCGATTCCTGGCCAGGGAGGGGACCCACAAGGCGCAGCAGACCTCTCCTGCCTCGCCTGCTGCTCCCCTCAGCAGTGTGTTTCAGTCCATCGGCCTGTCCTGCTCTCCACTTTGTCTCTGGTCGAGCCTCTCACCCCCCACACCTCTGCCTGTACCCCAGTTCTTGTGTGCATAAATAAATCTTTAACAAAACAAAAAAACGAAGCCCATCTATTTCATTTGACTTTCACTTGACTGTCCTCTGATCTTCTGACACTTGGTTAAGGTCTCACATCTGGGAGTAGTCTGGAAATAAACACTGTCGTGAAGCTGTAAATAAATACTCTGTGTGAAAATCTAATCAAAGGTCAATCTGCTGTACCTACAGTTAGCGTTCCCAAATTATAGCATCAAGCCAGAGACTGACTTGTGCCCCCAAAACCTGATTGCAGACCTTTAATTATACCTCAAATAAGAAAAAGTATTTAATGTCTTAAATTCAAAACCATTATTGGAAAAGGACTGCAGAAATTTTCACGGAAAAAAAATGTATTTTTGGAGAAAATTGAACAATATATATAACTTACTGTACTATCCACAACATAAAACAAGCATTATGTAATCTAAGTACAGGGAATTCTGGATATATCACTTACTATTTTCCAAACCACAAGATGTATTGATGTAGCACTGATAAATATCTTTTAAGATTAAGATATAGTGAAGGTTTTCTATCAAATTACAAAACACATAATAAGAAAGTTTCTATTTCTGCGATAAGAAACAAATATTTTGTACTGCTGTATTTTTGAAATATGTGACACTGTTTTCAAAGAAAAAAGCATTCTGCAAATTGCAGTGGTGTTCACATGTAAAATCACTGAAAATTGCATAGTTTGATTATCTAAAGAAATCAAGTATAAATGATAAAATGAATATACTTGTATTTAATTGGAATATTGTGAAGGTTAATGAAATCAAACAACCTTGAATGGATGTAGGTGATGGTTAATATATCACATAGAATTTTTGAATTAATATTAAAAGAAAATGAACTTATTCATTCTTGTTTATCCCAATATTCAAACCAAGTGAAACTCCTGGGAATTATTAGAGAGACAAATTAAAACAACAGATGGACTTTCAATTGCCTGAATAAGAATGTCTTTTCACAAATCCTCCTGACAATTTCAGAGATTCTAAGGTGTTCTATTTAATTTCAAATAAAGAACCTTACATTGTTTTCTTCTTACCAGGCTGTCAATCTCTGAAGGCCCCAAAGACAATGATTTGAAAACACCATGAAAGTATTTTCTTGGGCCTTTTATAAGCGTATCTTGTGAGAGAAATAGACGACTAGCTATTTTTTAATGATAGAAGAAAAAATTTAAGCATTTTCTACCTTTCAAATTAGAATCTTTATTTAGGGTATTATATGGAAGCATTCAGTTTTACCGAATGCAATTTTGGCATGGAATTTAAAGAGAAACTGCTCAACTGTCCAGCTATCTCTTTATTTTATATCATTTAAAGTTTTCTTATTTTATGGATCACTAAGTTGAACAGTCAAATAGTGGCTATAAAAGTTTTGCCCTTACAATCTAGAGACAGGCAATTTCATTCTGCATTGTTATTGAATGTTTTGTATAAATAAATATTTGGGTAACTCAATTGCCTAAATTTTTAAAAGATTTTTTTTTTAATTTTTGATAGAAGATTCATGTAGACATCCAAAGTGTATAATGAGTACCTCTGGAGGGGGGACGTCTAATTTCAAAGTTTTTAATTATACTGATGGTACTAAAAGTCCCTGTGAAGCAGATTGTACACGTATAAAATAAATTCTTCAAGTGAGTCCTAGGGATTTCTGCTTCCAGTAACTGCAGAATGGCTTTCTGTAGACCAACTCTCCTGAGAACAGCTAGAACAGCTGGGTTGTTTTTTTAATCCATCTGAAAGCATCAGAGAGGTAAAAAGAGGCTTAAGGGATCACATTCTCAGAAGGAATGAAAGTATCCAAAGCCATGAGCCCAACACCCACCCCACTTTTCTCTTTGAGGCATTAGTTTATTTTCAAGAAGGGAGGGGGGTTGAGTAGTTGAGATGAGTTTCTGGCAGTGATAAATGGCTGAGACTGTGTCTATGCCACCAAAGAAGGGTCTCTGATGCGCATTCTAGAGCTCAGACAGAACTAACAGAAGACACTATCATACACATAAGCTTGAAAGAAAGGATCCACTCTCACAGAGACTTAAATCCAACTTGAATTCAGATCAGTTCTTGGTTGGATTAAGGAGATCTGTTAAATGCTCACCAGAGGCAAGACTCAATGCCCTCTGGACAATATGACATCATTACCTCTAAATGTTCCCACAAGTTATATGGAATACTCAGTAAAAATCCACAATGCAGTTCATGAGAGAAAAATAACAAAACAAAAACAAAAAGTAAAAAAAGAGAAGGGAAAAAGCAGTAAGAATAAACACACAAAAAAGGTCTACATAGTCAAGCTATCAGCCATGAACTGTAAAGGATTATTACTCAAATGGTAGAACATATATAATGTGATGGAAAGTGTTATCAGAATACTGCAGACAATAAAAAAGTCAAATGTGAATTGTGCAACTAAAAACCATAATAACCTAAATGAAGACTTCATAGAGGGTGTAACATCGATTAGACAAACCAGCAGAGAGGATTGGTGAACTAGAAGGTGAGTTATAAAAAGTCATAAATAAAACACATAGAGGAACAAAGGATGAGATGCAAAGGACAACATAGTAAAAAAAATTATGAGTATAAATGGAGTTGGGAAAGAAGAAAAAAAAGTGAAATGGAATTAACACTTGCAAAGATAATGACTGGCTAATTTTTGACCCAAATCAAAGTTAGACACAGAACAAGACACTCTCAGATGGAATCCTACAAAGTATATTCTGTTATAAATGAAGATGGTGAGCCTCTTTGGTGGCCTGTAGGTTAAGTCTCAGCACTATCACCTCTACAGCCTAAGTTGGATCCCTGGCCAAGGAGGGGACCCACATGGCGCAGCAGACCTCTCCTGCCTCCCCTCTGCTCCCCTCAACAGTGTATTTCAGTAGATTCCCCTGTCTACTCTGTCTCTAATGAATCCTTTCATGCCCTGCACCTCTGGTCCACACCCCAGTTCTTCTACACAAAATAAGAAAGTTTTTTTTTTTAAAGAAATGAAGATAGTGGTTATTTTGGAAGAATAGAGACTGAAAGAATGCATGAGGGAGACTTGCTGTTTAGGCAATGTTCTTTTCCTTGACATTGGTGCCTACTCTAGATACAAAGGCATATTCAGTTTGGGAAAATCCACCAGGAGACACATAATATACATGTGCACTTCATGTATTTTACATTTCAATTTAAAGTTTTAAAAATAACAATAATAATAACAACAAGTATAAAATTAATGAAATTCTTTTGCAAATTCCTCGGTAGGATAAATATAAGAAAAACACCACCCTTAGGCAAATAACATAGTAAAATATTGAATACAAAATCTAACCATATGCCACTTACAAGACACACATTTTTAATAAAAGAATAAATATTGATTATGAAAAGATATAAAAGATAAATCAGAACAGAAGAAAGTTTACATACAATTTTACTGATGTGATAGAAAGGTGAACATAGAACTTCACTAGATATAAAGATGGATATTTCTTAAAAGTAAAGGTATTATCCCACTAACAAGATTATAATCTTAAATTTCTATGCAATCTAAAACAGAACTTCAATTTATGGAAAGAGATATTTTAATGATTTCTTTTTGTAAACTAGAGAATAAGCAGACCAAAAAAAAAAAAAAAAAGACTGTAGAAAATACTAACAAAATTATAAATTTAATCTGAATGTCAATTTTGACATATGTAAAAACAAGATAGAAAATATATATCATTTCCAAGTGTTCAAAATTCTTTCTGTCATCAAATTTTACCTTGTCATTTTATAAATGAGGACAAAATCTGATTATTTCTAGGAACAAGAGAAATGAAACAATTGACCCAAGGCTATAGAAAGCGATATCTTTTATCTGGTTCTCAGTACTGCAGCCTCCCCAAGGACAGTGATAGAGACCAAAGCATAATCTAATAAATGCTTTACAACTGGGTCTTCTGGGTGCCTTGACAAGAAGCGGATGCTTGGGAGACTGTGTTACAGACACAAAAAGAGAACTCCGGTGAATGCCACTTCCTAATCTACTAGTGGTACAATGATGTCAGAATGTAGGTAAATTCAGCACCGTAAATATGCTGAGAGGGCTTTCAACTTATATCTGACAACACAATTAGGTGTAATGACCTCGAAGTAGCTGATAATAAGCAATTGTAATTTGTTCCTGTTTATTCTAGAACACTACACCTGGACAGCATGAATTCCCTAAACCTTAAACAGCAAGCTGCTATAATCAGGTGGAATATGACAGTAATAGAAACTCTGTAGACAGATTTGCTTGGTATTTATTGGCCAAAGTGCCACTGTGCTTTGGATTTCTGTGAAAATAGGAACAGACATGGAACAAACAGTATAAATTTTTGGTAAATGCTCCAAGTAGAAAATATTAACATTACCCATCGCTGACAGTAATATGAACCTTCGATGCAACTAGTATATTAGTTGTGTTTTAACTGACATTCACTCTGCACCAAGTACTGTGCAAGGTAATTTACATATTCTGCCTTGAATAGTCACAAGAAAATGTCAAGGTATTATTCTTCCTTGCTACCTGGTAGCCTCAAATTCTGAGGGTTTAAGTAATATGCTCAAGGTCCACAAAACTAAGTTGGGTTCACATCACAACGATCGTTCTGCATTGCCTATTTTCAGCCTATTTGTGCACTGCAATGTGATGCAGAAAAGTAATTATTCCAGAGACAACACTGTGTAGAGAAGACTGTGGAATATAAAAGAGCAACAGTAGATAATATAGAACCAGGGTGCTGATAAGATAATGACAAACTAGAGCAGACATGGTTCTAAAGGGACCTGAACACTAGCTAGAGAAACACAGCCTGCATTATCCATAGTTTACACAGTGTATATGCGTATATGCGTAGCCAGGGTGAGGGTGTGTGGGGTATGGGTGGGTTGATGGGTATATGCGTGTGACAAAGACTGTGCATCTTTTTAAATTAACTGTCAAGTCAACTGTGTTTTGTCTATTTCATAGAATGGTTATCATCATTTTCAGTGAATCTTTTAATCAATCCCTCTTGATTGGTGATGAGCGTTTTAAGCACGTATGAGTGATCTGGGGGGTTTGTGAAGCATGAATTGTAGGATATCATCCTCCCACCCCAAGGTTCTGACCCACTGTCTGGGTGGTGTTAAAAATTTCCCTTTTCCTGCAAGTTTCCAGGAGCTTTTGATGAGGTGGATCCATGGGTCACAGTTGAGAAATGCCACTTGAAATATTGCTATAGGGTAAGTGGAAATTTTCAGGTAGAGTAAGCCAGCAAAGCAAATGATTAATAAAATAAAATCTAATATTTCTGAGTAATTTTTCCTTGTAGGCCCTCTGCTGGATACATCAATCACCCCATTTAACCTGCACAACAATCCTTGGAGATAGGATTTGTTTTTGCATTTCATAGATGAGGAAATGGAGGTTGAAAGAGGTTAGGAACCTTGTCTAAAGTCATACTCCTGCAACCATTTGAATCTAACTAATCTGGCTCCAAAAGAAATCCCAAGTCTATGCTAGTATGGTTCTAAAATATCAGTCTCTAAAACAGATTATCCCAAAAATTTGATAAAAATTAAGGTTCTTGGGCTCCTAATTGCAAGATTTTGACTCAACACTTCTACAACAAAGCTCAGGAACCTACATTTTTAATGAGCAGTACTTTTTCAGACTTTGACCTAAGCAGTAAAATGTTCTCTGAGCTCAGAAAAAACAGAACAGGTAAGTAGTAGCATATATTTTATTATATTAGAGAATTAAGATTCATTCTTGTCCGTGAATGTCGTGTAGATTCATAGAATTTTTTCAACAATGCAGCGTGTTAAATAAAGTTAGATTTCTATTTTATAGTTTAGCCATCAATTCACTATTCCATAAAAATGGTCAATACATGAGCCACAGTATGTAGTAACTTCATCCATCAGTTCACACAAATTACACACAGACAGGCAGCTTTTACTTTGTTTAGCTGAGCTCAAAGTGGTTTTCCAATGTAGCCATGAATCAGACTCCCACAAAGGACATGTTGGTGGGTGTTGTTCATTTTAATGAGCTTTGGAGGTTGTAGTTCATTAGGACTGGGGGGATCGTCAAAGGCTTTATTTGTAATAACATTCTAGGTGACTCATATTATCAGCCAGGTATGGACCTGTTGTTCCAGACCATTTTCTGATTAGAATGAATTCTAATTGTAAAGAGCTGAATTACAGAAAGCATATCGCGCCTTTTGTTCAGCTGTTTCTGAGTGTGCGTTCAGCTTGGTTCTTTCCCTTTGTGGCCTCTAGTTGTCCCAGATGGTGGTCCTGCCTGTCACATCAGCACATTCGAAGACTGGATTAAGAGCAGAGAGAAGGAGCTGAGCTGCAGAGAGTCTCCCTTACTCCTCTGACCCCTGATTTTGGTGCTCAGTTGGAAAAGTCACAAGTTATTACTTCACTGATTTTCTCAGGCAGTCAAATAATTTCAAGTAGAGAGTCCATCCGGCTGCTTTATATAAATAACAGTAGTGAGAGAGTGAAGATGGTTTTGGAGCTGAGAAAAAGGCCATCCATTCATTTACTTAATACGTGTTGCACACCTACGAAGCATCAGGCACCATTTCCAGCACTGGAGCCCTGCAAGAAATCAGAAGGCAATGCCCTTGTGGTGGCTTAAACTGATTAGGGTATTTAGAAAATAAACAGTGAAAGATTAATATATAGAAGATAAAACAATTACCTGAATACAAGTGGCTGAAAATGAGAAGGTATTACTTGAATAGGATGGTGATGGGAAAACATTGTGATGAGGTGTCAGTTGGAAAAAAAACGTAAATGATTAAAAGTAATTAGATATGAGAAGAAAAATGATCAGAACAAAGGGAAGAACATACAGAACACTGCTGAGACTGAAACAGCTGGGACCATCTCATCAACAGAAGGATAGATAGGCTAAAATAAGGAAGGTCTACATCATAGAGATTTTCTATTGACAGAGGTCACACACTTATGTGGGAATGTGAATACATATGAAGGCAAGTAACATTCCTTAAATAGAAAGACCAAAATCCATGCATATGAAAGCTTCCCCCAAAATCAAAGATTATTTTTTTGTAGCTTCATAAAATGATTCTAAAATTAATATGTGAAAGTAAACAAGCAAAAAATTAAAAGAAAGAGCAATGAAAGAGACTTGGCCATCCATACTTTTAATGTAAAAGCTCAATAATTGGAAAATATAGTATTGGCATGTGAATCATTTTTCATCTATCATATTGACTTATCAGTGGAGGAAATAAGAAGTAAAAAAATAGATGCAAATAGATAAAGAGTTTTAGAATATGCTAACGATGGAGTTTCAGTTCAATGGAGAACAGATGCACATCAATAAAATGCATTGAGACAACTGGATAACCATCTGGAAAACAAAATAAAGTTAGATCCATACCTCATCCACAATCTGGAATAAATTGCTTTCAAATAAAAAAAATGTATATGTTAATACAGAAATGCAAAATGGTACAGATACTTTAGAAAACAATTTGGCAGTCTCTGATAAAGATAAACATGCACTTACCACATGACCCAGCTATCCTCTTGCTCTTATTAAAAGAAATGAAAACATGATTTTATATTGGCTTTATTTATATTCACCAATAACTGGAAACAATCAAAATGTCCTTCAACTGGTAAATGGGTAAATAACTGCAGTGTGGTCATACTATGGAACACTCCTCAACAATAAAAGGAGACAAATCATGGCTACAATTTAGCATGAACAAATCTTGAATGCATTGGGCAAAATGAAAAAGTGAGGTTCATCATATTCCATCTACTTGACATCTTGGACAAGGCAAAACCATAAGTACAGAAAATGGATCAGAAATACTAAAGACTAGGGGGAACTGATCACTGTTTTTTGTTTGTCAATGTTCTTGCAACTACACACCCCAAAAGGGTGAGTTTATGTGTACATTACATTGCAATAAATCTGACTTAAAAGTCTTAATATGTTTATTAAAGAATAAACATATTAAAATTTTGAAAAATTATTTCATGACTTCTGAGAGGACTATTAAATAATGACTCAACTTAAGGCTTCTTAAAACAGACATTGATAGGCTTTAATAGTAAAAGTTTTAAAAACGTATCAAAAGAAAAACATCATTAAAGAGGCAAAAGACAAATGACGCATTTGAAGAGATATTTGCCAGTCATATTGCAGAAAAAAATCCTTCCTAATATAAAAGAAAGTTTGCTCATTATTAAGAAATGCAGTCTGATAGAAAAATTGCCAAATAATAGAAATGGATATTGCATGGAAAAATGAGATGAAATTCAACAAATTAAAACATGTTCAACCTCAGGCAAAATCAGGAGAATGCAAATTAAAACTTCATTCTGAATGAAATTTTCACCTGTTGCATTAACAAAATACAGAGCACAACCTTTGCTGATGCTATGAAGAAATAAAGCACTCACACTATGTATAGAAGTGAGGTTAGGTATAAATCTATGGAAAATATCTTCTAATATAGCAATAATACAAATTTGTAATAATATATCCTATGACTAAGTGATACAACCTATTTTGTAGGTATTTTTCCTCTAATGTATATTGTGAAATGAAATATGTACAAGATTAGGCATTGAGGCAATCTGGAATAACAACTAACATTTGCTGGATATTAAACCACTCTAAATACTTAATAGGCCTTAACTCATTGATTTTCTGCAACTTCTCCATCAGGTAGTCACTATTTTGCACTTATTAATGACTGGACAGAAATACAGAAAATTAATTAAATTAATTTAAATCAATTAACTTGTCCTAGATTTAGAATTTGTAAGTGGTTGGCTAAGATAAACAGGCACTCTGGCTACAATGCCCATTATCTTAACACACTATCCTAGAAAACAATTGGAAGTCACATACATTTCTATCAGTGAAACATTCGTTAATTGATTGTGATACACTCTTAGAGTGGAATACTATAGAACTGTAAGAAAAGAGAAAAAACAATTTATATACAAGTACACTTGTGTGTTTCTTCATGAACAATGCCCATCTGTTCTGAGAAATGGGTTATTAAGAGAGTTTATCATTGTGTGAATGCTTAGAGTATAATTACACAAATCTCACTGGCATAGTGTACTACACACCTTATATATAATAATCACCACCACATATGGGTCCTTATACATGACCTGTCATTATACAGTACAGGTCTTTGTAGAAAGATAATTAAGCTATACCTGCCGACGAAAACAGAAAGATGCATAATGTGATATATTACATTATCACTTATATGAAGAGGAGCAAGGGGACTCAAGAATATATCTGTATCTACGTATATGGGCAGTTAAATATCTCTCGAGGGAATATAATAAACTCATGTCTCTTGTTAACCTTGTTATGATATAGAAGAGAGGTATATGAATAAGCAGGTAACTTGCACCTGAGAGATTGGGCCAGTGGGTGGCTTTTAATTACGTATCTTTGCTTATATATTCTAGATTGAGTTAAATAATGTGAATGCAGTGTTTATTATAAAATAAGATAAATGAAAGACCAAAAAAGTAAGATCTATCAAGAGACACTACAAAGAAAGTAAAAACCGTATCAGAAGATATTTGCATTTCCTATAATCAACAATGGATTACTTTATAGAATATATAAATCCCCCTTTAATTCTAGAGAAAGAGATTAAGTAGCATTATAAAAGCATGAAGAGATATTTCACAGAATAAGAATCATGAAGTAATCAAATATGAAAAGTGACCCATCTTTCCACTTAATCAGAAAAATGCAGTTTAAATCAAAATGGCATACCCTTCAGTTTGCAAAATCAAAAACAGTCTGACAAAAATGTTGGTGAGGATGCAGAGAGACAGTAAATAACAGTCTGCTGGAGGATTCTAAATAGGTGTTAAGTTCAGCCTTTTTGTTTATGAACCCCATTTCAGTTGTAATTAAAAGTACAATCTCTCTTTGGAGATGCAGGGATATATAATAAGATTGAAGATACACTTCCCCTGCTGGGCACATACCTAGGAATACTCTTACAGAAATAAACAAGGAAACACATCCAAGAGTGAATATAGCAGGATGTAAATACGAAAGCCCTAATTATAGAATAGATGTATAATTTATAGTATACACATCCAATAGGATACTACAAACCTGTGAAAAGAAAAGTGGTATCATTTATCATACAAGTATCAAAATGCATAAATATGACGTGTGTAATATTGAACAAAACGACTAATTGTAACAAGATACTGGTGTTACGGTGATATCTATACATGGGAATTACAATTGATGTCAAATATATGTAAATTTAAAAAATCTCTATAAAAATAAATATCAATAAAAAAACAAGATACATAAAGTATATGATATCTATAAATATTACATTGTGAATAGCAACAAATTTTTTTTAAGATTTATTTATTTATGCATACAAGCACTGGGGTACAGTCCAGAGGTGCAGGGGATGAGAGGATCCACCAGAAACAGAGTGGGGAACAGAAAAGGCAGATGGACTGAAACACACTGCTGAGGGAAGAGGTCTGCTGCTCCATGTGGGTCAGCTCCCTGGTGGTGACAGGGCTCGAACTCATGCTGCAGTGGCTTCAGATAGCTTCATAGTGCTGTTCCTCTCCATAACCCCTTGCACCACCAGGGAGACCCCTTGCTTCTTAAAGGCTTATAAGGAAAGATGTGATTAAGAAAACAGGAGGAATATCTATCTATGGTTACTGGCTGACCTAGCAACCAAAATCCCTTCTCTGTGGAAGAATCCCTAATGATGTGGAATTTAGCTGACACTGACTCCTTAGAAGCCAAAAATTACCAGCTTTTCCTCTCCCTGCTCATTGGTTGACAGCTACACCAAATTCAGCCTATTAGAAGCTTCCACCTTGGACTTTGAATCTTGAGTGAAGAAAAGAAAGATGGTAGGAAGCGGCAACCCAGCGGATCTAGGAACTGATCTTCAAGGTGAATAACAGTCATTAAAAAGGTGACTAATATATTAACCAAATCAAGGTCCTTTAACTACTGTTTATCACTGATGACTCATTCACCTACTATGTAAATGCTAGGAGTTGAAGTTGTAAGATGGATGCACTTCGATGAAAAACTATGAAGTATAGATGGGAATGAAGTCATAAAGACAAGAAAAACGGCAGCATGAAGAACAGCCACCACGCTTGAGCCCAGGGAAGGAAGTGCTATTACACTATCATAGTTATATATCAGATTTGCACAGTGGCATAAAGAAGACACTGAGTTATCGTGTCCATAAGGCAAAGGGGAGAGGTAAAGAAAACTTAGAAAGAGCACTGGCAATTGCATAGGAATTCACCATCAAAAGGAGAAAGTCAGGGCCTCCCTGGTGGTGTAATGGGTTAAGCAATGCACTATGAAGCAGATTGCAGCCACTGTGGCCTGCAAGAGTTCAATTCCAGCTACAGGCTGGAGGAGGTGACCCACGTGGCACAGCAGACCTCTCCTGCCTTGCCCTCAGTGTATCTCAGTCGATTTGCCTGTTCTGCTCCCCACTCTGTCTCTGGTGAATCCTCTCACCCCCCACACCTCTAGCCTGTACCCTGGTGCTTGTATACGTAAATAAGTAAGTCTTAAAAATAAAAAAAGGAAAAAGTCATTTCAGAAAAAAAGAATACAAGCCAGATGCAGAAGCACTTAGCCATGAAAAATCTTAGTACTTTTAAAGAAATGTAAATAATTTCCCCAACTGCTGGCATGGTGGTTTTACATGGAAACTGTTCAACTATTAGTTTAATATTTGACTGAGTGAGTGCATGCATGAATAAAGAGAAGCTTTGGATAAAATTTTGGTAATAGTCTAAGTCAGTAATTTACCACCTGATTTGTTAGCCTAGGGACTGGAATAAATGCAATTCAGTTGTCGGTTTAGCTTTTGAGAAAGTCCATTACTAATTTTTTTTCAGTTGTCTTAAAAATTCTATTAATAATATTCCTACTTCTGCATGTTTTACTGCAAATTAAAATCTAGGTTCTTGATCTTAAGTGTAAAAACTTTATTTTCATGGACTTTATAGAAGATAAGTAGTTTAAACGTGTCAAATATTAGATTAACTTATTTGACACTGAGGTAGAACAGGAGTTTAGCACAAGGCTGCTGCCTCTATTCCCGCATCCAGTGTTTCTGATAAATACTGCATGCTTCAGAAGAAGGTCACTCAAGCCTTATTAGTTTATCTTGCCACAAGTTGTAAAACTTCCTATCTTATCTAACTAGCAGGAGACTAAGGGTCTGGTAACAGTGATAAACAAAATTGGCAAATGTCAATGTCCAAATCTTTAAATTCCTGTGTCATTTGTTTAACAAAACTGGCCCAAACTCATTGTTTCATCTGTAAATTCCTGCCCCTTTTGTTAAGCAAAAGTGTCCCAAAGCCTTCAGGCTCCCATCAGTGAGCCCCCACCCACCCCTTTAACTAAGCAAGTGTCACCAGCAGCCTTCAGAGCCCAGGTGGGATTCTCCTGAGTCTGCCAGCACACTCTCTGGGGTGTGCACGCTCACCTACGATAAAACTTCATTTCTAACTCTCCTATCCTGACTCTGCATGAATTCCTTCCTGCAATGAAATCAAGAATATAAAGTTTTTACACTTAAGTTGGGGTCCTTCAGCCCCCTGGGCCCCAATGACACCATCATTTTAAAACCTTAGTACTGGAGCCTTCCTGGTGGTGCAAGTGGTTAAGCAATGCACTATGAAGCAAACGCAGCCACTGCAGCACAAGTTCGATCCCTGGCCAGGGAGGGGACCCACATGGCACAGCAGACCTCTCCTGCCTCGCCTGCTGCTGCCCTCAGCAGTGTGTTTCAGTAGATCCACCTGTTCTGTTCCGCACTCTTTCTCTGGTGAATCCTCTCACCCTCACACATCTGGCCTGTACCCCAGTTCTTGTATGCATAAATAAATAAATCTTTAAAAAAAAGTAAAACCTTAGTACTATGAATTGAATAAGTAGCATGATAGATTAAAAGGTAATTAACACTACATCAATGATTTGTCTTTGGAGGGACTAAATGAGAAATATTAAGACATAGACAAAGATTTTTCTTTTTCTTTTATAATCCCTGCCGTATAACACTGACAAATTTGGGTAGGAATAAAAGGCAAATGGGAAGATCCCTCAGATGTCCTCATGGTGTTAGTGTTTTGTTTTGCATGTAAAATTAAAAAAAAAAAAACTTTTAAAAGTAAAAATATCTCAACTTTATATAATAATATAAATTAAAATATAATGCAATAAAATATACTATCTAATAATATACACTATGTAAATATACTACTATACTAATTGGAATAATACAATTAAAATAAACTATCTTAAATTTACCTTTAAAGTTCCCTATATGGATTCAGTGAAGGTGAATTGAAGTTTTGATCAGCTGCCTCAGCAAATATTTTCATAAAGTCAATTCTAATAGCATTTGACTACAGAAACTGCTAACGTTGTAACAGGGTGGTCCCAGGAAAAGGGGAAGTTCCAAAAATTCTGGTTCTGCCCTAAGTGGGTGGAGCTGAGGAGGATAAGAAGATTTCTGCAGAGAAGAGAGAAGGAAGAAAGGAAGATGGAGAACAGCCCTGTAACAACGTGAACCTTTGAATTTATTTAATCATTTCTTAAATTTAAGTCCAATTGCTAAAGCATTCAGAGTTTATTTTTCCCTTCTTATTTATTGCTAAGTTTCAGTGAGCAGTGTTCATATTTTACTATTTAGCATTGATTTACTTTCAGAAGAAGACACAATGATGCCTATGATCAAACACACTGAAATGGTTTCAGAACATACTCGAATGCATTTACATTGTCATTGGAAGGAGGTGAAGTGAACACCAGTAAGCCTTACTTATTAGCATTTTGAATTCCTTTACCATCAGAGCTTTCCTTCAGTCTACAATTACTCTACCTATCTAATTTCTTTATGTTTTAAATTAATATTTACACCTGATCCCATCACATATTTTGTGGATTTGCAACTTCAGGCTCAAGTGGATTTCCATACTCCCAGCTTCCATGCACTAATGAGATAGCTTGTTCTTCCAGGACCAGCAGGTAGGCTTGGGTTTACGCTGGTCCAGGAGTTGAAGAATTGAATGTTGGGTAATTTTTCTTTTTTCCTCCTCCTTCCCCTCCTCCTTCCACATCCCCTTTTCCTCCTCCTCAGCTTACTTCTCCTCTCCTCTTCTCTTCCTCCTTCACTTCCTCCTTCTCTCTCCCTCTTTGAAAATTCTGTTTGGTAAATGGTGAACTTTCTCACCTTGTCACAACTCTAAATATCTCCAACTTCTCATTCATTTTTGCTGAATTCTGAATAACTATCTCTGATCAGTCTTTTGGTTCAAGAGTTCTCTCTCCAAAAGTCAATAGCCTTCCTATATACAAACAACCAATCTGAAAAAAAAAAGAAATCAAGAAAAACATACCTTTTACAATTGAAACCAAAAAAATCAAATACTTGTGTAACAGGGTGATCCCCAGGAAAGGGGGAAGTTCCAGAATCCCAGTTCTGCCCTAGATAGGTAAAGCTAAGCAGGGATAAGAAGATGTTGGAGAGAAAACAAAAACACAGAAGAAAGGAAGGGAAAAAAAGCAAAATAAAAAGCAGCAAAAAGCCTAAAAAAAGCACATAAAGCAAAAAAAAAAAAAAAAACCAAAAAACAAAACAAGAAAAAAAACTGCACTTGCTTTTAGTCTTAAACTAGTTAAAACAAATGTAAGTAAAAAACCCATGGAAAAGTTAACAATAACAGCTTTCATCTTAATTTTAATTTTACTCTTTTCCTCCCAAATTTATCTAACTCTTTCTAACCCTTTTCTATAGGAGTCTACTTAAAAGTCCTTTAAACTTGTAGCAAGCTTTTAAACCGTACTTTAAGCCAATCCTATTTAACTCAACTTTTACCCTCAAGGAGATGGGTAACTTTAAATACTTAATATTATACCCTAATTTTATTAAAATTCCTTTCCATTAAAAACCTTATATGTTTATCTTAATATGGCAAATAGCAAAACCCATTTTAAAAAAGCAAGTTTAAAAGTTCTGGGATGCCCCTTTCCCTACCCTGTAACACTTGGAAATAAACCTAACAAAAGAAATGAAAGATCTATATAGAGAAAATTATAAAACATTGTTAAAAGAAATAGAATAGGACATGAAGAAATGAAAAGATATCCCCTGTTCATGGATAGGAAGAATCAACGTTATCAAAATGGCCATCCAACCAAAAGCAATTTACAGATTCAATGCTATTCCAATAAAAATATCAATGACATTCTTCAAGGAAATAGACCAAATATTTATGAAATTCATATGGAGACACAAAAAACCTCAATTAGCCAAAGCTCTACTTAAAAAAAAAAAAAGGAGAATGGGGGTATCACACTCCCAGACTTCAAACTTTACTACAAAGCAATAGTAATTAAAACAGCATGGTATTGGAACAAAGACAGACACATGGACCAGTGGAACTGTATAGAAAGCCCTGAAGTCAAACCACATGTTTATGGACTCCTGACCTTTGACATAGGAGTAAAGAATATGCAATGGAAAAAGAACAGCTTATTCAATAAATGGTGCTGGCAAAACTGGTTCACCACATGCAAAAAAAAAAAAAAGAAAAAAGAAACTTGACCACTACCTCACACCGTGTATGAAAATAAACTCCAAATGGATAAAAGAACTGAATGTAAGACCGGAAACCATAAAATATATGGAAGAAAACATATGTAAAATGCTACAAGACATACATCTCAGTAATGCCTTTAAAGAAGCATCCCCCAAAGCAATAAAAATGAAAGAGAAGATAAACAGCTGGGACTACATCAAATTAAAAAGCTTCTGTACAGCAAAAGAAACATTAACCAAAAACAAAGAGACACCACACTGATTGGGAACAATTTTTGCACTCCACGCAATGGACAAGGGGCTGATCACAAAGATATACAAATAACTCACAAGGCTCAAGAAAAACAAAATAACCCAATCAAAAAATGGGCAGAACTTAAAAGATACTTCTCCAAAGAGGACATGCAAGTGGACAACAGGCACATGAGAAGATGTTCAACATCTCAAAGAATCAAGGAAATGTAAATTAAAACCACAATGAGATATCACCTTCACCGGTAAGAATGGCACTTTTTAAAAAAGCCAACAACAACAAATCTTGGTGAGGATGTGGAGAAAAAGGAACTCTATTATACTGCTGGGGGGCAATGCAAATTATTCCAACCACTATGGAAAGCTGTATGGAGGTTCCTCAGTTCACTAAAAATAGAGCTACCATATGACCCAGCAATTCTACTCCTAGGGATCTACACCAAAGGACACAAAAACACCGATCCAAAAGATCAGCACCCCTATGTTTATTGCAGCACTCTTTACAATAGGTAAGACCTGGAAACAACCTAAATGCCCAAAAACAGTTGAATGGATCAAGAAGATGTGGTCCATACACACAATGGAATTCTATTCAGCAATCAAAGAAGATAAACTAGTCATTTATAGAAACATGGATGGAGCTAGAAAGACTTATATTCAGTGAAACAAGTGAGAAGACAAGAGAAAAATATCAAATGGCTTCACTCTTAGGCAGAATGTAAAGGAACAACAACAAAAAAAGGCTCAAGGAAAAGACCAATTACAATCAAAACAAAAAACATAGACGAAAACACAACAAGAACAAAAGGTCAAAGACAGACCAAAGAAATCTGAGGGGTGGTGGGAAGAGATTGGGATGAAGGCAGAAAGAGCACAAGGGACTGAGGTGACAGTGAGTGGCTGAAATGGTGGTGGGAATTCCCTGGGGACTATAATTGATGTCAGATATATTTAAATACACTTAAATATATATATATTTTATATATGTTATATGTATGTTATATATGTTATAAAGATATATAACATATATATATATAACATATATAAGATATATATATAAAAGTGTTCTCTCTCCAAATGTGTACATTATGCTACCCAATGTATTCATAGGAATCATTTTTTTAAGATTTACTTTTTATTCATGTATACAAGTGCTGGGGTGCGATCTAAGTCGTGAGGGATGAGAGGATTCACTAGAGGCAGAGTGGGGAGCAGAACAGGCAGATGGATTGAAACACACTGCTGAGGGAAGCAGCTGGCAAGGCAGGAGAGGTCTGCTGCACCATGTGGGTCCCCTCCCTGACTTGGGATCGAACTCGTGCTGCTGTGACACAGATGCTTCGCAGTGCGGCGCTTAACACGCTGCGCCACCAGGGAGGCCCTTTGTTCATGAATCTTTAATTTTAGATTCCATGCCCTTCAATTTTAGAAGATCTATTCATTACTTTAACATTGGTCTTTTAACATATTCTTTCCAATCAATAAATATATGAGGCATATTTAATTTTCTAGATCCGTTATCATAAACAGGAATGGTACCACCTCACACAGTATTTCACAGGTGCTTTAGGTTGTCCCCAGATCTGAGGTGGGGGGTGAATGGGATAGTGATAGGCTTTCAGCAGCAGAGTAGAACAGGTGTGGTAGACACTCTGCAACACACAGGTGAGTCCTGAACAATGAAACATTATCCTGAAAAGCAGATTTAGTCATAACTGATAGTTGTTTCATCTTTTCCCTTTTTTATGCTGTGGTTTTAGTGGCGAGCTCACCTCCAAGTGAGTTTATCTGTTGCCCTTTGGAAATCATTTGCAGAATGGTCTGAGGCTGATTTTGTATTTGCTTATGTCAAGTACTCCAGGAGTATGAACACATGAGTACAATATTTTATGCTAATTTATGAGCATGGACTATGTAAATTTGGAAATGAAATCTGCATGATGGCTGGTAGGCCTGTGGCTATGAGATGTTAGGGGACACTGTTTCTTTTTTTTTTTAAGATTTATTTATTTATGCATACTCGAACTGGGGTACAGGCCAGAGATGTAGGGGGTGAGAAGATTCACCAGAGACAGAGTGGGGAAGTGGGGAACAGAACAGGCAGATGGACAGAAACACACTGCTGAGGGGAGCAGTGGGCGAGGCAGGAGAGGTCTGCTGCTCCATGTGGGTCCCCTTCCTGGCCAGGGATCGAACTCATGATGCAGTGGCTGTGGATGCTTCATAGTGCTACCTTAACCCCTTCCGCAACCAGGAGGCCCCAGGGGACATTGATTCTTCAGAACAGAAACAAGGACCTTCTTCGATGTCATCTCTCCTTTGACTAGGCAAATTTTTTACAGGTCATTCTGATTTGTTTTGTGTGGGTATCAATCACAATTGAGCACTTTCATGGAACGGAGCCTTTTCTCTGCTATTTACAAAATTCACCTCCCTCAGTTAGATAATGGAGTCTCTATCTGCTCCTTCCTGAGACCAGAGTAGCCTCTTAAAAATCTGAGTTTCAAATGCCCCTTATGTTTTCCGACTTCCAGGTATTAACCTTATATTGTTTTAAAGTCAACAATATTTTAAGAAGAAAGATTGTTTTTGTATCCAGTTTTTTTTTTTTTTAAGAAATGTTAGGTTATTTAGTCAACATATTGCTTTGTTCACTGGAATAAATGGTATTTTTGTGTTTTATGTTAGAGTAAAATATACACATAGAGTCACAGAAGAATAAATGTTGGAGGTGGCATTTCCTGCATGTTCCTGGCTACTTCAATATTAAATATTTAAACTTAAATGAAGCTTTGCAATTCAGATGATATATCCTAAAGTTGGCTTCGTTTACAGCAACATTTAGTATTTATAGCCATTTTTAATCTAATGGTTTAAGCCGTGTTACAGTAGATTTCTCAGAGCTCGATCGTAGTGTAGCTAATTGAAGTTACAGAGCTAATGCACTGACCCATTCACACGCTGATTATCCAAGATTTATAGCTGTCACAGAGCAGCAAAAACATGCTGATTTGCTTAAGAAAATTTGTAACACATGGAAATATGAAGTGGTTCAATAGAAGACTATTACTGCTATCTTAATTTCTCTCCTCTTTGCATGATAGTACACAAAACTGATCAACTCACATTTTCTCATCTACTGTTTAAAAAATAACAGCTTTTCAAATTCGAGTTAACATGCTCTCTTCATTCCCTTTTCAATTCCTGAATATGCCATAAAATTATAGAATGTCAAAGCAGATTGTTATTTATTTCCCAAATTTGATTCCTTTAATTATTCTACACAGAATAGTCATATTCAAGATAGACAAAACTAAAAAATTGCAGTTTAGTTGATTGACTATAACACGGGCATGTGTTCCTAGGAGAGAGCTTCAAGTTGTAAATTACCAGATTATACTAGATTGTAAACCCATGAGGGGAATGTAAACCCCACTTTCTCTTGAAGCTCTGTTGAGTATCAGTGCAACAATATAGGTGAAACTGTTTTCATCATTACAGAAAAAAAATGACCATTTAAATGAACTGCATTCTTTGTTTGTGATGACTTTGAAACATGTCAGCATGCAAAGTATAAGCATGTTATCTACATAAATATTTATATTGGATTTAGGAAGGCGATTATGTGGCAAAGCCTAATTGCAAAGAAGGGAGTTGGAAAGACTGAAGAAGCAAGAGGAGTCTGAATGCTAACCCTGGTCCAGCAGCTGGAAGGACAAGAGACACAGAAAACTCACAGAAGGGTGAGCAGGGAACCACTTTTTCCTCTGGCGTTCACAGTAAGTTCTATGACCTATGATGACCTATGAGTACAGGGGCGGCCTCAAGAAAACTCCCTGAGTAGACATGGCGTTGACCAGGGCAAGGCAAACAGTGAGTGAAAGAAATGCAGTTCTTTCATCTCTCTAATGTACTGACAGAAATCGCACTGCTAAATAAAGCCAAGGAAACCGGTGTTCCAAGACTATGTATTTTAAGAGTTCTCTGGTTGCTGCCTTTGTGATAAACTTGGGTTTCATATCAATTACCGATGCTGGAAGCGACCAGGCTCAAATGTAATTAAACTTAAAATCAAACTTTGATCCTCCAGCATTTAGTGCTGTTCCAAGACCTGCATTTCAGGCATTAGTGTTAAACTAAAGTGTGGTGTTAATTACTTGTATATTACATGGTTAAAAGGGATCACTGTTTAGTTTCTACTTTAATCATGGAAGGCCTGTTTGACACTCAGATGAAAGAGAGGTAACTATTTCCCATGGTGAATTTAAATCTGAATTTTTAACTCTGCCTGTTTGAACCCTCGGTCTACAGGGCTTCCTGCTTGTTTGACTTTTTTGGTCTACACTTAACATTCATTTATACAGTAAATCACATGTTGTAAAGTTGTGGTTATGCTAGCTTCTACTGACATCAACAGAAGTGAAAGTAATGCTTGTGTCATGAGATCATAAAACTCAAAAATTATAATTGTAAATTGTTGTGTGAGCTCTGTGTTTTCAGTGGCACTGAATTCCGCACAGGAAAATTACATAAAGCTTATTCACATGACTCTGGAAGGAGCTTCACAGGGTAGACAGGGTATATTTGTTTGAGTGGGACGTGGAGAGACTAAGACTAAAAAGAGTCATAGGTGAGTGTCACAGAGGGGTTGTCTGTGGTATGTTTGTGTGTGTGCATGGGAATGCACGTGTGCTGCTGCAGACACATATTCTGTTTATTTGCTAAATAATACCTCAATACAGTATGGAACCATTTCAATTAGGTGTAATTATGGCTATTATTGTGTCAAAGGAGGGGTGAAACAGTACTAAAACAGGGTCTCCCTGGTGGTGCAGTGGGTTGGGCGCCGCACTGTGAGGCATCCATGGTACAGCAGCACGAGTTCCATCCCCGGCCAGGGAGTGTACCCACATGGCGCAGCAGACCCCTTCTGTCTCCCCATTGCTCCCCTTAGTGGTGTATTTCAGTAGATCTGCCTGTTCTGCTCCCCACTCTGTCTCTGGTGAATCCTCTCAGCCCCCCACACTTCTGACCTGTGCCCCAGTTCTTATATGCATAAATAAATAAATCTTAAAAAAAAATGTGGCCAGACCCAGAGTGCTAGTCACTGGTGGCAGTGCTGGTCTGCACTGGTCAGTAGTGCCAGCCAGTGCTGGTCACCAGGAGGAGGCAGTGTCAGAGACACCAGTGTTATAGTTCTTCATGAACTATCGGCATAATCCAATAGCCAGCAGCTCTTTGAGGTACTTGACCAAGACCAGTGCTGCTCCTTATGGGTCATATCAGAGGCAGGTCTGGAGGCATGTATACTGGGCAGGTCTGTGGAGGTCTGTGGACAGCTGAGTCTGAAGAGGTCTTGGAAGCTGTGGAGTGCTGCTGAATCCCATGGAGGCTGCTGCTCAATGCTTCTTCAGAGCCTGTCTACTGAGTGCATCAAGCTGGCTCCTGCTCTGTTTATGTTCTCTTCGGGGTCCCCACCAAACAAACCTGATTGGAGCATTTTTAAATCCTAATTGATTGATGCCTGTTAAACACCAGTCAATTTACTCCATTTTTAATTCACATAAAGAGCTCAAGGTTTGAATGAAAGCTGGAAAACTCAAACTTGATTGGCCCCTGGAGCTCAAAGCTGATTGATTCATTCGTAATTTTGGTGCCTGATATGAAAGGAAAAACCCCAGTGATTGTCTAGATCTGACCTGCATTGAGGTCAAGGCAAGTGCTTGGGCTGGTGGGCTCTAGGGAGCCATGGCCAGAGCTGGTTCTGATGGGGCCAGAGGCATGCTGCACCCAGTGTTCCTCAGCAGGACCGGTTGTAACAATGCAGGGAACCTGAAGTTGTCCTGGGACACAGGTCCCAGTGACTGCTGTGTGGGCTGCAGCTAGGTATCCACCATGTTGGCCGGGTGTGCTGCAGGCCTCTCTTCCTGTGGCTTCATGGAGCCACAGCACCAGAGCTGTCCCAGTAGACTCTGCGCATGGGCCCAAACCAGAAGCAACAGAGCTGGGTGTTGCCTCCACTGCCAGAGCCTCATGGATAGTGCTCTTGCTGCTGCAGCCCCAGTGGAGCTGGCCATGGCCCACAGCCTGCACTATAGGTATCAGGTTTCAGGGTCAATCTAACTAAGGAAGTGTCAGTCAGAGAAAATAGTGACCATCTAAAGTGGATATTGAGTGTTATTCCAGAAAGATGCTCTTTGAAAAGAAAGTAGTATAGGGGCCTCCCTGGTGGCACAGTGGGTTAAGCAACATACTATGAAGCAAACTGCAGCCACTGCATCATGAGTTCGATCCCTGCCGCTGGCCAGGGAGGGGACCCACATGGTGTAGCAGACCTCTCCTGCTTCACCGGCTGCTCCCCTCAGCAGTGTGTTTCAGTCCATCTGCCTGTTCTGCTCCCTGCTCTGTCTCTGGTGAATCCTCTCACCACCCTGGACTCTGGCCTATGTCCCAGCTCTTGTATGTATAAATAAATAAATCTTAAAAAAAAAAAAGAAAAGAAAGTAGTATATAGTGAATCTTATAAATTCACTGTGAAAGCTAAGTGAGTCATTACATGCTCATCTTATTTGTATCTGTTTGGTAAACAAAGAAGTAGACTTATTATTGATTAAACTATAATGTTCCAGAATCCTTCACCATTATTAATTAGGTCATCATGCATTAATTAGGTGGTCTTTGCCTGCTAATTGTCCAGAGACGATCTAATACCACCCAGTTGTAAACTCTAGGTAGGTGCTAGACTTACCAAATTACAATTTTTAAATTACTTTTAAAATCTTAAAAATGGAAATCTTATGCATCCTCAATTGTTTAGATTTATAATTATCATGTATAAATATCTTCTTTCTCCCATATATGAGTTAACAACATTTGAATAAAATTTATAACACAATTTGCAATTTATTGAACTCTACTAGTCCAGTCCCACACAGCAACACTATTATTGACACATAGTAAATGTTCAACTAATATTGTTGAATGAATGATAAATTTCAAGTATATTTTAAAGCATAGAGTCAAACAGACCTGGAGTCACATATTTTAGTTGTATGCCTTTAGGTGAAATATTGGGATATTTAACCTTTTATGGACTTCAAATTCTTCTTCTATTAATAACACCTACCTGACAAGATTGTTACAAAAATGAAATGAGACGACATAAATAAAACACAAAGGATATTGGCTCAACATATTAACTGCCAGTGTGATATTTATGGGATGATTTAATCTCATTTATTTAATGAAGGGTAAATATTAACGTTATAAAAATCTAAACTTTTGAGTAGCAGTGCATTAATAAAAAGTTGGTATATATGAAAAAAATTCACTGCATTGTCACCAATATGGACTTGTTCGAACACGTCCTTTGGAGTGAACTGAGAAATGGCGAGTATCTAAGACTTGATTTTAGTCACTTTTGAATAAATATTTTGCCACTTTTGAGTAGCATTACATTAATAAATAGTTGGTATATATGAAAAAAATTCACTGCATTGTCACCAATATGGACTTGTTCAAACACGTCCTTTGGAGTGAACTGAGAAATGGTGAGTATCTAAGACTTGATTTTAGTCACTTTTGGATAAATATTTTGCCTAGAATGGTGTCAAAGGGAAAAAATGGGCATAAGGAATACATGTTCCTCAAGCTGGCTCAAATGAAGCAAGCCTGTGCTGTTATAGGACTATCTTAGCAAACATGGAGGGACCTTCAAGAAACCACCAGAAGCTCTGGCTATATCAAGAAACCAGGTCATTTGAACCCTTTTTCCTAATCATCTCACTCTTTGCAACCCCATTTTTCTACCCTTAATTACCTCTTTCCCCAAATAAGGCTGTTCCAATTCTGAAACTCTAGGTCTTCCTTTTTCATGTATTTAACAGTAACTGATTAAATACACTAACTTATCAGCTCCAGATTTGGTGGATGCAGTTTGGCAAACTCAGCAGAAACCAAATCAGGTTATTTCTGGCCAGCTGATCATCTAGCCATATAATAATGGCACTCTGGAAACTGTACAAGAGCGGCTTAAAGCAAAAACTGAGTAAGAGCATGACAGAAAATTTTAAAATAAATATCCCAAGTTATTCTGGAATACTAAATAGATACGAAAATATATAGTCTGTATTCTACACACTGTTCCAGAACATTCCATATATTGGTCATTTCATTTTCACAGCAATACTTTGGGGGGGGGCATGAGTTAGTACCATTGCTTCAGATGATGAAAATGAAGCTTTGAGATAGTAAAGGATGTTCCTAAGACCACACAGCTGGAAAGTTGCAGATTAGGACTCAATCAGAACAGTTTAGCTTCAGAGTCTGCGCTTTGAGGAGCTATGCTAGTCTGCCTCTCCATGAAATTGCTTTTACCTGTAAACAAGTGAATTTAGAGTTTTGCACACTGTAATGCAAGACAACATTTCTAGCATCTTCTGGCTCAGAAGAATTCCAAGGACAAGTCATGTTTTTTGAGCCCAGATCCCTGTGGGTAACTACCAGCCACACAGCTGGTTGGAAACAAGATAGAACCACCTGCTTCATGTGTTATCAACGGAAAAGAGATCCAGCCTGTGTGTCACCAACAGTGAGATACGAAAATATTTGAAGGAACATGTTTTTATCATCATTCACTCATCAACAATTTTGCCTCAGAGAAAGCCATTTTCTCTGTGAAACATTCATGATGCAAGCCACAATTTTTTATCTGCAAATCGACAATAAACCCCAGTGTTTTTCACTCTATTAATATGAAGGCCTATTACCTATCAATCTTACCAAACTGATGAGTTAATCACCTAACATCAGCATGAAAACATCTGTGGAGGCATCATATAGTTCGACACAATTTCTCTATCCAATATTCACATAACAGTGAAGCTGGAAATTCTTACCTGAAGCAAACAGTTTGATTACCACCTTTCCTTAAAAATTTATTCATCACCAGTCTACTTAAAACAGTACTTTCATAAAAAAACACTCTCCAGAATACAGCAACCATCAAATCAATTTTATTGAATACTTAAAATGTAATTTTTAGAGTCTCAGGTAATTAACATGAAAGAGCATGATTACAATAAGTCCACTGTATGAAACAAAGGCGATGTTTATACTTGCTAGTAATCTCCCCATAAGCCATGTCTTACAAAATATTTTTTAAGAGACACAGTTAAAAGTATTTCTCCAGAATCTTTGAGAGGCATATTATAAAACTCCCATCTAACAGATGTGTCTGTGACAGAAAAAGAAAAATAAACTTCCAAATATTCATGGGCATGTTTGCCCACCTTCCAAAGCCAGTGTGCAATTGCTGTGTGCTGGAACATCAAGCACCTGCAAAGTGAAGTAATTGATTGACTGTGACTAAGGGCTGTGCCAAAGTTTCTGAAGGCTTCTTGAAGCTCCATAACAAAACACATATAACAATGGTTGGTCACAACGCTAACATTGACAATTAAGTTTCATGAACTAACTGAGATTTGCAACCTTCTGGTTTCAATTTTACAGTTCAGTTCTGCCAGATGGAGTAGGGAGAAAATAACTTACATAATTAAAATCAATGAAGTTATATCAACCCCAAACACCACCAACAAAAGAAAAAGCAATCAAGAAACAAAAAGAAAGTCCAGCCATGTTTTGAATTCCTACATCCCACATCGGTAGCCAAAGGTACAAATCTACAAGTAAAGACTTGAAAACCTTAAAGAATAAATCTAGGCTGGGATGATGAAAAACACTTGAAAATATCACTTAGTTCAAGGTAACGTAGAAGAATAATATCTATGAACATAAACATTTCTCTCTTAAGGAAAAATCAAATATGGATGTAGAAAAAGGCTTAGTAGTCATGCAGCTGTTTACAATTAGATGATAAAAATTGACATTTTGATTGAGGTAATGCTGGTTTACAACACTGTATGTGATTCACAGGTATTCACAGGTATCAGTCCACACCTCTTCAGGTGTTTGTGTTATAACAAACATACCTCCCACCAATGCATCCGAAGTGCTCCACTAGCGCCTACTGAGTCCCCTCTCCTCTTTGCTGTTTGTTAGTAAATCACTGATTCTCATAAAATACCTGACTTTGCATCAACATTTATTTGCTGCAGAACATCACAAAGCAATGGGTAACAGACAGAAAGTATTTGGGAGTCGGGAGGAGTAAAATCGTCACCTCATTTCCTGAAATATGTCAGATAATAAATTTAGCTCAAGATGCGGGAAATAAATCTTTAACTATGAATAAATCCTATCTTTGGATGGAATTGGGCTTATTATTATTAATTTTAAAAGGAAGATACATATTATTCAGCTTACTGATTGCACATACAATTTTGTATACCCTTCCCTGAATTCCTTTGAAAATAGAAAATATATACTTTTAAGACTACACAAACAGGCAGGTGTCAGAGGCTGATAAAAATAGAGAGAAATTTATGGAAAATGTGGAACTAAAGGGAACAGGTGAACTGTTGAGAACAGCTAAAGAAATCTCAAACTGATACCCAAGTGAGTATGAAAATAAAGACAGGTAGAAACCCATGAAAAGAGAGAATACGCTATATTTATTTCTAAACATTAAGAAACTAAACATCATCGAGGGAAAGGTGACACTAGGAAAAAATTAACAAACTAAAAAAAAAAAAAACCTAAGGAAGCAATTAAAATATGAAACAGATGAAAACCTTTATGTAATTATTCCTGTAAGAGTCAAGAAACCAGACACACTCTCACTCACTCACACACACACACACATCCCTATCAAACACATTCATACAATTAAAAACTGCATTTGGGAAATTTGAAGTATTTAGTAAAATAATTTCAAAAGTCTCAATATAAGCCTAATGGCATCTACCAAGATATCCTTCTAAACCACAGCCTCTAAAAATATACATCTGGAATTATCCATAAGGCTTGCATCAGAAAAGAAAAAAAAGGGACAAAACATTCAAGGACATATTAGTGACAGAAAATTCTGGGCTGAAGAAAATCACATCTCCAGACATGCAGAACCCACTCATCAAGCAAGACAAATTACAACAATAAAGTCAAATTCAGACCTACCCTCTTACTCTCCCAAACCCACATACTCTCCCAAACTACATGCTCATACGCTCCCAAAATCTCTCTCCATCTCTGTCTCTGTTTCCCTCTCTCAAAAAAACACACGAAGAATGTTAAGGTAGAGTAAAACCTTTCAAATTTCAAGATAGTAGAGGAAAGATGGTTCACAAAGGAACATATATCTGAGTGGGTGTGACCTTACGCTACTGAATCACATACAGTTTTGTGAACCAATGTTACCTCGATTAAAAAGAGAGAGAGTATTCCATCGTGTATATGTACCACAGCTTCCCGATCCACTCATCTGTTTTTGGGCATTTAGGTTGTTTCCAGGTCTTACCTATTGTGAGGAGTGCTG
>JAGFMF010011492.1:2006118-2057357 GCA_019455555.1 Galemys pyrenaicus | reverse complement strand
AACAATATTAATAATAACAATAACAGCAATAAAGACACAGAAACCAAAAATGAGGAGTCAAGGACAGACTGGGGACACCTGGTGGGGAGGGGAGGGAGACGGTTGAGGGAAGAAGGGAGCACAGGGTATGAGGTGATGGTGCACTGGTGAGATGGTGAAGGGGAATACATGGGGATTACAATTAATGGCAAGTATATGTAAATTTTAAAATATTTTAATAAAAAAAAGAAAAAAATCTATTATTTAAACAGAGCTTTAGAAGTGTTTTTCTATTTGAACTAGATATTAAATGGATTCTAGAACCATTCATTATAAAAAAAAAAAAGATGTGAAAAAAAAATAAAAAGAGAGAGAGGATGTAAAAAAGAATGATGTTGGCCTGGAAGGCAAAAGTCAGCAGACATACCTGAAAGGATAAACTGGATCATTCTGGTGTCAAGGGCAACACAGACAACAGGAAGTACCAATATAGCAATAGCTTAATTTTTGCTCTCACTGCATGCTCAAAGCAGGCTGCTGCTGAGGGCAGGGTTTTGCCTACGTGGAACTCAGTGACCCAGGATGACAGCCCCTCCCCTGAGTATATGTGTCAGTCTTCATTACAGAAGTTAAGAGACCATGTGGCAAGTAGTAGCGGTTCTGGAATCTTCCATTTATAAAAGTGGAATATATCACTTCCACTCACATTCTCTGGCATATGCAAATGCTTACTGCATTATCTAACATTTAGTGGGCGAGGGAAGTGCCTACTTACTATGTGTCTACAAGACAGAAAGCTAAATATATTTGATTCATAGAATAATTTATTAACAAATATTTATATAACTCCCCTTCCAGCATCTCATCTCTAAGAAGGACAACCAGGGACCATCCTGGTGGCACAAGGGGTTAAGTACTGCACCATGGGGCATCCATGGCCACTGCAGCACAAGTTCGATCCCCAGCCAGGGAGGGGACCCATATAGCACAACCTCTCCTGCCTCACCCGCTCTCCCCTCAGCAGTGTGTTTCAGTCAGTCTGCCTATTCTGCTCCCCACTCTGTCTCTGGTGCATCCTCTCACCCCCCCCATACCTCTGGCCTGTATCCCAATTCTTGTACACATAAATAAAAAAAAAGAGAATGATTATTGCATAAGAAAGCAGAGGAGGGGCCTCCCTGATGGTGTAAGGGGTTGAGTCTCAGCACTGTAAAGCTGTCCCCAGCCACTGCAGCACGAGTTCGATCCCCGCCCAGGAAGGAGACTCACATGGTGCAGCAGACCTCTCCTGTCTCCCCTGCTGCTCCTTTCATCAGTGTATTTTAGCTGATCCACCTGTTCTGCTCCCTACTCTGTCTCTGGTGAATCCTCTCACCCTCTCCTACCTCTGGCCTGTGCCCCAGCTCTTGTATGCATAAATAAATAAGTCTTTTTTTTTAAAAAAAAGGCCAACCCAAAAGCAAGGCGTCAAGTTCAAAGTCTAGAATCTCTGGGTAATTGAGTCTTCACTGAGGGGGAAGCTCGGTCATCCCATCTCAAGTAATGTATGTGGAGTTCCTGTCATGCAGACCTTTTCCTTAACACCCCTGCTCAATTGATCAATTGACATTTATTTTCAATTATCAAGAAATAATATTAAAAAAATCTTCATTTTCTTTATTCATTTTTTTAGCTTAAAGTAATAATTTATCAACTCCATTTTGTAATTAACTTAAAAATTTTAATTTCCATTTCCAGGACATTATTCAAATATAGTAAAATAACTCACATACTATATTTTTCTAAAATTACACCTACAGTGCCAAGCTATTACACCACACATTTTGCACTCTGGCTCACTGTCTTAGTTTTTAAACACAAAACTCCAAACGGTCAAGCAGAATAGCAGAATGGAAGTAATACATATTGTTCCTTTATTTACAATCACTATCCTATTGCTAAATCTGCAGCTACTATTTAAACGTAGCAAAATGCAGTGCCATGGGGTTGGAGACAGAGACTGCAACCAGAAAGAGCCCCCAGCGGACTCCAAACTGTTAAGAACTGACTTGAAAAATACCAGCAGCTGAGTTCACACACAGAGGCACACTAGCACTAGCATTCAGCTTCCCCACCTGACTGGCAGGTGGAAGACAATGTTTATTGAAGAACAAACACTAAAATAATGCTAATTTGACCATTTAGCAATTGATATTAAAGGGTAACTGCAGTAATTGTTAGAAATTAGATCAACAAAATACATTCAAAGGAAGAGTATTTTACCTCTCACCTTGTCATCAGCTCGTGGTGATAATAAATAAAAGACTAACTTCGTTGGACTAGTGTGAAAGAGGCGGTATCACAAGAACTGGGTTTTGTAACGATCCCTGTGTCTGCATATTGGGCTAAGCAAGAGGGTAGGGTGGGGAGACAGTGGGAGGAGGAGGTAAAAGCTAGCATAACCAGAACAGGTGGAGATTCTTTAATATTATATGAATTACCATTCCATGCATAAAACATTAGAACCAAAGGGATTTTTTCACTTCATCGCCAGGCATAGGCCACCGAGAACATATAACATGAAGGGAGACTTAAACACCCAATAGATCTTCATAGTATTAAACACTGATGGGGCCAGTGGAAGAGTAAATCAAACACTCAGAAGTCACTAGGTCAAAGAGATAGAAAGTACAGATTTCCTTTCACTAACTTCTTTATTCTTATTAATGCTATACCCAGGTATTTCTGAAAACATGCTCACTTTATAACAAAAGGTATGTCATACTTATATGAATTCTAACTTGAACATCTCCTACTTCCCTAGGAGACCTAATTTTTGGTGATGGAATATTGTGCGCTGATGGTAAAGTTTCAATTGTTGTACAATGGAAGTTTCCCCATGAAACAAAGTATAGTCACCCCCATTCCTCCACAAAACATCATGCGTTCATGCTTACTTTTCCAACTTAATTAAGCATCTTTTATTTTTTCCTTGGAGAAAAGCTTTTTATTTTTTAATTTTCTTTATTTTTTTAAGATTTATTTATGCACACAAGCACTGGGGTGGTGTGAGGACTCACCAAGGTCAGAGTGGGGAGCAGAACAGGCAGATGGACTGAAGTATACTGCTGAGGGGAGAGGTCTGCTGCGCCATGTGTGTCCCCTCCCTGGCCGGAGACAGCGATGGAACTCGTGCTGCAATGGCTGACAATTTGCTTCATAGTGCATTGCTTAACCCACTGCACCACCAGGGAGGCCCGAGAAAAGCTTTATTAATACTGCTTTCTTTCTTTTTCCCCGAGCTGTATTGTCCAGTCCCCAATATGTCCGTCTTATGTTTTCCTCCAATTTAGAAGGTTTTATATTAGACTTTTTTGTTCAAATGCCTTGAAATTGTCTTCAAAGTGTGCAGGATTCAATCACCCCCCAGTCATGGTACTTCAAATGTGAGCATTACAGTGCTTATACACCCACCCACACACACACACACATAAAGGTTCAGACACAAGAAGGGAAGAGGAGGGAAGGGGAGGAAAGAAGAAGGGAGAAGAGGAAAAGAAGAGGGGGATAATCCCACCTCTTTTGAACAGAGTACCAAGAAGAGGATGTAAAATACAGAGAATCCCATGTTAGTGTTACGATAAAAGGAAAAATTCAGATAAATACAAACTTTTGCTACCTTGCTGAAAACTCTCCTAGAATGCATACTTTTCATGATTAATAGTAGTATTTATTGTTCTATCAAAAGTAGCTTTAGGAGTAAATTATAATGGTATAAAGGCTTCGGAATAAATACAGATTAAAGAAAAGATAAATAGTTCAACAAATATAATCTAGTCATTGCAAAAAAATTACAAAAGTCTTTTCAATTCAAGCAGCTATTCAACTGAAATAGTCTCTGGATACATAAAATTATACAAAATATTGTCTGCAGTCCATAAGAACTCACTGATAAAAATGTTCAAATACATTTGGATTATAATGCATCCCATTTGTAATTTTAAGATTGACATTCTCTATAGATATTTTCCAAAATCTTCCTGAGAAATCTCCAGGTATTTGCATTTGGTTACAAGGTTTTTCAATTTTTACAAAACAGAAGCATAGAACTTTGGCAAACTATAACTATGGGAAGTTTCATAAATAGCATATGAATTGCATGAATTATATGAATAACATGGATTAGAACATCATAACTCACTGTATTTATTTATACTTAATTATTATACATGTTTTGTTGTGAGTAATTTGATATGTTGATAATCATATTTAAGTTATAATTTAATCTAAGCACACGCACATATTCAATGCGTTTCCTGTTTAGACCCTGGTGACCTAAGATTGTTGGTTTATTTTAATTATCTGCAGTGCACACAATCACAAGAGATCTTATGACAAAGCAATCATGGAGGCCAGAATCAGCGGTACTCAATTTGCTGGTGCAATAGCTCCTCTATTTATAAGAAAGGGATACGATCTGGCCAACAGGCCTCCTCGGTGGCGCAAGGGGTTAAGGTGCAGCACTATGAAGCTGTCAGCAACCACTGCAGCACCAGTTCGATCCCCGGTCTGGGAGGCGACCCACATGGTGCAACAGATCCCTTCTGTCTTGCCCACAGCTCCCCTCAGCAGCCTATTTCTGTGGACCAGCCTGTTCTGCTTCCTGCTCTGTCTTTAGTGACTCTTCTCACCCCCACATCTCTGGTCTGTACCCCAGTTCTTATATGCAAAAATAAATAAATCCTTTTAAAAAAGGAATATGATCTGAAGGCATCATTTAGCGTTATTCAAAATCTCTTTGTAAAATGATTTTTTACCAAAAATAAAAAGTTGTTTCCTAATATATAAAACTATAAGCATCCCTGGTGCAACTTGCCAGCTAAAGAAAAAAAGAAAACCAAACTTTTCAAGCCATTGTGCACACCTTTGTCTTGCTACTGTCCACAATCTCATTGTTAGGGAAAAACCGCTATTTGAAACTACTTTTATCATTACTATACATATTTATAATTTATTCTATGCAGACATATCCTTAGATAATGTATGGTATTATTTTATAAATTTTAAACTTTGCATTAATAAGGATACATATTTTATCTTATATATGTGTATATGTACACCCTGTATATATCATCCTTTCTCTTCTTCAAGAATATTTTTGTAATATTTGTTTGCATTAAGATAATTTAGTTTATTAACTTTCCTGTTTTATCATATTAAATTATATGAATTTGCTGCTACATTTTATATACATTCTCCAATTGGCAGAAGGTACATTCTTCTCTTATAGACAAGGTTACTATAACCATTTTTGTTTATTCTTCTCAAACACATTTGAAAGCTTTCTTTGGGTTTATGAGTGAGATGGAAGCTACAATAGCTTTAGTTTAATACTAAATCTTTTCCAAATTGATTTACAGATATACCTGTGTATATTAAAGCTTCTTTTGTCCATATTCTTACTAATTATTAGTATTGTCAGAATAATTTCCTCAATAATTGATAATTTTATGTTATTTAGACTCCATTTCTTTGAATAAAGCATATATATAGCTCCTTTTGTCTGAATATTCTCTCATCACTGTGTTGTTATTTTCCATTAGCTTTACTCCAAGGTAAACTATATTTTAAGGAGTTTTTTTTTAATTTTATTTATATATATTTGACATCAATTGTCATCCCCATGGATTCCCCATCACCATATCACCAGTGCACCATCACCTCAGTCCCCCGTGCTCCCGTCTGCCCTCAACCCTCCCCCTCTTCCCTCCCCACCAGGTGTCCCCAATTTGTCCTTGTCTTTTCATTTTTGGTTTTTGTGTCTTTATTATTATTATTATTATTAAATTGTTTATGTGGGGAGGTTGCACAATGGACTATGGTGGAGGACTATGAGTGTTTTGTTGTGGGAGCATTATAGCAACTCCCGTAGGCGAGGAGCCAATGATTCCAAAATACCAACATAACATAAACAAATGTTACATCAATAAAAATTTTTTTGAACCTACAACAAAGTTGTAAAAGTAGTACAATGAAGACAAAATGAAGATGACATATCTTTCACATAGACTGGCCATTTTTTTTCTTTATTTATATATATTTGACATCCATTGTGGTCCCCATGGATTTCCCACCACCATTTCAGACTTTTGGTGACATTTTCTTTCATCTATCTCCCTCTCTACCTACCTAAACAGATTCTCTGTTTAGTCTTTTAGTCAACCAATTGAAAGTAAATCTTAGACATCATGAAAATTTATTTCTAAATATTTAATTATGTCTTTCCTTTAAAAACACACAATCACCACATATCAGTGTAAATAATATGACAAACTATTTTCTAATACAAAGTCTTTATTCAACTTTCCTCCATTCTAGTAACACCATCCTTACTTTAGAAAAATACAAATCGATAAAGAATACCATATTCATTGTCTTATATACTTAATCACATTTATTTTAGATTAGTCTCCCATGTTTGTCTTTGTAAGACACGGATATTTCTAGAGACCAAAAGCCAGTAGTCTTATAGGTTGTCCCACATCTGAACACATCTGTTCCCTTGTGAGTAGGTTCAGGTTTGATTTTCAGCAAGGAAGATACATAGGTGATATACCTCCCATTGCACCTACATAAAAGATATTCAATGTCAGTTTGTCCCGTGATTGCTAAAGCTAGATTTGATTATTTGCTTGAGATTGTGTCCACTATATTTTTTCATGGCATTTAATTACTCTGTAATTAAAAAGTAACCTGGATAGTGATACTCTGAGACCATATGAAAAGGTTGTTCTCCAATGACATTTTTTCCAATGGTGTTATAACTGTTGGAGATCCTTGCTAAATTAATTATACTTATTTATAAAGTCACAACTTTATAATTTTCATTCATTCTACATTTATTATCTGGAATACATCTGTGCAGGTTATTTCCTGCCCCCTCCTTTCTTATTCTAAGTCAAAATTACTGACTTTTAAAAATTCTTGTGCTAAAGTCCATTATAGTCACCATTATTTTGATGTCCAAACTGTCCAAAATTTGACTGTTGTGAGTCACTGAGGCTGGATTCTGGATTCTGTCCCTTTGGCAATTATTTAGCACTTTCTTCCAGTGCAATGCAAATGGAGAGTTCATCACTTTAAACTCTCTGTATCCAAACACGGGAATTAAGTATTTCTGCAAGGAGTCCTGTGTTCAGTTAGTGAGATGCAACATTGAGAAACCACTTTCTGGAAGCAGGGTGACCTCATAGCTATATGGATGCTTCTGGGCCTTTCAGTAGCCATTGCTAAATAGAGAAGATTTCATTCAGATAACCCCAAGTCAAATCCAAAACCACAGAGTGCTTTCCATTCTCCCCACTCCATAATTGTACAACTCCTCAAAACATTTACTCACTTGTTTTTTGGGTATTTCTATAGTATCCACAAAATAATTTGAAATATATATACTCTATTAATGCCACTAACGACAATAAACATACTAAAAGAGGTTAATGACTTCTCTGTAGGTTTTACTTTTGTTCATTATTATGTTCTTAGAATATCTCAGTGAGGTATTCATAAACCCCTTTAAACAATCATGCTGTTTCTGTCTGTAGTGTGATTTTTCTGTTTATATCTTTTGCGCATTTTCAATGTTTTTATCTTGTCTTCTTTTTTGTTTTTTGGGGGTTTGTAAAAGATGAACCTTTATCTGTGATATGTGTGGCAAAGAAAACACCAAGATCATTTATTGTAAAGACTCTGTAACCTTCTAAAATCTACCTGTTTGCAACTCTTTGTTTTTTTCTCCTCAATTTTACCTGATCTCCTAAATAAGTGTCCCTTTATTCACGGTTTTCTTAGGTTAAAAAACATCACAGTCACAGGGCAGAAAATAGATCTATTATAGTTAAATTAAAACTCTAGTAAAGAGCCAAGGAAGAACTGTAAATTATGGGTGTTTCTGAACCTCGGGATGACAGGCAAAAATGCATGGTAGAATTCAGCATTTTGTTAGATTCTTATAAGTCCTGGGTTACAAATCTGTTTCTAAACCATTGTACTTAACTGTTCTTGTCTCAAATAAGGAAAATTGCTTCAAATTAGCAAGGTAAGAAAGAGAAGATTCAAATTACCTGGGTATACAAAAACAATTGCATTGGGAGAGCAAGAAAAACAAAACAAAACAAAAAATTACTGCATAAGAAAATTTCAGAAAATTCTCTTTTAAAAAAGGAAATTGGGCAGAGATTCAAAATTATAAACTCAATGAAGATAAAAATAGGGTTTAGAAAACTTTCAAACAGTTTTCTGGAATAGACTTAAGGGAATCGTATCCTCTTTTATTATGTGTACTCTCAAATCTGAAATAAGGGATAAGTTAATAAAACCAAAATTCAAAATCATTGATTAGAAAATATCCAGCACGTGGGCAGATGTTCCCAGAGAGTCTTAAAAGTTAACAAAGGACAAATTAATACAAATTTAGACTCTTTTGATATATCTATAAGGATTCTGGATATAAGGATACCTTTAATATTGCAAACAGAAAAGCCACTAGAAAAACTAAATACTAGGTAAGAAACATAACAACTTCTCCAGATCTATCAGTGAGGCCACCAGCAGTGTTTCAATATACCCTATCCTTCCTTTACTCTTAATAACAAAATTATAAATAACAACATATTAATTACAGGAGTGTCACAATATCTACTATTAAGTCCACTGCTATTATAAAACATTGGATCCATCAGAGAAAAATGTTGATTATAATTGAAAAATAAGAAAAAAGTCAAGTTGATTTTGTAATTACGGCTTGATGAGAGAGAGAGATTGTGACCTAAGGTAAAAATGGCTGGTTGGCCAGATTATAGCAAAGACTGAAAAAGATGAGCTTGATGATGTACAATTGGTTGTAAAAAGTTTAAGGGCAAATAGGCTTCATTTGTTTTGTTTACTAGAGTCACTCAAGAAATAGAAATTTCTAATAATCCCTAGATTATTTTCTAAATTCTGTCTGTAACTTTTATTTAGGATCTTATTAGAAAAGTTTACTTCTTCCAATGTGACATGTTCCCTGAAGATTTGATAGATAGGAACTACATGAAAAATGAAACTTCCAGATAAAACATACTTCAGAGGAATATTTTAGAAGTTTTATAGTCTTACACAATATTCATAGTAGAAATGATCTAGCTTTCTGAATACTTGTTATATTTATGAGTTAAGAAATTGCCAAGGAAATAGCAGTGGTCATAGTATCTCTACAGGCTAGATATCTATTAATAATAACAATCTAGTTTTAGCAAAGTCATTGATTGTTCTTAGGTAATGATTATAATGTTTGAATAGTGTCACCTTCTCCCCAGCACCCAATTTATGTCCACTTGGAACTTTAGGATGTGATTTTATTTGGAAATAGGGAAAATACAGATATAATTCTTTAGGATGAGGTCATACTGGATTAGGATTAGTTTAAAATCCAATATGACTCTATAAAGAGAAGAGAGGGCAGATACATCCATGGGACACTAGATAAAGATGGAGGCAATGACTGAATGATGCATCTACAAAGGAAATAATGCCAAGGCAGCTGGCCACCACCCAAAAGTGGGTGTAAGGAGGGGATGGGTTCTCCCTCAGAGAAGAAATAAACCCTGCTGATGCCTTGCTTTTGAGCTTCTAGTCTTCAGAGCTGTGATGAGATAAATTTCTTTGCTTTAACCACCATGCATGTGGTCATTTGTAATAACACCTTCAAGAAACCAGTACAATCACACATCCTCCTTTCTGTTTGTGTATGAAAACTTAGACTATGCTCAAAAACAGACAATAAAGACACAGAAACCAAAAATGAGGAGACAAGGACAGACTGGGGACACCTGGTGGGGAGGGGAGGGGGAGGGTTGAGGGAAGACGGGAGCACGAGGGACTGAGGTGATGGTGCATTGGTGAGACGGTGATGGGGAATACATGGGGATTACAAATAATGGCAAGTATATGTAAATTTTAAAATATTTTAATAAAAAAAAAAACAGACCAATGCTGAGATTCCTTATCTCAGAGCAAATACAGACCTCAAATAAATTAGTCAGAACATCTTCAAATCTTGTACAAGGATCATTAAATCTCATGTTTTTACACAGATGAATACCTATTGCTAAAGAAAATCTCCAACATTTTTCTGCTAGTTGATTACTTATTGTGAATTATTGCTATATTATCTTTCTCATAACATCATCTTCTTCGGAAACTCTTAAAGCAGCAACTCTGTGACACTTAATATAGCAGCACTGTGGGATTTTATTGTTATTATTATTATTATTTGCTTCTTCTATGAATGGATATAAGCAGTTTTTGGAAACTCTCATAACAAATCCTGACAATGTTTTTTGTACATGGGTCTTTTCAACAATAAAAAAGGATATCAGACCCATACAATCTCATCCTTTGTATTCTTTTTTTCCCTCTCTCTCTTCTTCTAGAAACCAAATAATTTCAAATGTCAACCTTGTAGTCCCTTTCCAGGGCATTTCACATTACTGAAATAAAAGACTAAATATATACACTAATGGCTGGTATGTTTTTAATATAATAATGCATTTGCTTGAGATGTTACAGGAACAGAGTTTCTTAATCTCCCCAGGTACTCTTTAAAAATGAAGAAAAATGTGAAATATTTGATGTCTTGATAACACCTAATGTAATTATCATCATTAAGTTAAATTTCACTATAAATCCTATGAACTTTTAGTGCAATAAAATACTTTAGAATGAGTAATGTTTTAGTAGACCACACTAAACAGGCTGTTTTAACTTCTTACAGATTATAAAACAAACAGACAAAAAAACATGCAGTAATTATTGTACTATAGATATAAAAAAAAGTGGCTCTCTCGAATCTCTACATGGTGCAAAATAAGTCCCATCTGGCATTGTTTTCTTTCAGGACCCTTTTTCTCCTAGACATGGGCCCAAAAAGGGTCCTTCTGTCTCAGATTTCACATCTGGTAGCTCCCTCGGATCTGAACATGGCATGAAATAAGTCCTACCTGTAAAGTTTCCACTCAGGGACACTGCTTCTCCTCAGACATGGGTCAAAAAAGGGTCCTTTTGCCTCAGAATTCCCTTCTGTAGGCTCTCTTGTGATCACTACATGGTGTAACATAAGTCCCATCTGGCATTGTTTTATTTCAGGGACCCCACGTCTCCTCAGATTGGGCCCAAAAAGTTTCCTTTTGCCTCAGATTTCACTTCTGGTAGCACTCCACTTCTGAGAAGCAGTGGAATTATTGAATTGTAAAGTACTTGAAGATAAAACCAGACAGAATTTGGAATGGATACTAGAGAGCACCAAAACCAAACAAGAAAAACACAAGCTGTCTCAAATAATACTGGACAAAACCCTCCAAGAAGTAAAGCATCACAGTAGAGAGGAATTGGCTGTGATATTAAACAAACATCAGCAAGAGAACTTTCCTAGAATAGCAGGAGGTAGACAATTCATGTCTCATCTATAACTACCTTAATCATGGGGAAAAAATAAAAGTGAGACAGGACTAGAAACCCTGTTCTGAAGGACCTTTTCAGTATCTCCAGATTTTTTTTTAAAGATTTATTTATTTATGTATACAAGTACTGGGGTACAGGCCAGAGTCCAGGGAGGTGAGAGGATTCACCAGAGACAGAGCGGGGAGCAGAACAGGCAGACTGACTGAAACACACTGCTGAGGGGAGCAGCCAGTGAGGCAGGAGAGGTCTGCTGCACCATGTGGGTCTCCTCCTTGACCGGCAGCAGGGATCGAACTTGAGCTGTAGTGACTACGCTGACTTCATAGTTCATTTCTTAATCCGTTGTGCCACCAGGGAGGCCCAGTATCCCCAGATTTTTGTACTATTATCTTTTCTGTGGATTGTAAGTATTTATGAATGCAATGTGGAGGTGTAGGAGGATGGTGTGAAGAATTTTCCTATCAAAAAGGACAGATCATTCAAAGAGTTAAGAGTTTTGTTCTCTGCCTGAGATGTTGCAAGTTTTCTATTCAGTGATAGAGGAACACACTGTGATACATTTAATGGGAACAGTCATCCGTTAATTATGCAATATTTTATTATTATTAAGAAACCTGACTCCATCTACTCACCCCCAAAGTTGGAGGAGTTTGAAAAGAGTCTTACGGAGAACTGGAAATTTTTATTTCAGGGAAGATCCTATGAGGTTATCCAACGAATGGTAAGAAGCAAGATAGTTCTCTGAAGGTGTCAAAGACACAAGTTCCTCAAAGCAAGGCAATGGCAGCATCAAGTTGCATCTCCCCAAATTACAGGATTAAGAGTGCCTCGGGGTCATACTCCCCACTGTGTGCTACTGTTTAGACTCTTTTATATAATATTTTCATTATTGGTTTAAGCATTGAGATCTCTGACTTAGTCAATTACATTCTGCTCAGTGGAAATACTTTGTCTTGTCTAGAAATGACTTGTCTAAGCTTTACTGGAGGTAATCATCACTCTAACTCAACACTTCAGTTTTTACAGCCATTTTTAGGACAACCAATTAAGACAATGATATAAAGATTCAGTATAACAACTTTACCAATAATAACATATTGCATTTTTAGACAATATGTAAATGAAGGAAAATGTTCTTCCGAAAGAAAAAGTGCAAAGTGCAAATACAACTATGAAAACATTACCTGGAGTCAGTATACCTGAAATGCCTGAGGAGTTTCTTTTTTTTCCCCCTGTATATAGGATTATATTCTTTAATGACAAACCAGAACAAAGGCTAATTATTCTGTGGCACTGTGGGTTAGACTGTCATAGATTTCAGATTCTCCAGTATCTATGGCAAATAATCTCTCCATGCATAGTCCAAAGAAATAAAATTCTGTCTGAGATTACAAATAGCTAATGAAATAGACCCTTAAAGATATCGGTCTAGGTAAAAAGGTAAGAAATTGGAGAAATTGAGGTGGTTTTTTTAAAATTGATGGTCGATTTTGCTAGTATGCTAAATAATAGAGCCCACAAATATTTGCTGAGGGGAAAAACATGTTAAATATGATTATTTATGAGTGAGTAAAATCTAAATAATTGTGGGTAATATAATAGTGTTACATATTATTTTGTCAATGAGTAAGCAATCTGCCCTGTTTTTAACACTTTGAGTTGACCAGGACATAATAGAAAAAGAATGTGTGTGTGTGTGTGCGCGCGTGTGTGTAGTTGGGGGAGGGGGAGGGGTAGGACTAACTCAGTATATACTGCAAAGTTCTAAAGGCATTTGTTAGAAATTAAGAAAGGCTAAAAAATGAATGGGTTAAGAGACAAAGAGAAGAGGCAAATACTACAGGATATCATATAAAGGTGGAATCTGAAAAAGACAAACTGAAAAACAGAGGAAAGTGTTAAAGACCCGGGCTGTTAGGGGTGTGTAGGGAAGGGGAAATAGGGAAAATATTGATTAAAGGGCACTAACTTTCAGTTTAGCAGATTTTGAAATCTAATGTGCAGTATGGTAACTGTAGCTAATAATAATGGATAAAAAACATTTTAATGATGCTAAGAGTAAATTTCAACTGTACTCATCACAGAAAAGAAATGGTAACTGAAACAGAGTGGATGTGGTAGCTAATATTATGGTTTAATCATTCTGCAATTTATAAATGAATCAGGTAAACACATTATAGACCTAAATGGACGCAATCTTAATGCAGTTGGGAAAAATTTGAAAAGGAAGAGGGACTTGGGGAGGGGGAGTGATGAAGAAAAGAAGGAGGGTGAGCAGAGAGGGAGAGAGAGAGAAAGCGAGAATGTGATTGACTTTCAGATAATTGAAATTCTCTACACCATCCAGGGTGTTAAGAAGGGAGTATCTGTATCTATCAAAGTTAATCTATGTTCAACTTTCTCCTTACTCTCAGGAAGGATCCATAGGGGAAAACAAGGCCTTTCACCTGCAGAGCAGACATAATTTGCTAATAAGAAGATAAATTATTAGTTTAAAAAGAAATTGAAGTGTGAAGCTAACAGGGAAATATTATATTCTAAGTAAAACTCCCACTGGAAAGGATCCAAATGTGGTAAAGAGAAACCTATTAACAACACGAAGAAAAACTGAGAACACTCTTTTTAGACAAGATTCAGGAAGTCTCATTAGAAAATATGTCCAGTGAGCTAAGGTTAAAAAAAAAGAAAAAGGAAATAGCAGAGTCATTACTTCAACTCGCTTGGCAAACTAAAGAACTTTGCAAAATGCAGCTCTTTAATTCTGAAACAACTGCAGTAAAGAACTGGATCCACCTAGACCTATCGATCAGTCTACTCCAGAACTGATACTTCAGGAAGGTGCCCTGGATGTCGCTGGTATGAATCACAATGTGGCACTTAAAACACAGCAGTTCATTGGGATTTGTTTCATAAAAATAACAGTGAAGGTAAGACTTAGTTTCAGTCTGAAAATATAAACCCTTGTCAACCAAAGCATGGCAGTAGTTTTTTTTTTTTTTTTAAAGATATAGCTAATTTTTTTAAAATTTAAATTTATTTATATATATTTGACATCAATTGTAGTCCCCATGGAATTTCCACCACCATTTCACCTGGGCACCGTCACCTCAGTCCCTTGTGCTCTTTCTGCCTTCATCCCAGTCCCTCCTCTGCCCCAGAAGGTGTCTTTTGTTTGTCTTTGTCCTTTTGTTCTTGGTTTTTTTTTTTTTTTGATTGTTATTATTCTTTTCCTTGAGCCCTTTTTTTTAATAATATATATCTTTAAAGATTTATTTATTTATGCATACAAGCACTGGGGTACAGGCCAGAGGTGTGGGGTGTGAGAGGATTCACCACAGAGAGCGGGGAGCAGAATAGGCAGATCAACAGAAGTACACTGCTGAGGGAAGCAGCGGGCATAGCAGGAGAGGTCTGCCACGCCATGCGGGTCCCCTCCCTGGCCGGCAGCAGGGATTGAACTTGTGCTGCAGTGGCTGCGGTTTGCTTCATAGTGAGTTGCTTAACCCACTGCGCCACCAGGGAAGCCCTTTTTTTTTTTTTAAATCTATCCTGAGTGTGTAATTTTCCACCCAAAATAATATGACAGATGGCTTACTCAAATATGATTGTGCTGGGTAAGCTAATAAGTGGGATGTTATTTCTCCTGTGCTGTTCCACCGTTCTACAGCTCCACATATTAGAAGATTTCACCTTCGGAAGACATGAGGATGAATAGACTAACAGTCATTATGTTTCCAAGATATACACAGTACTGGTGGAGACTTTATAAAGATGCATAAAACCATTAAAATGAAGGTTTATGTAGTCATACAGGGCGACATTTTTAGGTCAGGCCCACATTTTCATCGTCAAAACTTAGTGTGTTCGGGAGGAGGCTGTAAGGAATAAGATGAACACTGAGAAAAAGGGACAGTCAGAGATTTCAGTCTGTTCCTTTTTTTATCCCCTTCCACTTTGGTTCCTTATCTGCTAGTGAAAAGCTGCTGGAAAGTAACAGAGATTTCGCTGCCAGGTCTGAACTGCAGGGGTGGAATTGGCAGTAGTAAAACCAAAAAGATTGAGCAAATAAAAGATAATATAGATTGTCTCCTGTTGTGTCTGTTTTCAAATTACTGTGTTTAAATGAACTTCTTTTTTTCACAAACTGTCTTTAGTCTGTCTTTTCCTGGTCTCCGGTGACCTTTCACTGATTCTTTATCTCCTTTGTGTTCCAAAGCATCTGAAACTTTGATCTTTCTCTCAAAAGAGTCATGTGAATAAATACAACATAGACTCTTTGGAGAAACATTTTGATCAGGATTTAAGGGCTATTTGGGCAACAAAATGTAATACCACGTTTTCTCTTACTTGATGCATTTATTAAAATAAAAAATAATTAAGAAAAAAGAAGACTAAAAGACAAATTAAAATTTGATGTGTTTCATCTCTAGAAAAGGGGAGATTGGGATAAACTGGCTTTTGCTCACAGCATGTGATTCCAATTTCAGCTTGTTAGAGTAGCTTTTGAGAGAGTAATAGGATTCATCCTCACTTTTGTTTGATAAGGAACAATATGCCAGAGAAAACCAGCACATAGGGAAGAGGAAATGCTTATCATAATAATAATAATTTTCAAGTCAAATTGCAAATATTAGCCTGTTTCTGAACAATGGAAAATGGTAACTCCATATATTTCAACCCAAAGTTTCTATGAGAAACTAGGCAGAAAAACGTGACAAATCTATTATGCTATTTGACTCTGGGTAGGTACTGCTTTCTGTGACTCAATCTTCTTTTTAGCCAGATTGTCAATAAAAGAATTATAGCCACCATAAAATAAGGCATGTAGTTGGGGAATTACAATACCCTTTGAGGATTCTATATTAGAAGTTTTGTTTCTGTAGGTATACCCTGATTCATCTAACAAAATATTTTTGCATATAAAATACATAAAAAGAAAGTACAATCACTATCCACTAACAACTATCAATGATTAACATCTATTGTCTGATTTTCAGATATAGAAATCGTGCATATACTGGCCTCCCTGGTAGCGCAGGGGTTAAAGTCTCAGTGCTATCAAGCTATGGCCAGCCACCGTGGCATGAGTTCGTTGCCTGGCCAGGGAGCTGACCCACATGGCACAGCAGAACTCTCCTGTCTTGCCTGCTGCTAACCTTGGCAGTGTGTTTCAGTCAGTCTGCCTGTTCTGCCCCTCATTCTGTCTCCTGTCACCCCCACTCACACCTCTGGCCTGTATCCCAGTTCTTGTATGCATAAAGAAAATAAATCTTTAAAATAAAAAGGAAAAATCACATATAACTATGGAGACTTGTTCATATCCTTTCCCTTTCTGCTCATCCTTAGTATGCGCCATTAACATGAAAATCAAGTATATCTTCTTGGACCTTTATTTATAACTTTATACATTTATACAAGGAGATTGCTTTGTGTGTTTTAATGTTACATGTAAGTGGCTTCCTCAATGACTTATGACTTACTGGTGACTTTTAAGAAATCTCAGTACAATGAGATTTTGGCACTCCTCTATTCTCAGTGCTATCATTCTGGAACCCAGAGTCCACCAGAGACTGGCAAAGGCCCACTGTGCCTGTGTAGCAGCCAGGAAGGCGTACGGAGAAGGTTCGGGATGGTTCTGGGCAGACGGGTCAGGGAAGGAGAGTCTTGGAGCCCTCAGTGGCTTTTCATGCTTTATTTAGTAGAGGTGGCCAGGTCCATGGCAGGCAGGGGTGCCGGGGGGCCAGGAGGCTGGCAGGCCTCCCAGCCCCCAGCGCATCTCACCCTCTTGGCTGCTTTCTACTGCTGCTGCTTGTCAGCACTGTCAGTCCTGATGGTGCTGTCGGGTCCTGTTGGTTCTGGCATCCTCATGACGCCGCCCATTTATGCCCGTGTCCAACTCAGGTGCGCCCACTTGCGCATGCCCACCCTGGAATGCTCGCAGCACCGCAGGTGTCCATCATCACAGTGGTGGGAGAGGTGGAAAGACCTGATTGTTCTCTGACCCTACAGCCTGACAGCTGGCTTTCCTGGCCCCGCCCCTCCACCTTACCTGGTCCTCACTGCACTCTTCTCAGGCAGGTCTATTGACTTTGGTTTTTTGATTTATTTTGTTTCGATTTTCACACCTGCAGTGTTTTTAGAACAGATTCACAGCACTTTTTGGTACCTGTCATATGTTCAGTTGATTGATTTACTGATTGATGGACTGATTGATTATATTCCCATAAAAATATAAAATCCATAAAAGATGGATTGTTTTGGGGGTGGTGCCGCTGCTCTATAAGGTCTAGAATAACATCTGGTTTATTAATACTGAATAAGCAAATGATATATAACTCCAGTTAATTTATTTCAACTGTATACCAGTTCTACTGAAAATGAATATTTTCAATATATAAGCGCAACAAAGTACAATATATTTTTTATGACATGAAATTTATTTGTATTGACAATAAAAAATCGCCTTCAAACAACAGAAATTTATTGTCACACAAATTGAGTTCAGAAGCCCCAAATCAAGATGTCCACAGGACTGCACTGCCTCTTGAGACTTGGGGAGTGTCTACTGAGTTGTTTGAATTTTTTAGTTTTAAGAGACTGTTGGAATTCCTTAATGTTTAGCCTTCTGGCTCTTTATTTCCTCCTGTCTCACTTCCTTTCATCCAGAAGGACTTCCTTCAGTGTGTCTCAGAGGGTAGGTTGGCTGTCAATGATACGAGATTGCTCAGGTTTTGTCTACTTGGGAAAGTATTTTCAAAGGATAGTGTTACTGAACTTATTTTTGTTGTTGTTTAACTGTTCTTGCTTTTAGCACTTTGAAAATGTCATCCCATTCCCTCCTGTGGTCCATTTTGTCAGATGAAGAGTCGGCTCAACTCACTTCCATTCCTGTGTATATATGATGTGTGGGTTTTCTCTGCTGGTTCAAGATTACCACTTTGTCATTGGCTTTCAGAGTGTGACATGTCTGGGTGTGGGTCTCTGTATTTATCATACTTAAGATTCATCAGGCTCCTTAGCTCTCCAGATCTTCATCAATTTTGCACTATGATGTATTTATATTTATTTTTCTGCTTTCTCTCCTCTTTCTCCTTTTGAAACCATCGCAGTTCATCCATGGATGCTTTCAGCATTGTCCCACTGGTCTCACAAGGTCTGTTCTTTTTACTTCATACTTTCTCTACCTATCCTTCTGTAGCGGCAGGAAAGGTGGCGGCACTGGAGCAGGGTTCGGGATGGTTCTGGGCAGACGGGTCAAGGAAGGAGAGTCTCTGAGCCCTTGGTGGCTTTTCATACTTTATTTAGTAGAGGTGGCCAGGTACAAGGCAGGCATGGGTGCCGGGGGGGGGCGGTGGGAGGCTCCCAGCCCCCAGTGCATCTCACCCTCTCGGCTACTTATTCTCTCTCTGCTGCTGCTACTGCTGCTGCTCCTGCTGGTTCTCTCGGTCGGTCCTTGCAGCTCTGTCTGTTGGTCCTCACAGTTCTGGCGTCCTCATGACGCCGTCCATTTAAGCCCATGTCCTAACTCAGGTGCGCCCACTTGCGCATGCCTACCCTGGAATGCTCGCAGCACCGCAGGTGTCCATCATCACAGTGGTGGGAGGGTGGAAATACCTGATCAACCTTTACCCTATACCTTCTAATTATATTATCCCTATTGTTTATTTCAAGCTCACAAATTCATTTTTTTCTGCTCTCAATTATGCTTATGAACAGATTCTATGAAACTTTGACAATGACACTGTTCTTCTGAACTCTAGTATTAACTTTTGATTCCTTTTTATAGATTCTATTTCTACTTAGAACCTTCTTTGAATATAGTTTTCTTTAATTCCTCCCTCATATTTAAAATAGATATTTAAAGTAGATATTTCCCAACATCTGGACCCACCCAGAATTAATTTCTATTGCCTACCTGAATATGGAGTAAACTTTCCCAAATATACATATTTTAAAGATTTATTTATTTATGCATACAAGTGCTTGGGTACAGGCCAGAAGTGAGTGATTTAGCAGAGACAGAGTGGGGAGCAGAACAGGCAGATTGACTGAAATACACTGCTGAGGGGAGCAACGGGCCAAGGAGGAGAGGTCTGCTGCACCATGTGGGTCCCCTCCCTGGCTGGGGATGGAACTCAGGCTGCTGTGCCACGGATGCTTCACAGTGTGGCACTCAACCTGCAGCGCCACCAGGGAGGCCCTCCCAAATATTTTTGTATGTTGTACAGTTTTTTCATTAATATTGGACAGTTCATAAAATGTATTTTATCAGTTCTCAATGTGGATATATATTTTTGAATTTTTTGTTTTGGTAACTTGCCTAGATTTAAACTTTGCTACCTGCCTCCTGTGTGGTGTTTATTTCCAGATGTCTACTCAGTTGTCTTGTTCTTATTTTTAATTTTAGATTGGCTTCCTAATGGTTTTCCCTGTGGCTGCATGACTCGGGGCTCAACCAATGATTTGGGCCAAAGTTGTGCTCTAAAATGCTGAGTCAGAGAGTCTTCCAGATGCCTCAGGTCTGTGGGAGCCACTGTGGAGACGTACTTTCAGAATTTAGCTATTCCTCAAGTTTCCTTTGGCTTTTATTTTCTGCTAGGACCTCGTGAGTCTCACTGCTTATGTAGTTTTCTAGGTAGGCAGGGCTATAGGAAGAGCTAATTTAGCTCATCTATGTCTCTCCTATATCTTGATCTCTTGTTCCTTTCCTTGTTGTTCTGTTACTCCCCACAACCTCAGGCTAACACAGCTGCAGATTTTCTCCATTCATTTCCACTTGTCACATTTATTTAATAACATTCCAGGGTCTTACCCTCCATCCCAAATGAAACCCACCCTCTCTAAGAGCAAACTTGGTGCTTTAGGCATTAGACTCATGTTGGTAAACCCACTGTTCTCACCATCTGAGCTCCTGTAGCCACCCTGAACAACTGCATGTGTTCTCACCCAAAGACCTAGCTGTTGGCAGGCATAAGCACAGGAACATTTTTGTCCACTGCTGGCCAATCTCCAGAGCCCTAAAGTGGTTGTTTTCTGACAAATGACTAATTTGACATTTATTTTGGGAAAAATAATTTTCTGATTTTTTTCACACATCATTGTGTGAAATGACTTCATTTCTGGTACTTAATGATATATCTATATACATAGATGATAGAAATATAGAAGTTTAATTTATCTATACACATTGTAAATATAATAACACTGATCTATATGTAGAAAAATCCATGAAAATCGAAGTAATTGCATGTTTCCATAATCTTGCAGACTGAAAGACCTATTATTCAAAAAAATGAATTGAAAGAGAAACTACATATATGTGATTATCTATGTAGTTTTAAATTGGTTTTTGTGACATTATCACATATTTGTATTTAATATATAAGAAAACTGAGCTCCAAGAAGTATGTTCTATATTATATCTAAGTTGAATAAATGGTGGAGCCAAATATGAAGTAAGGTTTTCTAAATCCAGATGCTATGCTTTTACATTGTGTCATGCTGCCTTTAAATCAGAATCCCAATTAGAGGAACATCTGAAATCAAGAAATTAATGTGATTCAGCAGAGTAGATGGAGAAGCCAAATAGTAGTCAAAAGTGTTATCTCTTACGTATTGCCAAACTATATGAACAAAGATGTATGTAGAACCCTGTGTGAGAAAGGATTTGCAATCTCTCATTTTTTAAAATATTTATTTTTATTTAAGAACCGGGGTGAAGGCCAGAGGTGGGAGGGTGAGAAGGTTCGCCAGAAATCTAGCTGGGGGCTGAACAGGCAAGTCCACTGAATTACACTGCTAAGGGGAGCAGTGGGTGAGACCGGAGAAGTCTGCTGTGCATGTGAGTCATCTCCCTGAGCAGGGATCAAACCCATGGTTCAGTGGCTTGATAGTGCTGAGACTTAACCCCTTGTGCCATTTTCAGTGTCCTATAGTTAAATGCCTGTAATGACCTCACTTCATTTGTCCTTTTTTCTCTCCTTGTAACTCCAAAAAATCAGATCCATAGGCAAATTCAAACTAGGTGTTCATGAGTGCTAATTCAGGAGAAAAGAAAAATAGAGTTTAAAGTCATTTGTGCCAGTGATTTCAATAAAATTACTAAAGTGAGTATAAACCTATCAATAAATTTCAGAGTTCAAAAAAATGGATATATTCACCCATCATCAATCATCTATGTGTCATTAAGATAGTGCAATAGACAGAGAGATAGTGATACATATACATATGTATGTATATCCCAACAGATACATATATAGGTGGCTAGTATGAGCTAGTCTTACTGTGGGTGACACTGGGCTATTTAGGATTAGAAATGTAGAGAGTGAAACTAAGCCTCTACATTGATGGCATTTGTTTCCTGGAATTATTGGAAATATGGAAGAGTTGAGTTATCGATTTTCCTTCTATTATTTAACATCACTTTGGGTAGCACATATAGAGACTTGTGGCTAATCTCCCAGCCATCTTTGTTTTTAGAAAGACATAAAGAAATAATGTTTAGACATAATTCCAAATTCTATAAAGGAATAAAAATCCAGAGACCACAAAATTTAGTCTTGCTATTTTGTACTCTTCCTGTCTAATAAAATATCCTGATATCTCAAAGTAATGGGGTATTTTAATATTAAATAATTACGTACAAGTTTTACTCTCAAGGCTATATATGAACACTTTGAACAATCACATGATACTTGAATGTAAAGTCATTTAACTGAAAAGAAAGTGGTAGAAAATTTATTTAAAGAGACCCATCTTAATTCAGGGTATAAAGACATAAACTCAATAAAATGCTGAACCAAATGTTTATGCTATTTTTATGTTCTTTGCAAGCACTCTCTTGTTATAGTGAGTTGTCACTCTTTCAGAATTTTTCTCAAGTATCTATTACCATAAGTGAAAATCGGGAAATGTGTGTCTTTAGACTTGCCAGTAACGTTGCACAGGGAATGCATTATTTACCATTAGTGTATCAGATGAAAAGCATCAACAATGAGAGTGTCAGATAGGCTGATATGTTAGGAGAGGAGAGAGTTTATTTGGCCAGAGTTCGGCCTCTGAGCTCAGCCTTGGGTTTAAAGCACCTCAGCAGAAGTCCACTGCAGTCTCCGATGTCTTGCTTTCTACACATCCAAATTGGCACTGATCGCTATCAACTCTGAACACCTGTTCCCAATGATGAAAAGTAGATTGCAGCTTTGCAGACATCTTCTGTCTAGTTTTGTCTCAGATATGCAAGCTGTAGATGTCATTTGAAAGGTGGGCTAAGTCATTGATTAATATACTTGCTCTGAAGTTGACATCTTACAGTGTGTACTTTAGCAAATCAGAGGTATTTTCAATGACGACGGTGGTAAACTGTGACAAAGGGGCTAATTACAAAATCCGACAAATTGTGCTGATGTGGAAACTGATAGCATGCAGAGTGCTGTGCCGCATATACATATTAGCTCCATATTAGTGAGCTGCTGCTATGCTTTCCATGGAGAAACCCATTTCAGGCTTTGGGTTTTCCTCAAGCACAGCCCACAGTGAGTCTCACACTACTGAAAAATGTCCTGCTCTGCTGTGTCTTCTCCACGTGGTCAATCTTTCAGACACAGGGTGACGCTGTGTGTTGCTTCAAATGGAATGTGGAAGAAAGAAACTTGTGTCCCTTTGTTCACATCCACAGGAACTATTATGAATTTGCCATCAATTCTCAGATTGTTTAAATTATAGGACTGTGGACATAAAAAATTGTAAGCTACTTAAATTGTTTTGTCTGGGAGTTCTTATCTTTTAGTTGGTAAATATGATTGCCAGCATGACTTGTTTTATTTTCACTAAAAATATCTAAAAACAAAATTTATTCACCAATGAAATTTGCATGATTTATCAGAATATCACAATTATTTGAGTATATTCATATAAGTATGCATTTATGATATTCACAATATTACTCAACTGTAAAATACAATAACTGCAAAATATAATGTGAGACATCTCTAACTAAATAACATTATTAATAGGTAGAAGGGCTTCCCTAGCTTGATGAATCGATAACAGTACATGCATGCACTTTGAGAACAGAGTTCAAGTTGGTCTATTTTTATTTTTTTTATCTTGCTAGGACCTGGTAGAGTTCCTGCACAAAGCAGATCCCAATAAATATGTAAATAATGAGTAAAAATGAGCATATATAAGTTCATAATCAATAAGAAGCAAAATATATTTTACTATGAGTTTCAACATTTGAAACCAATTTTGTTATTCTAATTTCTAAAAGAATATACTAATGCTAATAAAAAGAACATTTAAAAAAGTTCTTGATCATCACAGCAAAAATCATACTTGCTGAAGTTACTGAAAGCAATCCACTATCACGTACTTAAGCCGAGTTTGAAATTATCCTTAGGTAAGTACCATATTATTTCATCTTTATTCATGGATGGGTGAAAATGTGGTGGAATCAGTGAGCTAGAAATAGAAATAGATTCTTATAATATTTATTCTGATAGAAAGGATTTTTATGGACATTTAAAAACCTGACTTGCAAACATTTTATCTCTGGAATGTTCTCCAAAATCATAAGGTTAATTCCTGTGATTGAGTCTACCCTCAAAGAAGAGGGTCTACTGTGACTAGTTACTGTTGTTTCCTTATTCATTCATAAGCTGAATTATTCATTATTCCCCTGGACACTAGTTGTTTAATAGTGTATTGAACATATATATATTGGACAAACTGTTAAAATAGGCATGAATGACTCAGAAGTGGTCCTTTTATAGCTAAGAGACACACATATTGATAAACCTGCAGTTATAATTCAAAAAGTAAATGCAATAATGTTGATATGCAACAATGTATTCTCAAATTCAATAAGGAAACCAAACCAATTTTAGGGGTAAAGATGATAGGAGGTGGTCAGCTGAAGATTTCTTTGCTATTACTCAACTCTAAGGCACAGCCCTTTCAGAGAAGTCAGTTAAGCAGAAGGTAAAACCAACCCGTGAACGTGAGGAAAGCACTTACCTCTGCCAAACTCCACTTTCTACATCAGTAAATTGCCAGTCACATATAATTCTGAATTTGCTTCTTTTGAAATGTCCTCTCATTCTGCAACAGCAGGCAGGCAGGAAAAAAAAAAAAACAAAAAACACATCACCAACCCATGCCTGACAGTCTTCAAGTTGTCACTTACAGCTTTATAGCCACAGGTGGCTGGCGCAGTTCCCCTCCCAAAGCGCCAGCACCCAAGGTATTTAGGAAATTTTAAAGTGGTAGCACACTGTTTGTACACACACTTGCAAAAATAATTATAGCAACAAGCACAGCGAAATTCAAATGAGGAAGGCGGGAAATAATCAAACATGCACAAGAGGAAACCTTGACAGAGGGAAAAGATTACCCAGCAGCCAGGGTGTCTGCCATGGTGTGCTAACAATCTACAGGTGTACTGGGTGGAGCTGCAGGGGGCGACACAGGAGGGGGTGTGATGACAGTTCTGAGTCAAAGCGTGGCTCATCCTAGAGCTACTTATCCATCTGCTAGGCTGTGGCACATCCTTTTCATTAACGCTTTCTCAGAGCACAGATTTCTTACTCTCTCCAAGAGCCACTGTAGGAGAACCAGCAATGAAAAGAAAATGAAGAGATGAAACTAACGAGGCATATGTTCCTTAAATTGCAATTTCAGTTTTCCTACACACAACACTGATTCAATATTTGTATAAGGAATCACATATATGTACATATGTATAGTACCCATCAAGCATTATCTTTTATAAAACCTTATAGAAAATTAAGAAGTCTTTCAAGATCAGGTTAGCTTTTTTTGTTTTGAACTACTTTTTTATTTTAACCAGTGGTGCTTTTTAATGGTTCATTCCCAGCTCTACTGAAATAATTTTATTTGGCTTCAAATCAAGTTACAAAATTGCTGCATTTAATAACTTTTAAACCCAGCTACTTTTGAGCACATGGTGAATCAGGGTGATGTCATATAGCTCATTTCAGTAAAGCAACTCAGGGCAAACAAAGGTGCAGCAAAGCACAGAATTTTGTTTTAGTTCATTGGTGTTTGCACTTTCTGGAATGCTCAACATAGCTACCAGAAACACCTTTTTTTTGCAAATTAGAATGATCATTTTTTCACATGGCTGGAGAGGAGCAAAGTGCAGTTGGCTTAGCTCTCCTGGCAGCAGTTCTTATTTATTACCTATAAGTCTGATGTAGGTGATGGTGATTGTGCAGCTTGCTATGAAGAGTAACGGAAGAGGTGCATTCAAGAAACAAATTCAGCATTGTTTTTACATTCCGTTTTATTTTTTTAAAGATTTATTTATTTATGCATACAAGAACTCGGGTATAGGCCAGAGGTGTGGGGGTGGGTGAGAGGATTCACCAGAGACAGAGTGGGGAGCAGAACAGGCAGATGGACTGAAATACACTGCTGAGGGGAGCAGCGGGCAAGGCAGAAGAGGTCTGCTGTGCCATGTGGGTCCCCTCCCTGGCTGGTGATTGAACTTGTCCTTCAGTGGCTGCGGATGCTTCACAGTGTTTCACCTTAACCCCTTGCACCACCAGGGAGGCCCTACATTCTGTTTTAAAGAAAGACAGTGACACCATTAGTAGAAATATAGTTTCTCCCCTGTGGTTAATATTTTAATCTATAATATGAATATATGACATATAACATGACTCGTTCATTCATTTACTTGTTCATTCATTTTGCAAATGGTTAGTGAGGCCACATGTCAGACATGAGTGAATCATTGGGCAGATAACACAAGACAGATTCCCTGGCTTCAAGGACTTTATCATGTAATAGGAAAGACAGACACATTTTCATATCTTTATGGTATAATCTGATAAATGCTCATATGGAGCTATTTATATGTTGCAATAAAAAGAGAAAGAAGGGAGTATCCCGGACAGTGTTGGGTTGGGAGAAGTCAAGGAAAACACTGAGAAGATTAATCTAAGTCTCTTAGATTAATACTTCAATGAGGATGTTTCCAGGTATAATTTCCTTCCAAAGAGGGCCTCACAAGTCTGATAGAGGACTCAGTATGTGTAATTAAGTGGCAGATTGAGAGCAAGGTCAAATTCAGAGAAGTACAGATTGTTTGATACAAGTAAGAGAGAAGAGGGGAGACTGATAAAACAGCTATCACACAAAGATCGAAAAGACTTGAATGTCTTGCAGAAGGTAGGTAGGTCCATTTGTCCTTTTCCACCTTGCTTCAATGGCCTAATTTACACCCTAGTACTATTGAAAGGACACTTGGAGGAGACAAGTAGTCTCCTATAGAGACACTTGGCAGAAACATGTGGGTGAGAGATGCACTGAGAGGCCGATGATGATAGCCGTTATTTTGATGTGGTATCTTCTTTTGTCCCAGGTCTCTAAGATCTACCGAACCACCTCCTTGCCATTCCCTGCCAGAAGGCACCTTAAACTTCTGGCAAACTTTTGGGCCTCAGAAGCCCTGCTCTGGGCCAACATGTTTTGGCTACATATTTGCCTATGAAGGTATGGGTAACTTTCAGAATTGTAACAGGAGTATCCTTTCTTCTCTTCTTTATGTATACTAATTCTATTAAAGAACTTTCACACCAGGGGTCTGCTTCATCTGCCTTTAAGTACATGGATGGGCAAATCCTTTTCAGGACATGCACCCCTTACAGTCTGGAGTTCCTGGATGCCCCTCATTTGCATGCTAACACAGGACTTTCCTGGGTATCTATCTTGCAAATGACAGACTATGGGAATTCCACCCACTCAATCATGTAGGACAACTCCTCATAATAGATCTCCTTTATGTGTATCCTACTGACTCTGTGACACTAGAAAACCCCAACTAATCCAGATAGGGAGATAATCAAGATAGTTCTTGTTTTTAATAGTCATAGAGCCAAAAATAAATACTTGCCTTGTAAAGACTCACTTTTAAAAATTCTATGTATCTACAACTCTACTTATCACTGGGAATTTCCATTAAAATTTCTCTCAGATTTTTAGGAAAAGCTTCATGATCACTTGATTCTTACTTTACTCAAAAGTCACCCTCCTTGGGGCCTCTCTGGTGATGCAACAGGTTAAGCACCGCACTATGAAGCAGACTGCAGCCACTGCAGCACGAGTTCGATCCCCTGCAGGGAGGGGACCCACATAGTGCAGCAGACCTCTCCTGCCTCTCCCGCTGCTCCCCTCAGCAGTGTACTTCAGTCGATCTGCCTGTTCTGCTCCCACTCTGTCTCTGGTGAGTCCTCTCACCCCCTGCCCCTCTGGCCTGTACCCCAGCTCTTGTAAGCATAAAAAATATATCTTTAAAAAAAAATCAGCATCCTCACTTAAGTTCTCTTTCACCATTCCTGTCATTCCTAGAATTACTCACCCTGAATTCCTTCATCCCAAACATTGAAGGGCATTAAAGTCAACTGGGACATTTTTTAAAATGCACATTTTTGTCCATATTCAGAAATTCTAGGTCATTAATTCTAGGTGGCAATCAGAAAATATCTTTAAAATAAAAATTTGTAAAGTGCCTAGTCACACTTGGAGGAACAATCCATGTCCTTGCCAGAGAAGAACAGACCCTCTCCCTCTAAAAAAACACGGGTAATTCCTTTTACTAAACATAAGGATGCTCAGTGATGTTATTCACCACAAGGAATCCCATTAGCATCTCCTCAGAGAGATTCAATTTTACCACTCTCTTATCCTCTGCTCTCGACTAAAACACTTGCCTTCCTCAAAGGCGTGAAATAGGTGCTTTGTTGCTTGACAACTATTCAGAAGTATGTGTGTGTCTACTGTGCTGTGTCTAGTTTCTGTATCATAGTATTCAAGAATTTCTCTTTTTTTAAGATTTATTTATTGATGCATATAAGAACTGGGGTACAAGCCAGAGGTGGGGGGGGGGTGAGAGGATTCACCAGAGACAGAGTGGGGAGCAGGACAGACTGAAACACACTGCTGAGGGGAGCAGCGGGCGAGGCAGGAGAGGTCTGCTGCACCATGTGGGTCCCCTCACTACCTGGGCATCGAACTTGCACTGCCATGGCTACACAGTGTGGCGTTCAACCCCTCGTGCCACCAGGGAGACCCCAATTTCTCTTTCTTAAATGGGAAGTATATCCATCAATATCTAGATAGTTAAGATGATTTACTTATAAGTTGGCTGTCATTTCTAAGTACACCAGGATAAAAAATAAGAGAGATCTTGTAGAATTAGAAAATAAATTGAAAGCCCTGAATTGGGGCCTCCCTGGTGGCGCAGTGGGTTAAGCAACTCACTATGAAGCAAACCGCAGCCACTGCAGCACAAGTTCGATCCCTGCTGCCGGCCAGGGAGGGGACCCACATGGCGCAGCAGACCTCTCCTGCTGTGCCTGCTGCTCCCCTCAGCAGTGTACTTCCGTTGATCTGCCTGTTCTGCTCCCAGCTCTCTGTGGTGAATCTTCTCACCCCGCCCCCCACATCTCTGGCCTGTATCCCACTGCTTGTATGCATAAATAAATAAAATCTTTAAAAAAAAAAAAAAAAGAAAGCCCTGAATTGTGATCCCAGCTATCTTTTGACTATTTCTCCAAACACTAGCAACCTATCATTTCACCACTCGGTGTCCAAAATATGTGTATATTCATAGATCGAGAGAAAGAGCTACAAAGGAAATTAGAAATTACCCTCATTTATAATATCTTATTATCTTGTTAAGCAGAGTTTAAAAAAGCTTTTAATGTGATTAATTCTATCTTTTTTAATGGAACACAAACAATAGTGAGGAAGTGATTAAAAGAGACCATTTACTTTATTGTATAGTTCTCAATTGTATGAACTTTCTACATTTGTTTCTATTGAAGAAATTCTATTTTTTAATATTTGTACAACCAAGTAACCAGGAGTAGTTAAAGCCTTGTCAGATTCATTATACCCAGTATAGAGCTAGATTCTAGGTTTGACTGTTTCATTACTTACTCAATGATTTGGCAAATCTTTCTGAGGCCCACTCTTTGCTGATTTTTTAAAGATTTATTTATTTATGCTTACAAGAGCTGGGGTACAGGCCAGAGGTGCAGGGGGTGAGAGGGTTCACCAGTAACAGAGCAGGGAGCAGAACAGGAAGATCTACTGAAACACACTGCTGAGGGGAGCAGCGGCCATAGCAGGAGAGGTCTGCTGCACTAAGTGGGTCCCCTCCCTGCAGGGGATCAAACTCGTGCTGTAGTGGCTGCAGATTCTTCATAGTGTGATGCTTAACCCCTGCACCACCAGGGAGGCCCCACTGCTAATTCTTTTCATTGCCACTGTACTTTAATCAGAAATCTAAACTAGATAAACAGATAAACAGCTAAGTACACATAAAAGTACAGTGCTCTCAACCTGTCCTTCACTATATTTTATTTGCTGGTCTGTATCACATACTTCAGGCCATTCAAGTAACATTTAGCAGTTTAGGTAACTTCAACTATTTTAGGTCTTATCAAACTCTGATAGCTTTCCTAAACATCATGATACTCCTGAAACATTTTCCTTCAATACTCAGATCTGCTGTGGACTGAACTCTAGCCCCTCTGAATTCTTGATACTTTAAATCTCCAATGAGACCGCATTTGGAGATAGGGAGATAGGACCTAAATGAGGTAAATTAAGATTTAAAAGGTAATAAAGGGGGACCTTAACTTGATAGGGCTCATGTCCTTTTAAGAAGTGGGTGGGCACATGGTGCATGTGAGTTCTCTCACTCTCTGTCTCTCTCTCTCTGTCTCTTTCTGTCTCTGTGTCTCTCTCTCTCTCTCTCTGTCTCTCTCTTTCTCACTCTCTCTCCCCTCTCTCTCTCTCCCCTTCTTATTTCCCTCTCTCCCTCCCTTTCCCTCCCTCTCACTCCCCTTTCTCTTTACCTCCATCTCTCTCTCTCCTTCTCTCTCTCTCTCTTCCCTTCTCTTTCTCTGTATCTCTCTCTATTTTTCTCTCTCTCCATCTCTCTCCATGCACAGACATTAAGGAAAGACCATATGAAGACTGAGCAAGAATGTGACTGTCTACAAGATAAAAAAAAGTGCCCTCACCAAGAGTCACATCAGTGGCACCTTGATCTTGCACTTTGCAGCCTCCAGAACTGTGAGAGAATAACATTTTGCTGTTTAAGCTACTCAATCTGTGATATTTTTATGGCAGCCCAAGCTGAGAAATAGTCTCTGATTTTCATTATCATCATGTCCTTTGTAAGTCTCCCCCAAATGTTATATAACTAGACTTGTGATGGAACCAAAGAACTTTGATCTAAATCTAAAACCCAACATTGGTAACCTTTGCTCACCACTTCTAGAAGTGACCTCACTTTCCATGGGTACAGGATGCCCATAAACTCACAAAACAAACATGTGTATAACTGTCAAATTATTGCATGCTTCTGTAGGTTTGCATACACTCATTGTGGTGGAGACTTGATAAACTCCTATAGCTCAGCCATAAAAACAACTAAGGAGCTCACCAGATGCTAGGTATTGTGCATGTATTAGTCATGTTTATCTCCATAAGAAACTGTAGGCTTTATAATAGTACAGACTTGAAACCTGAAGCTTATACCTCCCCCAGGTTGTAATTCTACCCTGAGCCAAATCTGAATGCAGATCTGCTGGGAAGCTGCCTAATTTTTATCCACTAGACTACTCTGTCTTCCAAAGTTCAGGGTATTCATTATCTACTGCTCATTCTCTAGCCTGAGTCCTAATGCTCATTCTCTAGCATGTGAGATGTGTAAACACCTGTTTACACACAAATAAAAAATTATTTTTGGGGGGATGATAGAAATTAGGGCCAATAAGGTGTTGATTGACCAGTTATATTTTGTTGCAGATTCAGGAGAATGGAAGGTATCATTGTCTTAGTTGTGTATTTAAAAAATTCCCAACTCTCCTATTCCTATATTTACATATACTTTATTGCTGCAAATAAAAATATCAATGAACTACATGTTTTATATCAATACATTTGAAAATTGAATTTCTTTTTTGCTGTTTGAAAATGACCTTAAACTTGACTGATTTCTGCCTTCAAGTGCTACATGAGTCTGTTAAAACTGGCATTTAAAGAACAGATTTATTGTTTGCTGATGAGTAATTTCCTTTTATGTGAGAGCATACCTAGTTGTTCATTTTTGACTTTTTGTCTAAGGTCAAATGCAGGATCAATTTAAAATTTTATAAGTCCCTGTCTAGAACTCTGTCCTACTATAACCATGATGATCTATAAGGCTGCTTCCATCTCTCATTTCAATATGTGAAAGTTCTATTAGAATTTTAGGTGACAAATTGCTTGCAGTATGAAGCCACAAAAAAAAAAAAAAAAACAAATTAGAGAACTCCACAGCGGTGCTGTTATGGCATTTTCACTACCTATCAAAAGGCAGAGTTTAAAATCAATTGGATTATATAAAATGCATTTTCCAGTTCCAGTTCATGTTTCTCCTTTCCATGAAAAATAAGGATATCGAATGTGACATGGAATTGAAACAAGACTTGAAATAAGAAATTTTTGAAGCATTGAAGGCCTCATCTTTAAGATCTAACATGTCAGAAATGTGTTAGTGCTGTAGTTTCTGCCTCTGTTAAAAATATGAGAACGGTCTCCTTCTCAGAAATAGGATGAAAATTTAGGGGAAAATGTCTGTTTTCTTCTCCCAGTGCACAAACTAGGTTCTGTTACTCAAGCTACATTCCACAATAGCACTAACTCATGGTAAGTTAAAAATTTTCTCTATTTCTTTCATTGACTTACTCCCTAACTTTTACTAATTTTGTTCTTTCTGCCGACCCACCCCCATCTCACTGTTGCTTTCATAAACTTTGAAAACTTTGGCTCTAATGTCCTCATAACTACTCATAAGCATCCATCCAGTTCTAACTTCCCTCTGTATTATTAGTCTCATTTTTTGGATAGACTGCTGCTCCAGATATCCCAGATTCCTTGCATTACCTTAAAGCCAACACATCTATGGCCAGTATCATCAATGTTTTTAGGATCAGCACTTTCTTCAAGAGACTCAAAGTTGTTAAAAAGAAACAACAGGTCCAAAATGAAGTCACTTAGTACCTAACCTAACTGTAGTTTTCGCCTCTCCCAGGAGTGAATTTTTTTTTTATTTATTTATATATATTGACATAATTAGTAGTCCCCATGGATTTCCCACCATTTCACCAGTGCACCATCACCTCAGTCCCTTGTGCTCTTTCTGCCCTTATCCCATTCTCTCCCCCATCCTCACCAAGTGTCCCTGATTTGTCCTTGTCTTTTAGTTTTTGTTGTGTTTTTTTTATTATTGTTATTAATATTTTCCTTGATAGCTTAATAGGTAAGACCTGGAAACAACCTAAATGCCCCAAAACAGTTGAATGGATCAAGAAGATGTAGTACATATACATGGTGGACTACTATTCAGCAATCAAAAAGGATACTAGAGTCATTCATAGAAACATGGATGGAGCTGGCAGGGATTATGCTCAGCAAAATAAGTCAGAAAGCAAAAGAAAAATACCAGATGGTTTCCCCCCTACCAGGAGTGAAATTTTATACCAATCAGTGTGGAATTTTCTAGTAGTATTGTTAAGGTAGGTTGCCTGATAAGACTCCTTTCTTTCCCTTACAGGAAGGTAAGCTTGCCTGAAATAATTTACTCTAAACTTCCTGGTTCCATCTTCTTATGACTATAAAAAATTGTAGGACTCCTCAGAGGACCCTATCATCTTGTTAGATAGGATGCTGCCTGATTCAATGAACTTCTTTGTAAAGCCAATTAGATGTTCAAATTTACTGGGATAAATAAATTTTAAATGTTTGTTCTTTTATAACATACCATGTTTCCAGTCTCTTAATACTTATTGGGTGTTCTGTTTGAATTCTTCATTTTAATCTCTCCCCACATTGTTTACTAAATTTCATTGACATTTTTTTCAGTGTAAAGTCCCTCTCTCGTTTATTTCCCATGTAATCTATTTTTAGCCTTTCAACATATTTCATATAGATTACTATTATCTTTTCCTTTTAACTCAATTTTGCATATTTCTACACACCCTACATATTAATCATGTATTTTTCTTGCGGCAAATATTATATTGTTCTTGTTGCTCACTTGATTAAAATACCAGTAATGTTGCTTTACTTCCAAATTATGCTTAATTTCTCCACTTACTAATTACCTGGCCTATTAGTCTCTTAAAAACATCTTTCCTATTTTTCTTTTCAAACTTGTCTCTTACTACTTTTCTATATAATCCCTTTAACTGAATCATTGTTTCTGGGACATATACAATAATAACTTCAATTGTGTTAGCTCTACATTTCTTAAATTATTTCTTCTTACTTTTCTTAAGGCCATCACTCCTATAACTCTCTACAATGACCTGTCTCAAATCCCCCTGTGATATCTCAATCTCACCTTCTAACCATTTACCATCTAGCACATATCTTCAATATGTAGAAGACCAATATCTATATATACCCAATGTTCTATCTCACTGTGCATATTGTAATGTTTTGGAGAGAAGACATTAAAAAAAAAAAACAAACTTTTTTTTTTTTAAATTACCAAATATGATGTTCTTGTGGAACATAATGATGCTCCACTACAGTAGCTTCAATATTTCCTTGGTCTTATTGAAGATCTTTGTGATGCTATTGACTATTTTAGGACATGGTTGTCACTGGAAACAACTTCACCTTCCACCAAACACTTGTGCCAATAGCACTTCTAACTCCCTTCTCCATCCCCTCCTCCCTCCATTCTGTCCCCTCTTTTAACCACTGAGTCCAAGACTTATTCTTAGTGCATTTTGCCTGTCTATGCTTTTAGATTATTTATATTCCACAGATAAGTGAAATCATTTGATACCTATCTTTCACTATAAATCTAGAAATTAACCACAGAAAGAATCCCAAAATAAACCAAAACACATGGAGACTAAACAAAATGGATAACTCCTGGGTCAAAGAAAAAAATCAAAGAAGCAATCTCAAGAATAATGAAAATGAAAAGACTAGCTATCAGATTTACGGGAAGCTCTAAAAGCAATTCTAAACTATTCTAAACTACAGTTCTAAACTATTATTAAATTGCCCTGTTCTTGATTTGGCATTTACTTGGATGATGTAATCCTTTGACTATTTTCTAGTTGCTTTAGAAACTATACTCTGCTCTGCCACAAGTTAATGCTGCAAGGGGAGCTCTGGATCAAAAAGGCTGTCCCTCTCCTGTTGGTCTCCACAGTCTCATCTTGTAGCTTGTGACCCTCCCCAGCTTTAATGCCAAATGAATTATATACTTGTAATGTGGATTCTCCCCCACTAAATTCATATTGTGGTTATGTGCATTTGGCTTCAATTGTAAATGAAACCTCCCACTCTAGTGGGAGTGAGTAATTTTGAGACCTAAACCTTCTCTAAGACATCAATCTTTATTCTTTTTCTTTTAAAGATTTATTTATTTATGCATACAAGAGCTGGGGTACAGGCCAGAGGCACGGAAGGTGAGAGGATTCACCAGATACTCAGTGGGGAGCAGAACAGGCAGATGGACTGAAACACAATGCTGAGGGGAGCAGCGGGCGAGGCAGAAGAGGTCTGCTGTGCCATGTGGGTCCCCTCCCTGGCTGGCAGCAGGGATCGAACTCATGCTGCAGTGGCTGTGGTTTTCTTTTTTTTTGGTTTTCTTCATAGTGTGTTGCTTAACCCACTGTGCCACCAGGGAGACTCCTCAATCTTCATTCTATGAAAAGAGACTATAATAGAGTTTTCCTTTGTTACCTGACATGGTTATTATAGTATGAAATAAATTTAAGATATATTAAAGCATTGTATTATAAATGTTATAATTATATTATAAATATATATAAATATAAAGCAAATATAAAATTATAGCATGCAGTTTTTGAAATAAAACATTATATTAAATTTAAATTATATCATTTTATTTTCAACTTATGAAAATTTCATATTTCAGTGAAAATTTGACTAAATCAGAACTAAACAAAGAAGAGAACCAAAGCAGAAAGGATTCATGCACTAAGACCATTTTAAAGAGCATTTAACTAATGGTAATAGCCACATTCAATGGCCACTTAAATGTGCAAGCACTGTTCTAGATGTTTTATATGTACTGCTCATTTAATCTTACACACATACCCTTCTTAATACCTGAGTGTTCATTGTTCTCTTATAAAATATTAATGAAACTTATTAGGAGATACATATTGTAGCATGCATTGCCTTATTATATTTAGGTAGGTCATTTAAAGAACCAAAGAGTTGGTACTGATTTATTAGTCATATTGAGGTTACTTCATAATTTGACTTCAAATGGACACCTTTCTCTATATGAGCCAAGATCCTTTACATTCTCATTCTAGTCTGTCAAGATAGATGCTGATAGGTCACAGAGGTTTTCCAAACATATGAAATGTCTATTTGATAGTTCAGCCAACATCCTTATTGTCAATCTATTTCAATGACAACCCACTGGCTGAGTGACAGTGAGTGCCCAGTTCAACTATATCTATCTTCAGGACAGCACCCATTGCTTGAAAGCTTGAGTCACTTTAAAAATATTAGATTCTCCAATTTGACAATGAATTATGTTATCAAAGGTAGTATATTAACACTGGTTATCAAATATGATTTTCATAAGTTATAAGGCAATTTGAAAAAAATTCCTAAATGTAATTCTCCTATAATAGATAAGACCTAATTATCTTCGGGCCTCCCTGGTGTCGCAGGGCCCTCCTCCCCCATTTATCACTGTGATCCCATCACTGTGAAGCATCCATGGCAGAGCAGTGTCAGTTCGATCCCCGACCAGGGAGGGGACCCACATGGCACAGCAGACCTGTCCTGCCTCGCCTGCTGCTCCCCTCAGCAGTGTATTTCAGTCCATCTGCCTACTCTGCTCCCCACTCTGTCTCTGGTGAATCCTCTCACCTCCCGTGACTCTAGCTTGTACCCCAGTTCTTGTATGCATACATAAATAAATCTTAAAAAAAAAGACCTACTTATCTTATTTATACAAGTTCTTAAGGGTCGTATACATTATTTTGCTAACTTTGAGAAATAGATTCTCAACTCAGCAACCTAGAAAATCAAGACCAGCTTTTTTCTGCTATACAGTCCAAGAACAGGGTATGATTTAGTATGTGTTTAATGGGGAAAACTATGGGAAATCATTCTCATTGTGCCAATTAAGGATATAATATCTTAATTGTGTCTTGTTAATTTCTTCTTATCCCTTGTCATGGCTGTTATTTCTTCACTCGCTCATTGCTTCATTCACATTTAGAATTCCTATCAAGTTCAAGATAATACAAACAGGTAAATTCAGAAATGTTCAAACAAGAAGTGCTCAATATCTTGCCTCTTACAGATCTGGTGAGGTCTGGAAACAGGGTTTGTAATACTATGTTCTCTTTATGATATAATTCTATAGGTTCTTCCATACGAGAATTCAAATCACTGAGGAACCAAGGCATATTGATAATAATTTTTTTGCCTAATCAGTAGAATGTATCACTACTTCTCTTATTATCTTTGCATTTTCTCACATCCTTAATACTTGATTACAAGTTCATTCATTTTCTAGATTGCAAACACAACTTGATTCATTTCTCCATCTCCTAAGACAATTCAATTAGTAACTAATAACAATTGCATTATCAAGGTGAAAAATATTTATACTTATAGCTTGTTGTTAGAGAAATTTTTAAACCAAAATTTCAACTTATATACTTAAAAATGAATGATTTTTGAAGAAGTAAATAGCAGGAATAAAAAATAATCCTTTCTATCAATTCATTGAACCAGAAATTCAGTCTTTTTTTGTTCTTTGTGCCCTATATCCACATCCCCAACATCCTCATAGCTCAGTCCATGGAAGCTACCGTCCTACTCTGTTTTTATTAGTTCAGTTTTTCTAGATTCCACATGTAAATGGTGTCACACAGTATATAGCTTTCTGTCTGATTTCTTTCACTTAACCTAGTCCCCTGAAAGTCCATCCATGTTGATGCAAATGGCAGGGTTTCCTTCTGTCTTGTGGCTAGACACACACACACACACTCCACATCTCTCTTATCCATTCACCCACTGACAGTCATTTCAGTTATTTCCACATGGTAGCTATTGTAAATAATGTTGTAGTGAACATGGGAGTGTAGAAATTCTTCAGTATCCTGATTTCATGTTCTTTGGGTACCTACCCAGAACAGGGATTGCTGAATCATATGGTATATCATATTTTTAATGCTTCAAGGAACTGCCATATGGTTTTCCATAGTGGCTGGATCAATTTATATATCTACAGGTAGTACACAAGAATTTCTTGTTCTGTCCATCCTGGTTCCCCAGTTCTTATCTCTTATTTTTATGATCACAGTCAATCTACAGGTGCGAGATTACATTTCGTTGTGGTTTTGATTTGCATTTCCCTGATGATTAGTGATATTGAGAATTGTTTTAAGCAGCTACTGATTATTCGCAGGTCTTCTTTGGAAATGTGTCATTCATTTCCTCCACCCATTTTTTTATGAGACTATTTTTTGGTTATTGAGTTGTATGAGTTTCTTATTGGATATTAACTCTTTATTAGATATGTGATTCACAAATATTGCCTTTTCATTTTGTCCATTGTTTCTTTTGCTATATAGACGTTTTTGAGCGTGAAGTCTTGAAGTCTTCTTGTCTTCAAATTTAAAATAGTAATCACTTCTCCAGTCTTTACTAACTTCTGGAGGGAAATCTAGCTTCAATCAGCTCTGCTAAGGATTCTGGGACTATCTTATCCCTGCCTGCTCCATATGCTTTGCTCCCACTTGTAGCAGTATTTTAAACTAGTATGTATTCTCTCATGCTGCAACACATAAGTCCTGGTGATCACAACCTCCATTTTGTTTTCTCAAGGGCAGAGCTGAAGTTGAAGTTTGTGATCTCTCCCTGGCCCACAGATTCAGTGGGTTTTTGAAGTTGCTTCCTCACCCTTTCCTAAAGTTTGCTCTTGCCACTACTAGAAGTGTACATGGGGAGCTTGTCATAGGATGGGGATGTGTTTGCACTTGGGTGAGGCGCAAAAGCTATGGCAAGGGTAAAGAGTGTCAAAATTCATATTTTTTGACCCAAGGGTATGCCAAAACTTCTCTTCTAGAAGTCTGGACTTTCATAAAGGCTCTCTTATCTGTGGTTGACTAAGTAGGTATTTTACAAGAGTTCCCAAATTGTGGCCAACAGGGGATGGAGCTGGTTTGCCAGGTCCCATGGGTCCATGACTGCAATGAGGTCTGTTTGCCTATAATTCACATGTGGTAGACAAGACTCAACTTGAGTTCATTGATGTAAGGTGCTGAATCTCACAGCTCCCAGAGGGCACATTTGTCCATGGATAGATGCCAAATTATTGTTGGTTGTAAGGGTGTGGGTGGTAGGTGCAAGGGCAGTCTTACCTGGCTATGCTGCTGATGTCACTGTATGAAAACATATTTACTTCTTAAAAGTTTCTTTTAGCTCATGGAAAAGAATGATTTGTATGTAAAATGGAGTCACAGTTTCAGAGCTTGGTGCAGTGGATGTTTATGCAGGTTCTCATGGAGGGATGAGCCCCTTGATCTTGGGTCTTTAGCTTTACAAGTTCAAAAGTAATGAATGAGATGTTATGCTGGGTAATTTGGTGGTTTACTTAATTTACTCTCTCATAACAAATTGGAATGGAGGTGATATATCAGTTCTTAGAGATTAAGAATCTGAGATCCCCGTAGCTTGGACAATTGTCCAAGGTTAGGTAGTTAAGGAAGTAGAAGATTTATTATAAAAATTGGGCTCATCTGTCACCAAAGCTACTGCTTTTCACTAAAAGCTGTGTGTTTGTGATTTATCTGGGGTAGATTGGGCTCTAGAGATTGGATGTCTTTTGTTTATCAAGGGGAAAAGGAGAAGAAAAAAATAATAAAGTAAAAGAACATATACCATACTGAGTGGGTTTGGATTCTTCTTCCATTTGCATTCTGTACCTAACAGCCATTTGGTTTATGTGTACAATGCAATCTCTTCTAGTGCCCATCCCAGACCAATAGACAACATGTCAATAGCTCATACAACAACTCAAACAATAGCTAGCATGTCCTGGAATTTCTAATTCCATGCATAAGTCATCTTTTCTGACTGGAGTTTTAAGTCACATGAAAACAAAGTTAAGTTTTTACTTAGTAATATTTAAAATCTGAGAGAATTTCCCTTTTCTCTCTACTTTTACTTGTACACCTTCACAAATGCCATCAGAGAAGTGTCCATGAAGCCCTTACCTGTACAAAATGGGCAAAAACTTAACTTGCAGCAATTTCTTTGCAATTTCAAGGAGATTTTTCTAATTTAAACAGTAAGAATAATTGAGTTGCTGAGAATTACAGTCGACTATGTCTTGTCAATTTTGACAAGCATTTTCCCACTACCTTGTACAGAACCTTAGCTTTGAAAGTATAGAAATAGAGCATCTGAAAAGTTTTGTGATGTCCAATATAGGTAAAACTCACAGGAAAGTTCTTGAAAGATTCCAAAGAAGGGGGAAAAAGATATAGTCATTAATCTTAGGCATATGGGCATGCGCTAAGCCCAGCTGCAGGAATAGAAAGGAGGAAGCAATGGAAGGAATAACAAAGATGTAACTTGAAGCTATCAGTCACCTACTATTTTGCCTTTTTTCACTAAGTCTAACCTCTTGCTTAAAGCAATGTGTGTTGCTGGTTTCTCACCTCCTTAAATAGCACTTGCAGTGAGTGATAATATAACGACACAGGGCACAGTGTGAACAGCCAACAAAAGAATCATTTAAACAAATAGATTTGTAAAACATGATTGTTTTAAGCCTGTCCATGTCAAGACTGCAATTTGAATTAAACATAAGGTGACTTCTTTCACTGAATCAATAAGTGCAAATAACATCCCTTGCAACCATGTTTTATTTCACAGACAAAAATGGTTCTTAACAGCTTCCTGAAGGCTGTGCTTCAGCCACCTGCTGTTCAAGTTGTTTGCTTTTCTTGCAAAATTTGTTCTTTTGCAACATTAAACCAGGCAGACTTGCAGTCAACTCACTTGGGGCTAGTGTCCAGAGATGTTCCTGCAAAATTTGTTCTTTTGCAACATTTAAAACAGGCAGGCTTGCAGTCAACTCACTTGGGGCTAGTGTCCAGAGATGTTCCTGCAAAATTTGTTCTTTTGCAACATTAAACCAGGCAGACTTGCAGTCAACTCACTTGGGGCTAGTGTCCAGAGATGTTCCTGCAAAATTTGTTCTTTTGCAACATTAAACCAGGCAGGCTTGCAGTCAACTCACTTGGGGCTAGTGTCCAGAGATGTTTTGAAAGGCACCTTTCTTAGTTCATGCCACAACTTCCTGAACTCTACCTAAGGCAAAACAGATCAAGAGGAAAGCAGAGTGGTTTGCCTGAAGCTAGATTGCTTGTTATGGGTTGACTTGTAATCAGAAACAAATTCTGCCACTTTTGCAAAGAGAATTTTATACTGGCCAATCGGTTTACTACTTCTAAAGAGTAGGATTTATAGATTGCATAGTAATTCTGATTCTGAGCAATTAAGGTACTAGATGACATCAGTCCTGTTCTTGTCAATTGGTTCTATTTCTAAAAATAAGATAGAGATTATTATAACAGTTTTTATCTTTACAGTTATTGGGTGTCTTGATAATACAGGTATGGGGTGTATAAATGCTTCCCTTTCCTGCCCCACTGTCTTCAGCTTATACTATAGAGTGAATCTTGAATCATAATTTAGAGAAGGGGAAGAAACTAGGTTAAAGGATTAAGTTGTTCTGAAACCCTAGAGCACAGAAGAAAAAAAGTAACTTATCTCTACATTTCTTTGAGGTTTGCATTCGAAAGAAGAGTCTGAAAGCTTTTCAGCAAATGACCCAGACTGAGAATGCACAGACATGATTAAGGTTGAGCTGAGTTCCAAGTTAACCAGTGTAGAGGCAAGCAGCAGAGACAAACGAGAGGCCCACCGAGAGAGATTTGAAACTCCAGCTATCCGAAGAAAAGAGCCTCTTCATTCTTCTATGTGGCCTGTTCTGTGATCGATCAAAGGTTGTCAACCCACATTTTTTGCCACTAACTGACTGCAGGCCAAAAAAGTACAGCTCCTTTTCTCAGCCTCCCTCCAAAAACCAAAGAAATACCTCCCCCTATTTACATAAGGAAGCAAACTTGAATTTTCCTCTTGCTGCCCACAAACTTGACCTGTAACTTTTTGTCTCTCGATTCAGGTGCCATTAAGTGTGGCAGCTTCTGTGTGTGTCTGGTGGCAAGTCCACCGCTTGATAACAAGAGGACAAACTGTTTTAAAAGGCACTTTATCATTGTTTTTCTTGGTAATATTCATAGGAATAGCATTATTGTTTTCTACATCTTAGTCTAATCCACTACGCTTTTCAAAATTCCCATTCATTCCCTGAAAGAATGAAATCACTGACCCTCTGACATCACTGGGGAAAAATAAGAAAACAGAACCAAGAGAGAGACTATTTCTTAGACAGTAATGCACATATAAGGTAGGTCATTTTCTTAGTGTTTTGTGTAAATGATCTGGAAAGCATTGTGTGTTTTGAGCAGAATGAAGGCAGGACACTTGAAATTTAGGTTGAAAAAATAAGTGTTATGACAAACTGTCAAGTATTAAAGAAGTAAAATAGGCTGTTAATTCAAAAATTCATACAGGTTGATAAGTATATTTTTAACAAACTGTGCTGTTTTAGAAGTTGAATAAAATCTTGTGGTGATATTTTTCCCCCAAAATAAACTCATCTCTTCTTCTAAAACAAAGTCTACTGTTCAACTTAAATTTTGATTTTAGACATATGAAATAAAACATATAAATTAAACATATCTGGGGAAACTGAGGACTTGGTGTGATATGAAGAATTCTAGATGGGCCCCCAGGACTCCTGCTCTCTGTCATTAATACCTTCAGTAATCATTTTCCCTCCAGAATGACTGAGACCTATGAATCTGGCCAATAAAAAAGACAACAGTGAAGGATTTTGAAGATGAATAAATTCCCATATTGGTTGATCTGTGGTAGTCAAAAAGAAGGAGAGGACCTGACTTAACTAGGTGAAAGTCCTTAAGAGAATTTGCCCATCTTGACATCAGTTACTTATCTTACAGGCAAACCAGAGAAGTACATATGTTGAGGTACCATGGGATAGATTCTAGGACCCAAGTTAACATATTGGCCATACATAAAACCAAGAGTGACCTTGGGAGTGGATCATTACCCTGTCAATCATTATATGACAATGTGGCCTAGACAATGCCTTGATTAAACTTTGAGAGGCAATAAGCAGATAGAAAAATCAGTAAATTTCTGTCCAGACTCCTGATGCTGACTCATGAAAACAGTGAAGTAATATGAACTTGTTATTGTAAGCCACTATGACTGTGATAATTTACTATGTAGCAAAAGAAAATGAATGAACTGTTATACAGGGTCAAACTATCCTTGCATCACCCATCACCACCTATCATCTCTCCTAAGGCCAGCTCCACCTCCACACTCACTCCGCAACACTCAGTTTAAATGCTTACATGTTTTTTAGAGGAATCATTCTATTGAGTGCTGAAAACAATCAAAGGCACCAATTATAAGCCTTAGAATTCAAGAATAAATATTAATGAGTTTTACAAGAATGAGATAAGCCCTGTGACATAACTGATTACTCATGCTACATTACTTATTCTCCATGTTAAAATGCAAGACAATACTTGGGAGAATATAAGTAAGACTCCCCATATAAATAATTTCAGGACCAAAATAGAAATGTGGGCCCTGGTATGGAATATTCATGTAAGCAATGAAGAAATGACCATGCCAAAGCGAATTTCCCCACTTGGGATATTCCATGATCTCAGTTATCTCTATATTCTTTTCAGTTTGATGATTTAATAATGTTCTAGTGTAAAATTTATAAAAAGATGATAGTAACATCTAGGTGATGTTTGCAGGAACCAAGGGGGAAACCTATGTCTACCAGTTTGGAATAAATAAACACATCTAATCGCCTTTCAAGACTGAATGTCAGGTGGGTTCAGAGCAAAAGTCAGAGAGAGAGAGATAGTTTCTTAATGTGACTTATATAACCCATCCCAGTCAACCTCTCCATTACTATCTGTTCTCACCTAGTGTCCTCTCCTTTGGTTTTCCTGCTCCAGAATCACTAGCTTCTGTTATCATGGAACATGGTAGGAGTCCCACCTTTCCAGTCCAGTTCCCTTTGTCTTAGAACATTCTTCCTCACACTGTCTCTTAGTTCCTTCAAACTTTTGCCACAATTTTTTCTTTCTTGTTGAAACCAATTCACAAGCATAACATTCCTCATCAATCTTAGCACTACTCCTATCCAAAATATTAACTACCATTTCACATTTAGTTTATTATCCCTCTCAGTCATGAACAAGTTAATGAAAAAATATATTACATTAATGATATTTGTTAAATAAAGAATTTAAAGTAAAGGGAAGTGGCAATGTGGAAAGAGTAGAAGAAACCACCAAAACCATTTAATCATAGAATTAAGTATAGGGAAATGTGTTTATCAAACCTAATACAAGAATTGCAATATTTCTTTAAAAGAAATAGAATAGGAAGTATAATGTAACGTGATAACAACTGTGCAAAAATTTAAATTATAAATAAAACAAGACAGCAGCAAACAATTAAACTAATGTTATTACCTTTAAAAGATACTATTAATGCTGTTATTATCCTTAAAGAGGTATAATCCATATGTTTCTAACTCAGAATTAAATATCACCTTTTATTAGCTGCAGTAATGTTTAATAAACAAAGATAATAACTGAGAGAATTAAAAATATGATGAAAATGTCCCAAATAATTAGCTACAGTTATGTGAAAGAAAACACATTTTACATAGCATAAACATAAATCTAAGTAATCAACGGTGGATACATATTAAAGAGAAAATATATAATAGGATGACTGAGTAAGACTACACATTAATTAGGACAGGAATTCTGAATAGTTAAACAGGCTAACTAATAAAAGGGGAAAGTGTACCCCAGCTCTTGTATGCATCATTAAATAAATCTTTAAAAATAAAAGATAAAAAGCAAATAATAAAATTCAGTTTCATGGGATTTAACTACCATTTCACATTTAGTTTATTATCCCTCTCAGTCACAGAAGAGTAGAGATATAAATTATATAAGAAAATTTTCACCAATATTGACCAAGCACTCATTAACAAGTTAATGAAAAAATATTACACATTAATATTTGTTAAATAAAGAACTTAAAGTAAAGGGAGGAAGAATTTAAAGTAAAGAGATAGGTAAGTCAAAAACAAAATGATAGAGGAAAAATGAAAGACTTAGCAGCAGTGTTAGATAAAACAAGTAAAAGTGCCTACATTTTTTCCAGTAAAGAAAAATCCAGGTCCAGTGTAAAATATTTAAGAAAGAAATAACCCAAGTTGATAATAATCTTCCAAAAAACATAAAATGAAGGAATACTTACCAACTCATTTCATAGGCCAGTTATTATGATACTATTAAAGCCTTTGCAAGAAAAGAAAATTACAGATGACTCTCTTTCACTTCCACAAAATATAAGCAAATTGAATCTGGCAAATGTCGGGATATAAAAGAAATAATTTAAGTAGAAAACACAAAGGCAGACCCACTGAGGCAAGATGGTAGACTAGAAGGTTCCTCGAATTGTTGCCTTCCCCACTGACATAGCAGTCCTGCTTCTGCATTGTAATAAACTTGAGGTAACTTGAGGGCTTGAGAATTGGTGCTGTCACAGAAAGGACACACAGAAACCACTGGAAATGGTAGAGAAGTCATGCCAGGAAAGATATTGGTGCAACAGAAGAAACACCCGGCCTTCCCACATGTGGAATCCATGGGCTCCTCAGGCCCACTATCTTACTATTGCTGAGAGAGATTCTGTCTGTGGGACCAGCTAGAAGAGGATGACAGCTCTTTGCTTACAACCTGCCTCAGTGGTTCTCAGAAACACCCCCCTTCCCCTAGCTGGCCTTGGAAAGCCTCTTGAGAACCTACCAACTACACAGACTATGGCGCCTTCCTGTGGCCCAAGACCACTCTTCTCTTGCCTGAGCTTCAGGGGAAAGTCTATGTCTCCAAAATCTAATCAGATCAGAACTAGACTGCAGCTCAAGGACTAGAGGCAAGTTGGGGCTCCTGGAAGACCATTCACTGTCAGTGAACTCTGCCTTGACTTGACCATGAATTCAGATCCTGCCCTCAGGCATTTCCCAGGGAGGAAATACCCTTACACTCTACAGCAGAAAGCCCCCACTGCCTAGCTCCCCAGTCCACTGAGCAGGCTGGGTTCTTGTATCACTGACCATGCTGGGAATATATTATGTATATAAGTATATATTATACATATAACTCATATACATATTATATATATTTAATCAATATCCTTTTACCCATGTATAAAATCCAGTTTAACATAAATAAAAGTAAAATCTAGTTCTCTCTCTGTTTCTCACTCTCTCCTTCCTTTCTTCCTTCCTTCCTTCCTTCCTTCCTTCCTTCCTTCCTTCCTTCCTTCCTTTCTTTCTTTCTTTCTTTCTTTCTTTCTTTCTTTCTTTCTTTCTTTCTTTCTTTCTTTCTTTCTTTCTTTCTTTCTTTCTTTCTTTCTTTCTTTCTTTCTTTCTTTCTTTCTTTCTTTCTTTCTTTCTTTCTTTCTTTCTTTTCTCTCTCGCTCTCTCGCTCTCTCTCTCTCTCTCTCTCTCGCTCTCTCTCTCTCGCTCTCTCTCTCTCATTATATTTGAAATCATTTGTATTCCTCAGGGAGTACCCACCACCATTCCACCCATGCACCATGATCTCAGTCCCTTGTGCTTTTCTGCCCTCATCCCTGCTTTTGTCCTCCCCTCCTTCCCCTCCCCTTCAATGGTCCCTTTGGTTTATCTTTCACTTTTTGGTCTTGTTGAGTTTTTTGTTTGCTTTTGGTTATAATTGCCCATTTTCTTGAGCTTATTGTTCTTTTTGTTGTTGTTATTGCCCTTTCATATTCCTCCTAATAGTGAAGCCATCTGATATTTTTCTCTTGCCTTCTGACTTGTTTCACTGAATATAATTCCTTCTAGCTCCATACATGTTTCTATAAATGGCCCTAGGTTGTCATTTTTGATTGCTGAATAATATTCATTTGTATAAATGTACCAATCTTCTTGATCCAGTCATCTACTTTTGGGCATTTGGGCTGTTTCCAGGTCTATCTAGCTTTCTTTCTGAGAACATCATTATATAGACCCATGACCAAAAATATATGCCTATAATTTGTACAATTAATATAATAACTCTAAAACTAAGACTCATTACATGGTTAGGTAGAGAAGAAAAAACTTTTTTTTTGCTCAGGACATAATCTTGACAAGCATCAAGGGAAAAAACCATGAATCCAGGTAAACTCTTAATACTACCACATTTAATTTTGCAGAATAAATGTGATTATTTGATTTAAAAAACTGTATGAAGACCATTTAAAATGGTACTTTCAATATCATAATTTAAAAATCATTTTTATTATTTAAATACTATAAGCCATGATAATTAATGGCAAATTTGCTTATGAATTATATGATCAATTAAAATAAACTTCATTGTACAAAAATGAAAAATAATGTAATATATATAATAAAAAATTAATTTAAAACTACCAAAAAATCAACTTCACAAATAAGTAAGTAACAAAGAGGATAGTGATTAAGTATAGTATGTATATATATCATAAATATTATATATATCAAGCTATAGTCTTGCTTTTTAATATATAAATGTATGAATTCATGAATAACATAACAAATTTTTGACAACTGTTCCACAATTTGGGATCAAAGACAAAATAATTCCTGCACATTAAATGGTGAAAGTAAACTGAAATGTAGAAGGAAGAGAAGAACATATTTATGGCCTTTTAAATAAATTTAAAGACAGACACCATAACTTGTAACAAAAACTGAACTTAAATTTAGAGACTTTTTATCTTTATTTCCTCAAAATGCAGTAAATATGTAAAGAAATAGAAATTAAAATTATAACTTGATAGAAATATTTATAGCCTATGAAGTGAATGGTAAAATAGACCTCATTCAAAAGAAGAGAAAAAGACATGAGTTCCAATAAGTGCAAAAACATTTGACAAGAAATTCACAGAAGAAGAAATTAGTATGATTTAGAATAGCACAGTATTGGAGTTAATAGTACTGTACTGGAAGTTGCTAAAAGAGCACATCTTAAAAGTTTTTATCATAATAAAAAAAAATGTGTGTGTGTTGATGGCAGTTAACCAGACTTACTGTGATCATTTCACAATATATCAAACCATTGTGTCATATATCTGAAACTAACACAGAATGATGCAAGATCAGACAGTCTCTTGCATATTTATAAAAATAATTACTCTCCATACTTCTACCATTCTATCACAAATTACAGGTTGTACTATTTGCTTGGGACTAAGCGTTTAATATATTTAGCAGGGATATTTACACAAAGTCTTCTGGAAATCTGAAATTATGTATACTGCAGCTACCCTTATTAATGCACTTCTCTCTCAAAAACAATAGTATCAGTAATAATTACTTATGAAAAGGTTAAAACAAAGAACACTAACAGAATCTTCCACTAGAATGTGGTTCTGTGTACTTTTTTTTCAGATAATTTTGTGAGATCTAGTAACTATTTTTCTGAGATACTTTCAAATGTGCTTTGATTTTATATGTTATATAGTATGTATTAAAAGAATACTAATTTCAATTTAATCAAGAGCTGATGAATTGACATCACACAGGATGAACTAATATTTTATTATATTATTATTTTAATAGAATATCAAATTATTGCTGAACATTCTTAATACCAAACCGTTGATTTTATATGCAATAGACATGTTTACATATGAATTTTATTTCACATCCCAATCTAAAAACCATGGCTGCAATTGTACTCGCTAAACAATAGCACTAAAAATATTTCCTAAATCATACTGCTTCTTGTTTTCAGATGAAGCCAAATATGGTTCTACTCATTACAGCTGGTGCCATTTTTTTCCTGAAGCCCTCAGGCTTTTTGATCTGAATCTGAAATCTCAGCCCATGTGGCCAGATTTTATGTATCAAGTCACTAGGAAACTGTGGCTTGAATGTTAGTATCAAGAAGAAACAGACTGATTTAAGACTACAGAATATACACACTGTTTTGAAATAGCATTCTTGCTAAGTGGAAAGACTTTCCATGTACACCAATCTAGGGGAGTCCACCAGGAATTCAGTCACACATTTTGTTTGACTTTATTTATAACTGTGTCCTCTAGCTAATATTTTCTTATATATTATCTATTTTGTTAAATATATTACCTCCAAGAAGGAAATTTTATAACTTCTTGTTTAATACTGAACAATGTTTAGTATATAACTGGGGTGCTCTTATTCAAAGAATGAATTTTCAGTTACAACATAGAAAGAATATCTAATTTTATTGTATAATAGATCACAAACTGATCCACCCATTTGAAAATTGCATCACTATGATAAAGTTACTAACTGTAATTTAATAAGTTGTTCGGCTGAGTGCATTCAGATTGCTGGTTAAGTTATTTCACTAGCTTTGTGTAGTGGCCAGGAAGGGGTGGGCACAGGAGCAAGGTTCGGGATGGTTCTGGGCAGACGGCTCAGGGAAGGAGAGCCTTGGAGCCCTCGGTGGCTTTTCATGCTTTATTTAGTAGAGGTGGCCAGGTACATGGCAGGCAGGGGTGCCGGGGGGCCGGGGGGCTGGCAGGCCTCCCAGCCCCCGGTGCACCCGGCGCATTTCACCCTCTCGGCTACTTTCTTCTCTTGCTGCTGCTGCTGCTCCTTCGTCCTGTCAGTTCTCTCCGCTGGTACTCACAGTTCTGGTGTCCTCATGATGCCGCCCATTTATGCCCAACTCAGGTGAGCCCACTCGCGCATGCCCACCCTGGAATGCTCGCAGTCCCACAGGTGTCCAACATCACAGTGGTGGAAGGGTGGAAAGACCTGATTTCTCTAATCCTACACATGGCAAAATAATTTTGGGAGAACTATATAACATGGCTTCCTATTATAAATATCCAATTTGTATTTAACATATAAAAGGTCTTAGGGAAAAAAGAATAAGGTAATTTTTAATCATCAATTGTTCAAAATTATTTGAACATTGAATCTTTTGGAAAATGGCTAAAACTTCACACACAAGAAAACCCAGAAACTTCAACACACTAAGAAGAGACTTTTAAAAAAGGTATTTTGTAGTTTATACAAAATATTCAAAGAATGTATGTAAGATAAACCAAAAGAAAGTTGCTAGAGAGAAGAAATAAATCTATTAAAGTGAATTTTATAACTGCTCTTCTTTGGGAAAAATTAATAAATAGGTAAGTTTAATTTGCAAATTTAGGGAAAAGTACATAATCATAAATTTAGGACTGGTAATGAGAATGAACTATAGATGAACAATAAATTGAAATAATCATTGAAATCATCTCAACTCTGTGAAAATATATTTAAAAACCTGAATAAAGTACATGACTATCTAGGAAAATAGAAAACATTAGGAAAAATGGTAAGAATGACTAGAGCAAAATAATAGCTTAAATATTCTAGTTCTATAGGCATATTATAGGCTTCCTGATATGACCTGGGAATTTTCAAAGTTTTATAATTTTGAAAAAAAATGAGAAAATAAACTTTACATTTAATAATGCTTGTTCAATTGGTAAACTAGTATAGAACACGATGACATCAAAGTGTATTTTAAAGTCATGATTTAACAGCTCCTAGCCACTTGCACTCAGCCTATAATAGCAAGCAAGAGATGAAAGAAAAGGCTTGAAAGTAATGATCTGGAAGAACTAATGGTTCCTTAGTTACATGATAAAATACCACACTGAAGGCCCCTATTTTCAGTTTCCTGACATTGTCAGGCTTTTTTTTGGTGCTCCTAGTCAGAGTCTCTTCGAGTCCCTATTGCTGCACTGTAATTATGTGTTTATATGTGTGTTCTAGTCACTGCCCCTTGAACTCAATAACTGTCTTACTTTATTTTGTATTCCACATAACCAACACAAAGTCTGGCTTATTGTATGCATTCAAGGACCACTAGATTTGTTCATTCATTCATTCACTCAACAAACCCTTTGAAATATGAATTTGGTTTAATAAAAGACCTATTTGTGTGAGTCTCAAATCAATGCATTCTGGGAGCTCTCCTGTACCAAAGCCTTATGATCAGCCTGTTCTTTGTTGCAGTTTTTCCTGTGCCAAAGTGAGAAAATCTTGGGAAGCGTGGTCACTTGGCAAGCTCTAGGCATTCCATAAGAATTCCAAAAGAGTTAGTAGAATATCACATGTACAGTGGAGTGTTAGCTACACTATAGGAAGGGGCTATGACAGTTGAGCACAGACTGGAGGGAGGCAGAAGAGCTTGGTGTAGCTTATTAACAATCTTCTAAGATAAAGACAATGTATCTGTAGATAACAGAATGACCCTAGAGGAATCCCATCAAAATTGGAGATGCTTGCTTGTTTAGCATAGGGTTTGTATAGGAACTAATTCTCTTCTAAAAATAACGCTTCCCTGTGGTACATATACACAATGGAATACTACTCAGCAATCAGAAATGAAAAACTAGACTCATTCATAGGAACATGGATGGATCTGGAGGGGATGATGCTC
>JAGFMF010011492.1:1961780-2006017 GCA_019455555.1 Galemys pyrenaicus | reverse complement strand
AGACTGGGGACACTTGGTGGGGAGGGGAGGGAGGGTTGAGGGAAGATGGGAGCACGAGGGACTGAGGTGATGGTGCACTGGTGAGATGGTGATGGGGAACACATGGGGATTACAATTAATGGGAAGTATATGTAAATTTTAAAATATTTTATATTAATAAAAAATTTTAAAAATAAAAATAATGCTTCCTTATCAGTAGAGTTCAGGCTCTATTAAGAAGAGGCTGGTTCCAAGAGACTCACTGACTTTCTCAGGAACTCACTGACTTTCTCAGGAAAGGATTTCCAAGATGGTGACCAGAACAATAGAGACTGCTCAGCCTGTCAGACAACATATTCTGAATGGTCCAAGGAGTAGAAATGATTTGAAGAAATTACTGCCAAGACTGTGCACAGGTTGAATAAATTTATCCAAATCTGCAACCTAGACCATGAAGAATATCCTGAAGCATCAAATTCCCTTATCCAGTGGGTACCATTGGGACCCCCTTTCCTGACTGGGGACCCTCTAACCATATGACAACTCCTATGATTCTTTAGGAAAAGATGAAAGGCTAATGAAATGTTCTTTGCAGTGTTCTGGACCTGTGCCCAATGCCTTACAACTATTGGAGAAGAAGGGGGGCTGGGGCGCCATCAGGCATCGGTGTTCAGGGCTGTGTGAGCTCTCAAGAGGCTGGTGCTTGCTTCTGAAAACAACAGGATTTCCACAAGTCTGGTCAAGGGTCCTGCATTATTCCTCACACCTTCCTTTCATTCTTCAATCCCAATCATCTTCAAATTTATCAGGAAGTCTCTCATCAAGACAACTTTTAATATAGCTATTTTAGTTATTTTATTCAGCTCACCATAAAATAATTCCTGATGTATAGGTTTATTTTTCAAATAGATTTAAAAATAATGTGCATATAGAAATATATTACAGGGCCTCCCTGGTAACGCAGCAGGTTGAGCTCTGCACTGTGAAGCATCCCTGGCATAGCAGCGTGAGTTCCACCTCCAGCCAGAGAGGGGACCCACATGGCACAGCAGACCTCTCCTGCCTCGCCCCGCTGCTCCCCTCAGCAGTGTATTTCAGTTGATCTGACTGTTCTACTCCCCACTCTGTCTCTGGTAAATCCTCTCACCTCCCATGTCTCTGACCTGTACCCCAGCTCTTATATGCACAAATAAATAATCCTTAAAAATATATATGTATGTATATTATACATAACAGTCACATTTCTGGCAGGAAAATTGTACTCACTATATATTTGTTGAGTGAATGAATATTAATTTTGCTGTGAAATCAGCTAAGCCCTTTATACAGCCTTTAAAAAGTAAACAAAAATAAATTTCTCTAAACTTGCCTGGTATTTAAGTGCTGTATCAGTTGTTTGCATGAAGGGAAAGAAGATAACGAGTGTGACATTTGTTATTTCCCAATAAACTATGCGGTAGGGCATAATGCCCAGGATTATTTGATTTCATTTTGGAAATTATCCCCTACTTGCCACTAGGAGGCACCACAGAGGGTAGCAGACACACCTTATCTTTCTATGCCTCTCTCCACTCAAGGTCAACTGAGAAGGACAAACAAATTACAGGGTCCAGTTGTGAGGTTTGCAATTTCTCCCTAGAAAATAGACTCTCCAATTGCTAAAATATCAAATTAAAGAATCTGAAACTTCAACATGTACATTTACATCTTATATTAAGGAAATATCACTTGGAGCAAAACGATAAGAAAAACTGACATCAAAGGTGAAAGTTATGCGGAAACTTATATTAGAGGTAGAACCTGTCTGAAATAGGCTATAAAACCAGGGTCACAGAGGGCTGTGGGATGCCTGTGTTGGTTCTTCCTGTCTAAATTCTCTCTTCCACCTCTCTCTGCTGACCTACACTGCATACTTGTTCCTGACTTTATTTCATTTGTAGGACTGCTCCCAGAACATCTGATGTCTGTGCAGGTTTATCAGTCCAACCTACTTCAAGTTTCTCTAATTCCAAGATTCTGTTCATCCAGTAGGCACCAGCGAGGCAGTTGTTTGGCAGGTTATCACATTATGATGCAGACACCATCTATTGCAGGGTTCAGATTTGTCCCTGTGCTGGTGAAGATGCTTGGGAGTTTCCTAGACACAGTGGGAATAAAATCTCCTCTTTAAGTTGGGCTTCAGCTGGCAAAAATTAAGCCAATAATGTTTTTCCTTTTTCTACGGTTTCCTAGACCAGATATAGCCAATCTTCTTTCTCAGTTGCAATCAGTTCTTAAGCTCTGTCCTTTTTAATTATCTGCTCCTTTCTGATCAGTACAATTACTTGATTATTTAACATTTAAAAATAACAAAAGGTCATTTTGGTTTTTTTTATTCTAGAGCTTTCAGATATTGCAACTTCGTGCATTTTCAACAGCCAACATTTTTAATAGGAAATGTGTTGTGGAATGGTTTTCTCATTGCAAGGGAGGGCTTCATCTTATGGGGGGAGTAAGAGTTCATAGACAAAGAGCATGCGTGCACACTAAGACAGAGAACCCTGGAAACTTAGAAGACTCACTCACACTCGCTTGCTGCTCAAATCTAAGTGTTTTCCTCCAAATCACGCAACAAGTTGAGTTTTCTCCCCTACTATTCTAGTCCTAAACTTTACTACACAAGGTATAACATCTCCGTCATTCCTTTATTATTTTGCCTTGAAAAAAATAAGTGTTTAAGTTACCTAGTAGAAAAATTAGCCTGCCTTGCAACCCGTTTTTCAGGGTAGCAGAGTATAGAAGCAGTGCGAGGCGGAGAACAGTGGCTAAGTTCTAAGATCTGAACTATCTGGCGTTGACTTTCTTGTACCTGAATGTTTGCTTGTTTCACTATTTATCTTACAATCTTGGCCTTGTCTTCCTGATAGAGTATTAGACTCAATTCTATTTAAGGACATTCTCTTACTATTTGGCATATACCTTTATGTGAAAACATACCACTTATTAAGTTATATTAATTTTTAATGCTATTATTAAATTTTAAAAGTAGGGGAAGAGTTTACTCTGTGCCCTCACACCTAAAGAATCTGATTTCTCCTTGCCCACTAATGAAATGCACATAATTCACATTCCACAAATATGTTGACAAAAGGAAGGACAGAGAAAGAAAGAGAAACAGAGAAAGGTAAACAAAAAGTTAAACACGACCATCTCCTATTCAGTTCCATTGCAAGGGACAAATGAAATTATGATCCATCCCTGAAAACTAACACCTTTCTGATTTATTTCCCTTGACCTAGCAAAACTCCCACCCTTCATCCTCATGTCTTTTCTCCCTTTAAACTCCAGCAGTAATATTTTCCTTTTAACGCTGGTTTTCCTCTGAGCTCTTAAACCCTAGAGTTATTCTGTATAATTGTCTGTGTGACAACTTGAGATAGAAGTAATGTTAGGTCAGCCATCTCATTCACATATCAAACTAAGAAGGTATTAGGGGACAAATAGCATTTTAATCAGTTGGAGCTTAGATAAATGCAGGAATATTGATAGCATTTACAGTCTCTACAACAGCCTGTGGTGTGACAGAACAGAAGCACTTTGAAATATAGTCAGTGGATGTTAATTAACGGTAAATCATAATGGAACTCCTGTGGTATTACATGATGTCCATGTGAATTCTCTAATAATTTATAAGGCTTGATGTGATCCCACAGCGTGTAAGAAGAAGTGTGATTATGTGTAGCTTGGCTTGATCTGCAGCATAAAATTTACTTTGGATGCAATGGGAGAAGCTGTATCGCTCACCCCTTCCAGGAGTATGCCTTCTGCAGAAGCAGGCGCTCGCTCAGCTCTTCCGGAACCCAGACAGGGCATCAAGTGCTCAGCTGAAATGTAATTGTACAGTGACTAAACACAATCTCACAGGAAATACATAAATACAATTTTTTTTCCGGGAAATAAATGGAAAGTAGTTTCTTAATTACTAGTTCATAGCTGCCTGGTCTCAGATGCCATGATTTTGAGTCCTTAATGCTCTAATCTTAGACTAATTGCATCCTTGACATCTAATTGTTCTGTTCCAACCCGACAGCCACACTGTTCTTTCAAATGCTTCCTGGGGAGGTGTGAGAGGGAAGAGGAAAGAGGAGACTGATAATAGCAGACTAAAAAATTTAAGGATACTTAGCCCCACTCCCAAAGTTTCTCCAAGCCTTTACATTTCAAGAGTAGGAGATTCACGCCACACGTTAATGATATGTTTCTCCCACATTATTAAAGTGCTCCCACCAGTGTTATGTTAGGTGACTGACAAATGGGTAAAAAAAATGCTAAAAAATGCTAATTGGATTCTACTGGCCTTTTTTTTCTCCTGATTTATACCCACAAATTAGCTCTTGTTAATCTCCTTGTAAATATCAGTTGCAAAAATATGAGAAGCAAATGAACAGTCTTCAAGCAAATGATGCAGACTTTTTTTCACTTCCCTGCCCACTTACCCGTACACTGGAGAAGGAACTAGGGAGTGAGTGAGGGGTAGAGAATTTCAGCTGGAGTGAAGGACTTCCTTTGCCTCTTTCTATCAAAACCAACAGACCCTTAGCCTGAGAAACAAATACAAATTTCTTCCTTTTGAAAATATCACAGAAGCAGCTGCTCCTCAGCTATTTTGAGTGGATTTTTTGAGAACAGCTTGTAGCTGCAATATTGTATATGGTGGATGGTTGGCAAGAGCCCTGCTGTGGGAGGGAAGTCAGTGAAACCTAAAAGCGGCGCAAACTTCAGTCTCTGACAAATGGACGTCAGAACTAGAGAGAAAGACCAAGTCCCTCCTTGGGAAAAATTATGGGGGGGGGGGGCACAGTGACCCCACTTGCAAAAGCGCTAGCCTTTTTTATTGTTTATTGTTTATTGAAATCAAGCTTAACGCGTCTTATACAGTGATCCAATCTGAAGTGATAAAAGATGGAGATGAGTGATAAAGACAATAGAAAGAAACAAGTGAAAAAGGAAGAGGAATAAATGCAGTTGAGCATCCGAGCGGTAGGGGGCGCCAGTTTAGAGCCTCCTTGGCGTCTGCTGGCTTTGTGCAGCCGCAGGTGCCTGCAGGGCATGGTGTTTGTGGTAAAGAAGAAGAGTTAGGCTCCTGCTCTGGGTGGAGTTACGAACCACCGTGAGCAAAGGGAAGCGTGGTTAACCGTAGATCTGGAGACCGCGACCAGAACGGCATCAGCAGAGCTCCAGTAGCTGAAGCCAGGAGAGCAATGGACGCGCTGGCACCCACGCTTTCAGGCATCAGAGATCCAAGCAGCAGTGACTTTGAGACCTCGTGCTGCTAGAAAGCACGCTCATGTCAACCTTAAGTGTTAGTCCCCCGATCCTATATGCTTTTAATCAAACACTCTCCAGATCTGAGGTACTTACTATGTCAACATTTCAAGTCTAGTTCTGACCTAGATTCTCCGATAAAGCGCTTTTGGAATTCCTAATGGGTTAACCTCCTTTTGTTCCAAAAAGTTAGAAATAAACAACTGTTTGGGCTGCTTCACACAGGATCAACACTTTTTATATTATTTCTGATTAACTCCACACCCCTACCCTTAACTGTAGCTTTAACCACCTGTCAATATATTTTTTAAAGATTTATTTATTTATGCATACAAGAACTGGGGTACAGGTAAGGGTAGCGGGAGGTGAGAGGATCCACCAGAGACAAAGTGTGGAGCAGAATACACTGCTGAGGGGAGCAGTGGGTGAGGCAGGAGAGGTCTGCTGCATCATGTGGGTCCCCTCCCTGGCCGGGGATCGAACTGGCGCTGCTGTGCGGCGGATACTTCACAATGCGGCGCTCAACCCGCTGCGCCACCAGGGAGGCCCCCACCTGTCAATATTTAACTGGAAAAAAAATTACACACTCGTGAGTTCTATGGGCAAATATGAAAAGTCTAGTTTTGAAAAAGTTTTAAGACAGTTCCATAAAATATATACCCAAATCATTCACAGGCGCACTGGGAAGAGAATTGTTCTTCGTGACCCTGGTATGACCTCCAGCATGACGGAAATCTTAAAGGTTGTTTTGATTATCAGGTCAACTGGAGTCATGGGTGGAATTTCATCCACAAGAGTCAGAAATGCTGACTGTTCTGAAGTACCTGCCAGGGTGCACCTTTTGAGAGTTTCCTGAAGTCTGCAAGACTGAGATTAGACAAGACATTCTTAGATATGAAGTATGTGTTTATAATTTCCTAAATCTGCATCATAACTCTGTTTTAGGTATAATACACACAAATTTGTTTTTTTTTAAATGGGTTTAATATAGATTGACTGTTCTGGGAATGCAACTGCCATGTAAATAGAGAAAAGATTGTGCTTTCTTTGAATCCTTTCCTAGGAGTTGATTACTAGTTGCTAAAATTACCTCCTCCATGGAAATGCCATTCATGAGATCTGTGTTGCAGTGGAGTGCACCTAGATCAGGCTGCACTGGTGTGACTGCAGCAAGGGGATTCTGCAGAGAGGTGCAGGTGCTGAGTGCTTTGCTAGCTGTCCTGGTGTGGTCATGTCTAAGTGTTCACATCTTGGAAATGCATGATGATCCAGCAATCCCACTCCTAGGAATATACTCAAAATACACAAAAACACTGATTCAAACGAATACCTGCATCCCTATGTTTATAGCAGCACTCTTTACAACAGGGAAGACCTGGAAACAACCTAAATGCCCAAAAACAGATGAGTGGATCAGGAAGCTAAGGTACATATACATGATGGAATACTACTCAGCAATCAAAAATGAAAAGCTAGATGCATTCATAGGAACATGGATGGAACTGGAAGGGATGATGCTCAGCGAAGTAAGTCAGAAGGCAAAAGAAAAATACCAGATGGTTCCTCCCCTAGCAGGAATATAAGGGAACCAAATAAGGATCAAGGAAAGGAATAAGAACAACAACAATAATAATAACAATAAAGACCCAAAAAGCAAAAATGAAAAGACAAGCACAAATTGGGGACACTTGGTGGGGAGGGGGGAGGGGGAGGGTTAAGGGCAGATGGGAGCACGGGGTATGAGGTGATGGTGCACTGGTGATATGGTGATGGGGAATACATGGGGATTACAATTGATGTCAAATATATATAAATAAAAAAAAGTTAATAATAAAAAAAGAGCCTCACTGGACCAATTAGAGATTTATCCCTATGACTGTTCATTTACACGAGGCTTTGCTTATTAGAATGTAATTGCCACAAGGCAGAGGATCTATTTCCTGTGAGTAGAGCATACTCCTGTGACCTGGATCCAAACCTGTCCTCCCTCTGCTCAGTTATGGAAACTGTGGTCTTTGTCTTGCTGACTCTTACTGTCAGGTTATGTCATGTCTCTTGTGTTCTGTTTGCTTCTCCCTCCTCAAGGTAGGACAGACAATATTCTTGGAATTTAATAACTTTTTCTGTGTCTACTACTGAAGCTGATACATCCTCTAATGAGTCCCCCTTCCCAATCAGTATGTAATTCATGTTCTTAGAGAAACAATGATCCCAAATCAAAATAACTTTCTCCTTTTTTCTTTAATAGGACTGATAGATTGACACAGTCACTCAAAAGTCTGATCCTTTCAGCAAATAAGTTCCTGTGTTAGAAATGTTCACATTGGACATCATAGCTTTTATTATTATTATATTTATTTTTTCTTACAACATTTGCTTTCTTTTCTAGGTGGAGTCCCCATAGAATTCCCACCACAGTTCACCCGTGCACTGTCATCATAGTCCCTTGTCCTCTTCCAGTCCCTCCCTTAATCCCAATCTCTCCCCCTTCCCTGCAGAATGTCTCTGTTTTATTTTGTCATTATATATTTTAAAACCAGTCAACTGCCTTTCTCTGATGCAATTGGTTATAAGTAACTTGTTATATTTGCCTTTCTATATAGAATATCCTACAGAGGTGAAACTGAATTGGTCAATTGGCACAAATTTATTGTACTCTTTGGGTTTATTGTAGTCAATCCAGATCAATAAATTGACATTCTTATTTCTACGCAAATACATTGTAAGTTTAGTTGCCCTGTTCTATTCCCTGTGACTAATTAATTCTGGGTATTCTAGCAAATTAAATTCATGCATAAGCAAAATTGGGAATCTGACCATAGATTGAGTATTCACCTTCAAAACTATAAACTAATTTCAAAGAAGGAATATCAAACTACTTAGATATAATATGCTATAATGTTGGTAAATGAAAACATAAACTTTAGAGTAAGAAATACCTGGAATTTAATCCATATTTGGACACATATTGCTGTATGATGTTGAGGAGTTAAGCGTTACTGAACTAGTGCAGAAGACTCATTTTAATCCTTAACACATGTACATGCTCAAACACACATTAGCTCGGTATTTGCTATTTTAAATTCTTGCATGGCACTAGCAACCTGCAGATTACACTAAAAAGGATGGTTTAGTTATAAAGAAAATTGCTCTGGTTCTTAGAAATAAAGGGATGTCTAAGAAAAGAATAAAAAAGAAGGAATTCTTCATTGGATATTATTCTACCAGCTCCATGCTGACCTGGGAAGCCAAATACTATTTTGATGGAGAAAACTAATCTTAGACACTACTGTACGCTTGACATCTAGTCAATAGCTGACTGTATCAGCCCTTCCTCCTCCTTGTTCTCTAGTAATTAGTAAAGTAGCTGCATGACATGCCAAGATTACCCAAGGATGTGGTACCCATAGGACATTTTTTAATAGCAACCACTATAGTCCGAGTTCAGCAGAAACTATAAAAGTGACCCAGAGGGAAACACTCACCATAATTATAGGGGTCACTAGAGCGACTAACTAGTCCTTTAGAATGGAGCTGACTTCCAGAACCTTAGACCCTTTCTATCTTCTTTATAGTGGACAATATGGAGGCGTGATCCTAGACCATGGAAGGTCATGACAAGGTAGGAGGCCAGGTAGGAGTCACCACAAATGAGGGTGAATCTGCTTGAAGTGTGTTATAGTTTTACTCAAAAATAACCAAGTTTTCTTGTTCAAGTAATAGAGGGCTGGAATTGTTGTATTCGCTTTTGGCAAATCCATCCATCTTGGGGTAAAGGAATTGCTCAACTTCTGTTAATAATATTGGTGATGCAATTCTTACAGGAATCCCTCCTAAGTCTCACTAGTCAAAATAGGTATAAGATCATCTACCTTACAAAGTTGTTGTGAAAGTTAGAGGTAAGGTATATTTTAAAAATTGTACATAGTAAAAATTTGGAACATGATAATGAAGCTTTATAAACTGGAGCTAACAGGGCCTCCCTGGTGGCGCAGTGGGTTAAGCAATGCACTATGAAGCAAACCACAGCCGCTGCAGCACAAGTTCAATCCCTGCCGCCGGCCAGGGAAGTGACCCACATGGCACAGCAGACCTCTCCTGCCTCGCCCGCTGCTCCCCTCAGCAGTGGGTTTCAGTAGATCTGCCTGTTCTGCTCCCCACTCTGTCTCTGGTGAATCCTCTCACTGCCCTGGACTCTGACCTGTACCCCAGCTCTTGTATGCATAAATAAATCTTTAAAAAAAATAGGTATAAGATCATCTACCTTACAAAGTTGTTGTGAAATAAGGTATATTTTAAAAATTGTACATAGTAAAAATTTGGAACATGATAATTAAGCTTTATAAGTTGGAACTAAACAGGACTTTTCATCCGAGTAGGGAGAAAAACTGTGGTTCATCCCAACAGTTACGTATTTATGAATAGCATTAAATTTTTGCCATATTTTCATTGAAGGAATTATTCAAAGTTTGCTCACACAGGCAAATGACAATTTTCACATAAGGTACAATAATTTTCTACATTTGGAATTGCTGGTATCTAACCTAATCTTCCAAATTTTAAGGACACTCCCAAGAATTAGGAGAAATGCGTTCCTATATTCAAATTGGATTCGTATAAATGAACCCATGATATTCGGTAGCAAGACTATTGGAATGCTGCTGAATTAGTACCTATTTAAGCCATCATTTAACAGGTTTGAGAGGGAGCATGTATTTGAACTATGTGGCTTGAACAACTGTATGAAATAAGGAAATACACACCAAAAAAATCTATGTGAATGTAGCATATTTCACTCAATTCGTTAATCATATTTATTGACCTTCAGCATGTGGAGAGGAAAAAAGTACACTCAAGTAAGCAAATCCTGAGCACAAGTGGCTCCACACAAAGACTTAGATGTGGTTATTTTGAGGGACTTGCTTTAGGACACGCTGTCGTTAGCACGATGGGAGAGGGGGTGTGTGGCAGGGATTCTCTAGTGAGCTATCTGCTAGAAAACAGCACTATACTCCAGCCAAAACTGTATTAGGATGCCAATAAAAACAGGAAGGCTTTATGTTATGTTATATTTAAGGGTAAAGGACCTTAAAAGAAAAAAAAGATATGGTCTCGTAGGAAGGATTTTAGGATAAGACATTTTTTGGGTGAGAATCAAAATACGAAAGAACTCACCTCATAATATATACAATAAGGGCTTTTTTTTAAAAAGATTGATTTATTTATGCATACAAGCACTGGGGTACAGGCCAGAGGTGCAGGGGGAGGAGAGGATCCACCAGAGACAGAGTGGGGAGCAGCATAGGCAGATAGGCTGAAACCCACTGCTGAGGGGAGCAGCGGGCACAGCAGGCGAGGTCTGCCGCGCCATGTGGGTCCCCTCCCTGGCCGGCAGCAGGGATCGAACTCGTGCTGCAGTGGCTGTGGTTTGCTTCACAGTGCGTTGCTTAACCCACTGCGCCACCAGGGAGGCCCACAATAAGTGCTTTTTAAAAGGGAAAAAAATAGAAATAAATTAGACTCTTCCCAACATATCATGTCATAAATGGAATGATCACTTTCAGTAATATCATCCTCAGAAGCATACTGAAAGACAGTTGAAACCATGAAGAATAAGAGTAGATTAATGTTGAGGTATTGGAGGTAAACCATATATTTTGTTATCCAAAAGAAAGCACAAGGTGAGACTAAGACTCATTCAAATGAATAACTATTATCAGATGAAATGTAATGAGATGCAAATATAAGGATTTACATAAAGAAGATGTGCAGTTCTTTGCACTTGTTATATATTACATATATAACATTATTTGCATATCAAATAATTGTAAGAAGCCCCCAAAATGTGAAAATTATTTGTACTGTGCTTTTATTAATATTACAAGAAGTAATTGTAACATGCTAATATCATGACATAAGCTAACCACTTATGTCATATATTTAAGAAGAAGTGAGAGAGGAAGGGTGTGGTTCCCCTCCCTGGCTGGGAATCGACCTCGCGCTGATGCGTCACAGCATGCTGCTCAACCTGCTGCGCCATCAGGGAGGCCCAACAATAAGTTTTATCTTTATTTTAATTTTGCTCTTTTCCCCCCAACTTTGTCTAACCCTTTCTGACCCTTTTCTATGGGTCTCCACTGAAAGATCCTTTAGACGTGTGGCAGGCTTTTGGGCCTTGCTTTGGGCCAATCCTATTTAGCTGGACTTTTACCCTCAAGGAAATGGGTAACTTCAAATGCTTAATTTAATATCTATATTCTTTGTCTTCTCTGTATTTTTTACTAATTTTATTAAAGTTCCTTTCCATTAAAAATCATATATTTATCTTGATGCAGCAGATGGCAGAACCCATTTAGAGAGGGCAGTTTTAGAGGTTCTGGGGTGCCTCTCTGTGCTCTGTAATAGGCTCAGCAATATACACTCTGACTTCTTGTACAAACCAGGTGTAAGTAAACTAAAGCACACAAACCCATTGCACTTCTTTTCATTATATGTTGATTCTTTGCCTTATGGTTATAAAGGATGATCCTTTTTCCACTCAAATTCTAAGTGAATCCTGTCTGTGGTGTTAATTTGAAAATGATTTTAATAAAAGGATGCACAATTGTTGTTGTAAATTTGTCATTGATAAAGTATGGAACCAAACATTTGTCTAAAATAAAGAAATCTTTAAACCATACACCTGTTATTGCAAAGAGTTAGGAATATAAGAAAAGAGACCTTTTTTGAATGTATATGCATTTAACATCTGTGAAAAGCTAAAAATACTGTTTATAATAATTTAAAATGGAAAAATTGTGTAAGAAATACATAATTGAATAACTGTATAAGCAGTATAAAACATAGAAGACTTCAGGTATAAACCTGAAAAGGTAAATAGGAGACAAAAATTATTTTTAAAATGTATATAAGATTATGGTTTTTACTTCCATTGTAGAGAGCTGAGAAGAACATCATTTTTACCCTTATGGCAATAGCATAAAATTACAAGTTGCAAGTTCTCAACTTTTAAGTCCATCATAAAGTTGAGGTTGCAAGGTAATAAACTAGCTTAAAATTTAAAGAAAGAGAAGTTTAAAGAGCCATAGGAGAGAAGGATCTGTGTATCTGTAACAGATGCAGTCAGACACTTTACAGAGAATTCAGCCAGAATTTTCCACAAATCCGTGGGTGCTGGGCATGGAATGAGTGCGGAGTCCCAGGGGAATGCAGATATAGAGAGAGTTTGTACCTACAGAGAGCTCCCCTGTGGGACTGAGTTTTGAGAAAGCATCACTCCTGTGTAAGTCTAAGGCAGAACAGCAGCTGTGGGGAAGGCGAAAAATCCTTCTAGAATTCTTCTCTCTTATTTCCCACAAGGACAACTCATTAAACTTTAAGGACAAGGGCAACAAAAGCTGTCATCTTTAGGGTGCTACTACAAACTCATTGGTATGAAAATGGTGAGGTACCTTGTCTCCCTGTAACAGGGTGGTCCCCAGGAAAATGGGAAGTTCCAGAATCCCTGCCCCACCCTAAGTAGGGTGGAGCTGAGCTGGGATAAGAAGAAGCTAGAGAGAAGGCTGGAGAAGGAAGGAAGGAAGCAGGATGGAGAGCAGCAAGGAGACCTGGAGGAGGCTCGAGGAGCAGAGACATGTGAAGAAAGTACGCTTGCTTCTTGGTCCTGGACTGGGTGAGATGTGGGTGAGAGACCCGTGGGGAGGTTAACAATGGCACCTTCTATCTTGATTTTGATTTTGCTCTTTTCCTCCCAGATTTGTCTGACCCTTTCTGACCCTTTTCTATAGGTCTCCACCGAAGGTGCTTTATAGACTGTGGCAGGCTTTTAGGCCTTGCTTTGGGCCAATCCTATTTGACTGGACTTTTACCCAGAGGGGATGGGTCACTTTGGATGCTTGATTCAGTAGTTATATTCTTTGTCTTTCCTGTATTGTTTACTAATTGTATTAAAGTTTCTTCCATTAAAGGTCTTACATGTTTGTCTTAATGCAGCCGATGGCAGAACCCATTGAGAGCAGGCTGGTTTGGGGGTTCTGAGGTTCCCCTCTCCCTGCCCTGTAACATCCCTGACTGAGAGACAGATGTAGATGCTGAGCCTAAAGTTGGTAAGAAACTACAGGACAAAGAAGCCACATTCCCAAGCCAGGGTCTGATCCTTAACAGAAGACTCCTTCCCTTGCCCCAACCAAGTTAGCATCAAGAACAAGAGACAGTGAGCTATCGCTGGGAGCAGAGAGTTCTTGCTGGGAACATTGTTAAGCAGAGAGAGAAACATTCTGGGCACAGCACAAGCAGAGACCTAAAGCTAAGGTGTTGACTGAGACCTGAAAGTCCACGATGAACCATCTAGAAGCCTGAGGTCAAAGGAAAAATGTGTGTCTCTGTACACATTCATCAAAATAGCCTCTCATATTTTCTAAGCAAGATAGCTCTAGAAAATGTTGAAGTCTCTGGTGCACTGAGAATATCATAGCAATCACAAACCTCAAATCTAGCTCAACTTATCACAAAATTGATGGCATGGTAGACCTCACCTGCCTTGCCCGCTGCTCCCTTCAGCAGTGTATTTCAGTCAATCTGCCTGTTCTGTTCCCACTCTGTCTCCGGTAAAACCTCTCACCTCCCCCCACACTCACGCTTCTGGCCTGTACTCCAGCTCTTGTATGCATGAATAAATAAATCTTAAAAATATATATATCCACCTTAAAGCCCTGGAACAATGAAAGTTCTACTCATTTCCAGTCAGGGTAGAAAATACTTCAGATTTTAATGTTCTGTATAACATGTTTGCTTTCTGCAAAATTAAAAAGCATGAAAAAAAATCAAGAAAAAAAATGCTCACATGGGCCTCCCTGGTGGAACACCTGTTTGAGCGTCGCACTGTGGGACTTCCGCAGCCACTGCAGCACAACTTCAATCCCTGGCCAGGAAGGTGACCCACATGGTGCAGCAGACCTCTCCTGTCTCCCTACTGCTCCCCTCAGCAGTATATTTCAGTCGATCTGCCTGCTCTGCTCCCCACTCTGTCTCAAGTGAATCCTCTCACCCCCTGTGCCTCTGGCCTGTACCCCAGCACTTGTATGCAAAAATAAATAAAATCTTTAAAAGAAAGAAAAAATTGCACACAGGTAAGAAAGACAGGCAATCCATAGAATGAGGCACAACTGTTTCCTGGCATCTGGAACATGGATGTGGAAATGATAATGTCAATATGTTTACATATAAAGTATTTTATAAAACCTCTGGAAGTTAGTCTGGACAGACTAAGATGTGATTCTACTCTTACTCTTGAGGGTTTAGAGATTTGAAACTGTCTTTAATTTCATAAAGAATCATTGATATGTGGAAAATTCCAGTGATTCTACAAAAGAACTTCTAGAACTACAAAGTGATTTTGGCAAGGTCACTGTATACATTGTTCAGATGCCAAACCATGCTGCCTTCTACTATGGTCTGACCATTTGTGGGTTTCTACTGAACCCACTGGCTGGTCAACCAAGTCATTTAGCTTTGCCTTGTGAGAACTTGGTCAAATCTCAGGTGTGGGACTCTCTCAGAATAACTCAACTTAGGGTTGCCAGTAGTTTTCTAAACATACAGCTCACTGGTAAAGAAATAGATTCACTATATTTTAGTGCATTATTTACATTAATAGGAAAACACAATACACAATTTCAAAGACATTTAACAGGCATGGTTACTACTGTCGATTTGCATTCTTTTTGTTTTAAATTTATTCATTTATTTTCTTACAATGTTTGCTTTCATTTCTAGGTGTCGTCCCCATAGAGTTTCCACCACTAATTCACCAAGAGCACATAGTCCCTTGTGCTCTTCCCATCCCTGCCTTGACCCCAATCCTTCCCTCTTCTCTGCAGATAACTGATTTTCCGTTCTTATTGGAGTTATGGAATACAAAGCTCGAGTTACTGAAAGTGGTCTACATACAGGCAAGGTGTCTTGAAACTTTTTTGTACTGAAATAGTTTCAAATATAAAGAAATGACACATAAGTAGTACAAAGTACTTCTGTTTATTTATATTAATTTTTATGCTGTGTAAGCAACTACTACCAACTCAGTTTAAAGCACCATACATGTATTATATCACAACAAATAGGAGTCAGAAGTCCAGATATGTTAGATTGTCAGAAAAATCTTGATGCATTTTTTTCTATGCAGACATGCATCATGGCTTTTCCGACAACCTAATATCTTAGCCAGATTTTCTGCTCACAGTCTCTCCATCATTGTATTAGTCAGTGTGTTCCTCAAAGGAATGGGGTCCTCATCCACCTTCACATGGCTGCTGGCAGCTTCTTGTAGCACTGTTTAGAGTAACCAAGTTATGCAGACAACCTAAAAAATGCCCAGTGAAAGATGAGTGGATAAAGAAGAGATGGTACCTATTATACAATGGAATATAATTCACTTATGAAAAAGGTGACCTATTGTCATTTGTAACAAGGATGGAATTGGAGGGATTGAGCTAAGTGACATAAGTCAGAAGGACAACGACAAATACTGATGATTTCACTTATACATAGAATACAGAGAAACAAACAAAATGAACAACAATACCAAACCAAGCAAACTCTGGGAATCTGTCTGTAGAATTGTGGTTACTGTGGTCAGGGTGGGGAGGGGCAGTCAGAGGAGGGGACACAGTGGGCTATGATGGAGGGTTATGGTGTTTGGTGGTGGGTGTGGTGTGGTCACCTGTGAACCTGAATCTCTAAATCATATCCTGTGTTGTAAACCAATGTTATCTCAGTAAAAAACAATACAATAAAAAAAAAGTCACGAGAGAGCTTCCTTTTTCTCTGTTATGTGAGAATACACCAAGAAGATGGCAACTGCAACCAGGGAGAAAGCTTCCCCTAGATCCTGACCATGTGGCCCAGATCTCGGACTTCAGCCTCTAGAACTGTCAGAAATAAAATTCTGATGTTCATAAACTAAATAATAAAAAAAGTTTCTTACAGCTGAGGAACCAAGGTCCTTCTTTTCTCGATAGCTGTCAGCTGAAGGACACGGGCAGGTTCTGGGTGTGTCTCAACCTTGCCAGCTGACCTTCTCACAAATCCTTGTGTAACTTGACACAGTATGTCTAGACTCTCTTTGAAAGGGTTCTGCTATTTAGATTAGACCCACCCAGGAGAGTGTCCCTTTGATTAACTTACAGGCAACAGGTTTGAGATCTTGATTGCAAACATCCCTTTGTCTTTGCCAGGCAGGCTAATCTAATCACAGGGTGACAATGTCATAGTCACACTCAAGAAGAGGAGGTGGGACTCTTGGCAGTCATTTTTAAATCACAATGTGCTGTACGCAATTTCCTCATTTGCTATCATTCTGTATGTGTTTGTGCAGGTAGAGAAATAAGTAGATGAGGGAGAGAGAGAGACAAAAAGAGACACAGAGAGAGAATCTTAGATGACAGTGTGTTGTTTCTGTCTGGTACTTAACCCCATAAAACTAGCCTATGGTGATGAAGAGCAAATACTGTCATACACATACACAAAATCTTGCAAACTGGAAACTGGAAATTTAATTGTGATATAATACTTCATATAATGTGAATCTCCTAGTCCATCAATTACTTCAATGTCCTTTAGAACATATTTGTGATAAGAATCTAGTCCTTGTTATGGATTGCATCTAGTTGCCATGTCTCTGGTCTTCCATGACCTGAAACAGTTCTCAGCTTTTCTTTGTCTCTTAAACCACAATTTTTGAGGAATACAGGACAATTCTCTTGGAGCTGACAAACTATATCCACCCCTTAAACTGTTTTTATAAATCCCTGGAACTAATAGTGATTTCTATATTTCTTAAAGATTTTACAACAAAACACAGAAATATGTGGTAAAACCATATGTGATCCACAAAGCTTAAAATATTTCCATTTGGTTCTTTACCAAAACAGTTTGTAAATATCTGTTTTAGAATCTCTTACTTTGAATTTCTTTGATTTCCTAGACAGAAGATCCAGTTATGCTTCCCACTTGAATCAAAATTTACCGTGGTAGCTTTAAGATGGTGGCTTTCTAATTTTCTCATTCCATCTTCACATTTTAGGTGGTACATATTCATAAATTCACTCTATAATGAAGCACTTTCTTTTCCCTTTGTTTATTGCTTCACTTAGCTATTTGCTTATTCATTGTCAGTATAGACTCACGATTCTTATTTTATTGAATTGGATATAATGTATGATTACCCTTATTTATTTTGACATTCAAATTTTCCCAACCTTTTTGAGTGAGAATTAGTTCAAGTAATTTTCTTCTTCCTTTTTTTACAAGCTCGTCTTTTCCAGAACATTGTCCTCTTACTACATAAGATGGACCGTGTCCATGTTAGCCACTGATGCCTGTATCTCCAAGGACCTCAGGGGAGTGCTACTGAGACCCTTGGTCAGATGTCCAGAGACCTTTATATGACTGAGGTGTCAGTGATTGTACGACACCACAGGAGGAGACCATCAGAGGTCAGAGGCCTCGGTTTTTTTATAAGTTGACAGTGCAGGTAGAATAATAAAATGAAAGTGATTCAGAAGGTAGACCATGCCATATTCTGGGAGTTTTGATACCAAAACAAAATAGGGACATCTAACAAAGACATAGAGCTTCCTCTTGACCATTTTCCTTTCAGTTGAGAAGATGTTTTACATGCATATCTTCATAGTGTTTGAATCTGAAGGAAAGGTACATTTTTTTTTAAATTGGAGGAAAAAAGCATACAGGAGAATGATTTTCATGTGAACAAAATAATTGAATCCTTTTTTTTTAATCAAAACATATTTTACGCTTGAGATACTTTTAAACCTTTAGAATTAGATATTATATTAAAAAAAATCACACATTCCATTAAAGGGAAACATAAGCATCCCTAAGAAGAGAGGGCAAAATGACAGGAAATTGTGAGCTAAAATCTAGAAGGCACACAATGTCAAATCAGTTAAGGCATAAAGACTTCACTCACAGTTAAGCTAAGTTACTACAGTCTACCAGTGTCAGCCGTGAGTGGTGATAGAAAAGTTCAAAAGTAGGTAGTGACAGCAGTGGAAACATTGTGATTTTAGGAACTGGTTCTATGATTTTGAACCTGTTATGCTATTTATATTTGTTTGTGATTTGGGGCACGCTATTCAGCCTCTTTGAGTCTCAATTTCATCATGTTTAACATGTGCATTTAATGTAAGATTTAAATGAGATTATGAATCTCAAGTGCCTGTACATGATCATTTTTTTTTTGAGTGTGGGGTTCTTGGGTTCACTCTGGGGAAGGTTTCACCAGAGCCCCCTGTTCAGCAGCACGCGGCAAGTTCCCAGGTGAGTTTTTCCAAGAGGTAGAGACGTTAGTTATTTTTAAGAGCAGGTTTATTAGGGAAAGGGACAGAAGAGTAAAGGACACTTGCACAGACACAAGCGGGCAGGAAGAGCTGCCCTGAGAGGGACAGGGTTGCTGAGAGAGGCTGCATGGCTGCAGGTGGTGGCCTTGGGGAGAGCTGCCTCCACTGAGGGGGTCAGTGCAGAGAAGTCCCTGCAGGTGCAGGTCACGGGCAGGCAGGAGGCCGCTGCCCTGCAGAGGAGAGAGCTGGTGAGAAGCACCTGCATACGCACAGGTGGGCAGAAGGACGGCTGCCCCGTTGTGGGGGCAACATTAGGTTTTTATCATCTTTTGGTAGGGAGGGGCTCATCTCTGTGGGCGGCTGGTTTATTCCTTCACCTCATGTTTGTGCTCTTGACACTTCCTATGGCAGTCTGATCCCTTTCTGGGTGTTGTGCTTCTTAATGTGGGTGTTGACCCCTAAGGGTCTTGGTTAATGTTTAGTGCTAATCTCTTCTACCCCTGACCTGGTGGTGTCTCCTCCATTCTTTATCCTCCATCACACACAGAAGGCACTCAATAAATGCTGCTGCTTTTAATGGACGCTGATATCTGCCTGGGGAACTACGACTTTGTAGCTTTAATTTTTAAAGTAGTAGAACAAGTAATTGACAGGATTCCAGGCTTAAATAGAAATGATTAAGTATGATATTGATAGAGCTGGTTCATTATTAAGCGCAATCAAGACTTCTAATACATAGACAAAACTGACATTTGCATACTAAGAAGTGTGACAGAATCTGTAATTGAACAACTGGTACAATAGCAGGCACAAACACACTAAATGCTAGAAAATGTTTTCAACTGCCACAAATGTTCTCAGATAAAATACTATTTCTATGGAAAATTGTGTGAAAAAGCAAAAGATCAGGCACTACAGGAAAGCTAATGAATTTGCCTCATTATTTATAAAAGAATAAAGAAATTGTGTGAATCTATAAAGTCAAATATCAGAGAAAAACCTGCTTAACTATTTGGACTCAGCAAATATTGACATTTTAAAAATAGAGGGATTATTACAAAGAAAGAACATTAGATTATTTTTCAACACCACAGCGTACACAGAAGTAACCTCACTCAGATACAAAGAAGAAATTTTGTAATAACAAGGAAAGCAAAACTTGATTGTTATAATGCTAATGGAAATTCCATAGTGTTATAGAAATGATCATTATTTTGATGAAGATCTCACTGCAACATCATATCACTTTCATGAACATAAAAATATAATCCCAGGATTGTAGCGCCCAAATGAACACATTTAATTTTCAGTTAAAAATATGACTAAGGCTGATGCTTCCAAAGATTTGATAATACTTAAGTTTTCCTGAAAGACAGATGTTCTAAAAGATATTGCCAACTGAATATCAATTGTACAGATCTAACCATAAAGCACAGGATTTCCCAGCAGAGACAGGAAAATGTAATGAACTATGGCATAAGTGATAGACACAAAGACAGACACATATACACACATGTATTTCCACAAGCATCATGACTTCATAGCAATATCACTAACTATACAAGGAGGAGCGGAGAGATGTTCTGGAAAAGAGGACTGTAGTGGAATTTTTTTTTTAAAGATTTATTTATCCATGCATACAAGCACTGAGGTACAGTGCCAGAGGTGTGGGGGGGTGGGGGGGGTGAGAGTATTCAACAGAGAGCAGGGAGCAGAACAGGCAGATCAACAGAAGTATACTGCTGAGGGGAACAGCGTGCACAGCAGGAGAGGTCTGCTGCGTCATGTGGGTCCCCTCCCTGGTCGGCAGCAGGGATCCAACTCGTGCTGCGGTGGCTGCGGTTTGCTTCATAGTGCGTTGCCTAACCCACTGCACCACCAGGGAGGCCCTGTAGTGGAGTATTTATGCAAGGAAATACGGTTCTAAAGGAGAGCACAGGCACATGTAAAGTTGCCATGATTTATCCAAAAATAAGTATATGCTTTCTAAGCTGTCAAGTTCTGGCAAAAAAAGAAAAAAAAAAAAAAAGAAAATCAGTGGGCACAGGTAGAGAATGAATTGAGGTATTTCACAAAAGATATCTGATGCAGTGTAGGAGAACAAAACTTTTTATCCAAATGAATATTCATATTTCTATGGTTTTTAAAGCTCTGGACTAAAATTCAGCTAGTTTCTTCCAAAATTGAGCTTTAGTTTGAAGTAAAGACAAATTAAATCAGGCTGACTCATCTTTCACAATGCTTTTCCATCTGTCCTTTCCCTTAGATCTGCCTGCCCATAGCTAGGAATACCACCTGGGTGCCTGAAATCCTGGAGACAATCTTGGCACTGAGCATCACATGGCTTTTGAAGATAAAGACACAGGTGAAGAATGGAAGGTGGAAATACAATGTGAGAAGTTGACTCAGAAATGCACCGACAGGGCCAGCATTTCTGCAGGAGACAAATTTCTCAAAGGAACCTAGCAAAGAGAAGCTAAAAAGGTAAGTGGAAAGCCATGAAATACGTGTAAACTTGGCTGAAATATTAGAAAAATTGAGAAACATCTGACGGCTTTGATATCTAGGTATCTTTGGTTAAATTTGCAAGAATGGTTTTGGTGAAATGTTGGAGGCAGAAATCAGATTGAAGCATTTTAAAAGTGAGATACTTGGGAAAAATTAAGAATGCCTACGTGCACAAATATTCTAGTGTATAGCAGGGAAGGAGAGGTACGAGGAAGTGGAAGTGGGCTTGACGTCAGTGACATTAAAACACGCTTATTTTTTTTTTTTAGGTTTGTTTTTTTTTTGCTTTTTAAAAAATATTTATTTATTTATGCATACAAGAACTGGGGTACAGGCCAGAGGTGTGGGGGGTAAGAGGATTCACCAGAGACAGAGTGGAGAGTAACAGGCAGATGGACTGAAACACACTGCTGAGGGGAGCAGCGGGTGAGGCAGGAGAGGTCTGCTGCGCCATGTGGGTCCCCTCCCTGGCCGGGAATTGAACTCCCACTGCTGTGCCACGGATGCTTTACAGTGTGGCACTGAACACACTGTGCCACCAGGGAGGCCCATTAAAACATGTTTAAATGATGAGGACAAGTTAGAATAGAAAGGGAGACTTAGGACTTAGTGTATGGAAGAGAGAACACACAATGGATCTGGGAAGGCGTACTTGCACACATGAAAGAACTGGTTTTTGATAGGAGGGATACAGCATCACCTTCAACTGTAGGAAAGAAATAATACCTATAAGTTCAGGTGATTTTGTACTTTTAAGACAGCTTTTGAGTTGAAGATTCCCCTGCTCAATCTATATGTTTTCATGAGTCACTTCAAAAGTCTACAACCAGTGACTCCAAATAATTCAATGTGAGTTGATGTTCTTAACATGATACAGTGCACCTTTATATAAATATAAAAATCTAGCTGGACAATGTTTTATATTCCTAAAAGAGCTAACTGCAATTCTACTGTTCCTTTTTCTTTTCAATATCTCCTCTTACCTGGTGTTGATCTTGTCTGTAGACCTAGTGCCAACTCTTTCCATTTCAATAAAATATCCTGTACTTCTGCAGAAGCTGTTGCATACTTTTTTTAAAAAAGATTTATTTATTTATGTATAGGAGAGCTGAGGTACAGGCCAGAATTGTGGAAGGTAAGAGGATTCACCAGAGACAAAGTGGGGAGCAGAACAGACAGATGAACTGAAACACACTGCTGAGGGCAGCAGCGGGCGAGGCAGGAGAGGTCTGCTGTGCCATGTGGGTCCCCTCCTTGGCCGGGGATCGAACTGGCACTACTCTGCAGTGATGCTTCACAGTGCAGTGCTCAACCTGCTGTGCCATCAGGGAGGCCTGCCACTGCCTACTTTTAAGCTTCTGAGCACTAACTAATTGTTTTGAAAAGGGGTTATGCTCTGTAGGTGATGGGAACAGATTTGGGGTGTTGCTTGATTAATTTAAAAATCACATTATTGGGCCTCCCTGGTGGCACAGTGGGTTTAGCAACGCACTATGAAGCAAACTGCAGCCACTGCAGCACGAGTTCGATCCCTGCTGCCAGCCAGGGAGGGGACACATATGGTGCAGCAGACCTCTCCTGCCTCACTCGTTGCTCCCCTCAGCAGTGTGTTTCAGTCAGTCTGGCTGTTCTGCTCCCCACTCTGTCTCTGGTGACTCCTCTCACCTCCCGTGACTCCCAGCTCTTGTATGCATAAGTAAATAAATCTTTTTTTAAAAATCACATTATTTTTTAGAGCAAGGAGCCCAAAAGACTGCCTCTTAAAGAGTTTTAGATATGCAGGAACCCACTGCAATGTTTCAGAGAGGAGAAAGTTCTGCTTAAACTAGACGAGGAAAATAATAGAAGTGGCTGGATTTGAGAGACATGGGAAAGTATATTCAAGTCAATGATAGCACTTAGCAATATATACTGTATGGAGTGGTGTGAAAGAAGACAATGAACTCAGTTTGGCCATGTTCAGTTCAGTGTCTCAGGTTTCTGTTGAGATATGTCCAGGAAGTACCTGTCATAAAAGGCCAACGTGGAAGAGAAATCCAGGCTGAAAATATAAATTTGACAATTATCATCATCTACCATTGAATTAACTTATATCTGTAGTTGTGAACCTATTCACTATAGAAGAAAATGTAAAGTGAGTGGAGAGCTGAAGAAATAATTCTAAGGCACAGAAAAATAGAAAGGAACACTCTGAGATTATGAATAAAGACACAGAGACTTTGTTCTGGAAGGCAAATGAGGAATAAAGTCAGGCTATCAAGGGCAAAGATAGCTTTGTGGAGAATATATTAATCAACATTGTCAATTATTACACAGATAAGGACACAGATAAGCATAGTCTACAGCTGATTGGCTTGACAAGGGCTTGGCAGTGAAGAGCTGAATGTATGAATTACCATGGGATAACTGTGCTTTGGAGATAGAATGTGTAAGTTTTCAATTTATTGCCTCTCAACTCCAAATGCAACTTAACATATGCTCTATTAAGACCGAATCCCTTTAAATGAGTTGTGGTGCTGAGCTTTCTCAATAGATGACAACAGTGGGCCCTGGAAAAGGAAGGAATTTTCCTACTTATGTTTCAAGACATAGGTGGGCGGTGTGGTTGTGAGGACACCTAGGTTTGTCCCAGTCACAAACTCAGAACACGGTCCCTCTGAAATCTGTAGCCTCATCCTAGTGATTCTCTCTCTAAGGTCAATTCTGCTCAGAAACCAGCATCCAGTTGCTTGGAGGGCCTCCCTAGCATCTCCAGCCACAGAAATCCTATCACACAACCAGTTGCTGACACCCTCCTGCATTCCGAAGAGTGAGTGTCTTAGATTTTCTATTTCAACCAACAAATGACTTCAGACTTAGCAGTTTAACATGCAGATTCATTACCTTAACATTCTGCAGTTAGAAACACAGTGTGTCTCACTGAACTAAAAGTAAGATGTTAACAGGGCTGGTTCCCTCTGGAGACTCCAGGTGAGAATCTGATTGTCTTTTCAAGCTTCTGGAAGTTGTCGACATTCCTTGCCACATGCCCCTGTCACCAGCTTCAAAGTCAGTAATGTTGCCTCTCCCTGCCTATTCTCTGCAGCCACATCTCTCTGACTCAAGAAGCTTTCTCCATTTTTAAGGATGAGAGTGACTGAATTGTTTCTGCCAGGTGGATAATTCTGGATAATATCTCCTTCTCAAGTTCCTTAATTTAATCACATCTTCAAGTTCCATTTACCATAGGGTAACATATTCATAGGTTCATTCTGGGAGTTAAAATGCAGACATCTTCGGGGAGGTCATTATTTTGCCTTCCACAGTGGCAAACTGGTATCCCAGGAAAACCAGCCAACTTCTCTGGGCTAAACCACACATCCTCCAATAAGATCTGAACCCCTTTGTGGGGTAAAGGTTGATCAGGTATTTCCACCCTCCCACCACTGATGATGGACACCTGAGGTGCTGTGATTACTCCAGGGTGGGCATGCGCAAGTGGGCACACCTGTGTTGGACACGGGCTTAAATGGGCGGCGTCATGAGGACGCTAGAACTGCCAGCACCAACAGACGGAACTGTGACAATCGACAGACAGGACTGCGAGGACCAACAGACAGAACCAACAGGCCCGACAACAGTACCAGTGAGCAGCAGCAGCAGCAGAGAGAGAAGAAAGCAGCCGAGAGGGTGAGATGCGCTGGGGCTGGGAGCCTGCCAGCCTCCCGGCACCCCCGGCACCCCTGCCTGCCATGTACCTGGCTACCTCTACTAAATAAAGTATGAAAAGCCACCGAGGGCTCAGAGACTCTCCTTCCTTCACCCATCTGATCCCGATGGAGGCCTCCTGTGCCTCCATCCTGCCACTACACCCTTCCATAGTCCTCTTTCTCGGGTAAACTCCCTGAACCCTAAAGTACCATATAGAACTTCTTCCCATCTTACATATTATTCTTATATCACAGTCAATTTCTTTATATAGAATGTTTCCTGTTTAATTGACTGTGTGGTTTCTTTTTTTTCATTTTTTTATTTATATATATTTGACATCAATTGTAATCCCCATGTATTCCCATCACCACATCACCAGTGCACCATCACCTCAGTCCCCCGTGTGCCCATCTGCCCTCAACCCTCCCCTTCCCCTCTCCCCACCAAGTGTCCCCAATTTGTCCTTTTTTGGTTTTTGTTGTGTCTTTATTGTTATTATTATTGTTCTTATTCCTTTCCTTGATCCTTATTTGGTTCCCTTATATTCCTGCTAGGGGAGGAACCATCTGGTATTTTTCTTTTGCCTTCTGACTTACTTCGCTGAGCATCATCCCTTCCAGTTCCATCCATGTTCCTCTGAATGCGTCTAGCTTTTCATTTTTGATTGCTGAGTAGTATTCCATCGTGTCTATGTACCACAGCTTCCCGATCCACTCATCTGTTTTTGGGCATTTAGGTTGTTTCCAAGTCTTCCCTATTGTAAAGAGTGCTGCTATAAACATAGGGGTGCAGGTGTTCTTTTGAATCAATCTCCTTACTAGCCCTGGACTACGACAGCTTCTCTGAATTTTTTTTTTTAACGTAATGTACAAATGGAAAGAAAGCAATAAACCTCTAACAAAAGGAAGTAAAAATAACCAGGGTATTAGTTGAGTTTGGTTTGCTTTAGGCTGGGGAATACTAGCATTCTAGAAATTAAAGGAAAAAGTAACACAGAAATAGTATGAAGGTAGTAGAAAGAGAAATATTGTTTTGAAGATGGTGAGGACAGACAGTCTCCCGGACATTGAAAACACTGGTTATCAACCATCAGAAACTTTTTAAAAATTCCATTTTCTAAGCCTTTCCATTCTGATTTAATTGGCCTTTACTTAATTAGAAATTCTGGCTTAGTCAACCTTAGTGGTATCAGTTTCTTTGATGGCTACCAATAGGGAGGCAAAAATAAGGTAGCGAAAGGCAAACGGAGATATAAAGGGCTAAAGAGTAAGAAGTTACAGAAGGAGCTTCTGCATCCTGAACACTGCAGACAGCAGCGATGACATCTCCGGCAGCCTCACCGGGCGGGGGCCAGTGACAGGATGCAGGGTGCTGGGAGCATAATTCAGCTGTACATGCTACTGAATACAAAATACACTTGAGACCACCATAGGTCAACTAATGTAAACAGTATAGCCAAAGGTTGCAGTAATGTAGAGAATTTTTTAGTTATCATGTTGTTCCCCTTTTTGCAATTGTTTGTGTTTTACTCAGTGGCCCTCTAAGGGGTTTTGTTTTCCTCCAATTATTCTCACATGGAATCGATCCATGAAACTGTCCACTCTCCACAAAGGAAAATGGATGCTGCCAAAGTGGTGAAGTTACTCTGGCCTTTGCAAGGCTTTATAAAGTCCCTAAAACTATGTCCATTCTTTGCAGAGAGAACTCTTGATTTCCATAGCAAGAATACTGCAGAATAGTTGCCAAATACAGAAGAAGGGTAAGCAGGATGCTAGTTATGTTATTTAAGAGAAAGCCCCAGCCTACAGGAAAAAAGAAATCTCCCTGGGACTAAGAATGTGGGTAGATGAGATGGACTGTGGAGAAGGGACAAGATGGTTTCAGATGGAAGTCATCATAACCACCAAGGAATGAAGTCCCATTTGGGAGGGAATAAAAACGGCCAGATGGAAAGTGAATCTGAAGACATGACTGATGTCCGTCCCTCTCCCTCAGACCTAGTCTAGGAAGATAAAAGCTTTTTGGAGAAGTCCTAAATTAAAGCATTGTGAACCCACTGTTGTGGAAATAAAAGAGGAGAAACGCTGATGAAGGATGTGGGTGGTCAGAAAAAGCTCCCTCTCCAATTTTGTGTCAAGCCACGATATCAACACTAGAGGGCGCTGGTCCTTGAGAGCGCATACAGATTTTTTTCAAGGGTAATGGTATGAAAGTTTATTTTAAGTAAAATTAATTTTCAGATGCTTGACTTTCAAAGTTTGACTTGCCAAAAATTCATCGTTCCTCTTTTTACAGGTCTTTCGTCCATTTGATAAAACAAGAACCTGTTCTTTGGTCCATTGCTCTAGATGTATTAACTCATGGGACATAAAGCAAAGAAACAATTTGAATGATTGGTATCCCTGTTGAGAAAGAAAATGGCTCTAATACCTGTGCTAAAAATATTATTTTGTTTGTCTTATGGTTATCCATAAAGGACTTAAATTCAGTAGAGTTGACAACTGTTACATTATTAAAAATTATTCTTGATTATAGATCACTTTAAGAAATTGAGCAAACAATTGGGAAGACATAAAACAACTGAGAGGCATTGCTATAAGAAGTCACTGTCAGGCCCATAAGCATGCTTGTGGACAAAGTTTCCGAACACTTATATGTGTAAACTTTTTTTAAAAAAAGATTTATTTATTTGTGCATACAAGCACTGGGGTACAGGCCAGAGGTGTGGGGGGTGGGGTGAGAGGATTCACCACAGAGAGCAGGGAGCAGACCTGGCAGAAAGATGGAAGTACACTGCTGAGGGGAGCAGTGGGCACAGCAGGAGAGGTCTGCTGCACCATGTGGGTCCCCTCCCTGGCCGGCAGCAGGGATCGAACTCATGCTGCAGTGGCTGAGGTTTGCTTCATAGTGTATTGCTTAACCCACTGCGCCACCAGGAAGGCCCTATATGTGTAAACTCTTTTTGAATGAGTAGCATAGGTAATTAAGCTTATTTCATTCAGAAGATGTAATATTAATCCATAAATTCCTAAAATAATTGGAAAAAGTATCTCATCATGGACAGCATTTTTCAATAAAATTTTACCCTTTAATAACTATTAATTCTTATAATGTATTTGGGTCCTTTAGATTAGCTAGGTGCTAATAATAATTGAATTAATAAGCAGGAAGAAACACATATTTTATCATTTAGAGCTTATGATCACAAAAAGCAAAATGAAATGCTTCATCTTATTTTATAGCAAAGTATAGTGGACTGATTTTGCTGTCTTGTGTGTGTTTGTCACACATTCGTGTGGTTTGGCAGTTCATCAGTCCACAGACACTCGGTTCTGCGTCGAGTCTCTCACCCTTCAGTAGCTAGCTGGCAGACACCAAGAGGGAAGCCCAGTCACTCGGAGCCTCTATTCCTTCACCCCACACAACACTTACCTCATGGTGGCCAACATCACATTGGCCAAACAAAGCAAGTCACAAAAATCAGCCTCAGCATCTGAGGTACAAAGTTACAAAGCAAAGGAAGACTGGAACATTTGAAACATGCTTGCAAACCACCAATGGGTGGACATTAAAAGACTTTAAAGTCATAAAATATGTAATACTAAGTTCTGTAGGGAAGTGAAATACAAGTGTAAACTGTGGAGGTACAAGATAAAAGACTAAGATAGAAATTTGTGCCTTTGAAAAGAAGAGTTTGCGCAACGTGTTTAATATGGATGATGGTTGAAATCATTATGAATTCAATTACATTGGATACATTTTTGAAAGTGGTGCAGCAGTTCTATTTTAAAATGTCAATATTTACCACATACTAAACTTATATCCTTTGCAAGTATTTAAAGTTATGATGAAATGAAACTAAAAATGTGTAAGTACTGAATAGATTTTCAAAATTATTTTAGGGAGTATGCAAGCAAAATAAATTGAATTTCTCCTTGATATTGAATTTCTAGAACCTTAGGAGTATGGAAAGTCTTAAAGACCAGGGAATTGGAAGAGGTCTGGCTTAGGTCAAAATTCATCTTGTTTGGGAACGTCTCTCAAGAGGCAGTATCAGCAATACTGCAGAGACCAAGGTTCCTTCTGTTAAAGACTGACATATAAGACATCTGTGTGGAGAGCTCCTATAACATGTTAAAAAGAACTTCCTAGGACTTTTGGCCGAGTTTAAATCTGTGGCATAGCTCGAAATTTCTCAGTTAGGTCTTAGGTCTGGGTACAACTGACAAGGTAATTACAGAGTTAGGGGATGAGATGAAAAACAGATGACGTGGCTTCCAAAATTGTTGACAAAGATAAAGAGAAGGAAGTCTTACCGTGTGTAGCGGCAGGAAGGCACATGGAAGTTTCTCTAGGATATGAGCAGATGCATCCTGGGAGGAGTCCCGGGGCCCTTGGTGGCTTTTTCAGACTTTTGTTGATTTTTCTGCATCAGAGGCGACCAGGTACACGGGGTGGGGGGGGGGGGGAGGGTCTGGGGAGGGGGGCGGTACTGGTAAATCTTCACTCTCTGGGCTCTCTACTGCTGCTTCCACCACTTCTCTCCTTCTGTCTCTACTTCTGCCCCTGGTGGCCCCATGACTCCACCTTATAGGCCCAGTCTCTCAGCCCAGGTGGGCTTAATCACCTACACATGCCCACGCCCTACTGCAGGTGCCGCCATCAGGCATGCGTGCAGGACCTAGGTGTCCATCATTGATGCTAATGGCGGGAGGTGGAAAAACCTGATAACCTTCATTTACTTTACACCAGGTTACATCACAGCAGACACAATGAGAACCCAGGTCGGTATCTAGAAACCAGCAGGAGTAGGATCTGGCTAAGCCAGAGGACAGCTAAGACCAGGCACACAACTTCCTATGGGGGAGGGGGGCTCTTGTTCTCATATTCTCTCTGCTCTCAGGCAGCATCTCAGAAAGGAGGGGGCCTGGGGAAAGTCCCCAAGAAGTGGGTTGCTTTCTAAGTTATGGCCCACAAAACACTTTTTAAGGAGAAGATTCTGAGATGTTTTAACCAAAAAGAGTAAATGGTTTCTGAAAATCACATGAATGTATGCTTGAGAGCAAGATACAATTATTTTTCAGCAAATCTGTATCTTATATTTTGGTCACCTAATTTATAGTACCTTGACATGACTACCAACAACAAAACAAATGTATGACTGTGGAACACTATGTAAACTAGAAAGTGCTATGCAAAATTTAAGGTCTATTTAAAATAATAATTTAAAGATTCATGATTGATATGTTGTATTTTCTTTCATATCTTTGAAAATATTTGAGTGCTTGATGCAAAAAGGATGTCTGTTAGTTCAGGGAAATAATATGAATGTAAGGTAATTTAGAAACAAATATATACTTTACAGTAAAAAAATCCATCCAGATGAGAAATTTCTTATCAAGTTATAATCTATAATGCCTAGATGGTGTATTTCTTTCATGTACTCATTTTATGAATGTCTGATGTCTAGTTTTGATGGGAAAACTAAATTACACAAGTATTGAGATTTAGTCCTGCCTGAAGCCAGCAAATTAACTAAATGATCTCTCAATTTTCCTTCCAAGTTCTATGATTTAATGAGCTTATGCAAAAGACAACTAAACACAAAATGTGTGAACCTGCTGTCGATACTGAGTGTTTTGCTTTAGTGACGTGGCTTCCAAGCCTCTCTAGTAAGGGAATTGTGACCTTTTCTATCACAGGACTGAGATTCATTACATGTATTCATGAGGTATTTACCAAAACCCATTACAGCAATTGTGTTGGCCTCTTTCTTGTGAGGTCGAAAACCAGGAGAGAAAACGGGCTGGAGCATCATCTAAGATCAACTACAAGAAGCGGTCCAGGAATGGATATGCAGGGACAGATGACTGTGGCAGTCAGTCTAGCCAAGAGGCAGGAATCGTTATAGTTGTTGTAACAGAGAATTTAACAGGCAGAATGCAGTCAGTATAAATGCTTGATAACTATAATAACTGAAAAGGCAAAATCAAACCAACAACCCTAAGACATGCAGGAGGCAGCCCCTGCAGAGCAGCCCCAAAACACTGTGGTTGAGATGATACCTTGGAAGGAGGTCCTGGGAAATAAAAATTAGACCTTTGAGAAGGGGGCATTGGCTGGCTCGTCCCAATGTCTCTGAGTCTGGTTTTGCAAATGGTCCATAAATTCCAAACCAGACTGAACTGCTGCTGTTGGGCTGAAGAAGTAAGTGTGGGGGGGATTGTAAAGATGTCTAAGAGTACATTTTCCCAACTAGTAGTTAAATAAGTCTTGGAGATCTAAAGCACAGCCTAGTGATTATAGCAACAATCCTATGTTAGAAACTTCAAAGTTGCTAAGAAACTAGATCTCAATTGTTTCCACCACAAAAAGGAAATAATTACGTGATTTGATAGAGATAATAGTGGTAACCATAGTATATGATTCAAAGCTCATGTCCTATACTATGAAGTTACAAGTTTTTTAAAAATTTATTTATATGTAGTTGACATCAGGTGTCCTCCCCGTGGAATTTCCACCACCAATTCACCTGTGCATCATCCCTTGGTCCTTTGTGCTTTTCCCGCCCTCATTTTGATCCCTCCCCCGCCCCCACTTCCCTATAAAATGTCTCTGGCTTTTACTTGTCTGTTTATTTTTGTTTTGTTGTATTGTGTTTCTCTTTTTTCTTTTTTTGATTGTTATTATTCTTTCCCCTGATCCCTTATTTGGTTCCATCATATTCCTCCTATAAGCAAAACCATCCGATATTTTTCTTTTACCTCCTGACTGTTACAAAATGTTATGTGTTGATTATATCTCAATAAAAATATTTTTAAAAAAAGAAGCAGGAAACTAACAGGAAATGAGTCCCACTTTTTCCTCCAGTTTGGCCAGCTCCCTCAAGCACCCCTATGGGCACTGTCTTTCAAGAAGTTAATTGCAAAACAGAATTTCTGCAGTTCTCAAGAGGAAGCAGAGCAGAGTAGGGTGAGTCTGAAGCTAAAAAGCAATCACTTAATAAATTCAAGGACAGCAATTTGTCAAATCTATAGAAAATAAATCTCTGGAAGTGTGCATTCAAAAGACAAAAACAGTCCATAATGATGCTAAGTCCCCGACATTTCTATGAAATTATCTTTGTGAGGAATACATAATTCCAGTTTTTACAAAAGCTGCTGATAATCAAATACAGTGTCTTTATATTTAATCAAAAAAATATGTTGATGCTGAAGGGAAAATATTTAATAGTTTGGGTCCCAAAAATTATTGGCAATCGGTTGCGCTCTTTTGGAGCTGAGAACTAATAATGATGCTAAAACCACTTCAGCCTTAGCCTCTGAGATTACCCACTCAGGAGAGAGATTCCTTTGACACTAAACAGCAGTACAGAGAATCTTTCTGATGTTCAGATAGGACCGAAAGAGCAAAAGGACCATCATTGGGACTTTTAGAAGTTGGCAAACCAGCCCCCAAATTTAATCCTAGTGTTGACCTGACTACTGGAAACTGGGGAAACACCCACAGGGCAGATCTCACCTGGAAAACTAGGGAGGGCATCACACCACGTTTTTGGCTGTGTGTGTGTTGTTTTTCCCACTCAGCTAATAACTGTTTATTCACACCACAATCCACATGCCAAATAATGTATAATGAAAATGAAGATCCAAATTATGAATAAGGGGCCTCCCTGGTGGCTCAGTGGGTTGAGCACCACACTCTGAAGTATCCATGGCACAGTAGCGTGAGTTTGATACCCCTGTGAGGGGACCCACATGGCGTAGCAGACCTCTCCTGCCTCGCCCGCTGCTCCTCTCAGCAGTGTGTTTCAGTCGATCTGCCTGCTCTGCTCCCCACTCTGTCTCTGGTAAATCCTCTCACCTTCTGCGATGCTGGCCTGTACCCACCCCAGCTCCTGCATGCATAAATAAATGAATCTTTGAAAAAAAAAAAACAAAGTATGGATAAGAAACTATGCCCTAGGAAAATACAAAGGCATTCTTTCTGGACATGAAGATGTTGAAAGTTGAAAAAGAAAAAGGAAAAGAAAAAGAGTTGTGAACCATTTCCAAATCATAGACATATCACAGAATGATACAACCCCAACCCCCGACCCTTAATTCATAGTAATTTCACTCTACGATACTGCCCACTTAATATTAACATAAACTACTTTAGTGGTACCATAAGGCATGATGACTATCAATTAGAATTGTGCCTCAGTGTACACACTAAGTGGACGTTGCCATGACCTGAGTCATTTCCATTTGCACTTGACCCCATACCTGCAGGCCAAAAGAGGTCAGTTAGTAATGGGCTGTATTAGCTGTAGCCATTCCAAGAACCACAGGCTTTATTCTAATTCATTTAACAAAAATTCACTTACAGAAAGTATAGATGCCATTTTCAGGATACAGAGGGGTAGAAGAATGTTATTTCACCAAATTATCACCAGGATGTACAGTAGCAGGTGTGGGGGGGCTGAGTTAAGAAAATGAAAAGGACTTGGTTCCTATACCAAGGAAATCATATTCTAATTGAGTCACTGAATAGCATCACTTGAATAAAGATGATCTTTAAAGTATCTGCTGTAAGAGAAAGACAAAATGTCATGGAATGGAGGAGTGGAACACAAACTTTCTGTGTCATCCTCACATAGGCACCAACTCCTTGCGTTTTCAGGTCGTGACAAACACCTGAACCAATACACGCACCACCACACTCAGACCCAATAAAACGCCTCCCTGAGTGGTTGGAAACATTTTACTTGAAGGTGGCAACAGCTAATGTGGCTTTTTAGACAAGCATCAGACTTTCACAGATAGACTCGGGTTCACACACAAATCCTGAAATTAGTCTGGGTGAACCACTTACAATAGAGTTGCTCTCCATTTACAAGTCCTTCAGAGTGTTTCATGGCACAAAATATACTGCAACCAGGTCAGCGTTTTATGCGTGTGAGAGAAAGAATCAATGTGGCAAAATACAGTGACGTGATGGGTTGCGATAGAAAAGAGATTCAGACAAAGAAAATCAGGGAGAAAATGGAAGTAAGTGACCAGGGCAGAAAACATATTTTATCTTAAGTACTATTGCTTTTTTTGTATATGTTAGATACTAAGATGCATGTCAAACAGTAAATAAATGGGAGGAGGAAATTATTTAATGATATATATATGCACATATATAAAATAGTGATAGGAATTAGCGATCACGGATTAGGTGAATCTCTAAACCACATCAAATGCATATTCTCAGTATATAATTAAACTACAATAATCCTCATTGTTCAAATTCCCTGCTCTCCTCTCTTTTTCACAGCTGTCTCAAAGTGAACCACTGGCATTCAAAGCAGACAGAAGCCCGAAGCATGGAATTTTGCATTTTGAGATGCCAGAGCAACATCAGTAATAACCATGTATCCATCTCATGCCAGTGTATCATCTGAGCCATTCTTTTCCAAAATGCAGAGACAGGAGGACTATTTTTATCAGGTTACAACTGAGTCAGAGGGATATCACAAGTTTCTAAAGAAAAGACGGGGCCTCACTTGTGGCATAGGAGTAAAGTCTCAGCATCATCACCAAGATAGCCTAAGTTTGATCCCAGCCAGGGAGGGGACCCACATGGTGCAGCATATTTCTCTTGTCTGGCCCACTGCTCCCCTCAGCAGTATATTTCAGTCCATCTGCCTGTTCTGCTCCCCGCTCTGTGTTTGGTGAATCCTCTCACCTCCCCAACCCCTTGCCCCCATACCTCTGTCCTACACCCCAACTCTTTTACACAAAAATAAAAAATAAAAATTTTAAAAAGAAGAGACAACCCAACAATTTTAGATCTGTTAGTGAGTAAAACTCCGGAGACCACCTGTCACATAAAACGTCCATGTCTCCTGAACAGATCTTGAAACCGCTGCTAACATAGGGATACACAAACATACCAGGCAGAATCCCTGACAATTGTCTCCTCATCCTTACTTTCAATAAGCTCTTAAATAATTTGTTTATCAGTTGGGCCATTTGGTGATAAATGGTGTTCACTCAGTGCATCCTCTAATTAATTAGTTTGCTTTCTGTTCTATTAATGGAGGCACAAGTATATCCATTAGCCCATTGGGAGGTCCTTGTATGCAGCCTTTGAAAAAGGCACGTTTCATAGGCCGGTGAGGTGCTGCCTCTTGGTATTGCTGATTGAGCTTCCTAGGAAGTGGAAGATCTTCTGAAGCAATCAGGTTTTTCTCTAGCCCAAGAGGGAAAATAAATATCCACAGGATTGTGTTTCTCTTGAAGTGACTATAGTTTCACTGCCATTTCTATCCAACACAACATGCATTTTGTCAGGCTGAGGTTCAGCCTTTAGGTTGCTAATTAAGTTAACATGTGCTGTGTGCAGCTTAATTTGGCAACAAGTTATCCCACAGACTGTTCAATAAGAAAAGCAGCATTTCTGGAATGATTCTGCTTTTAAGCTTGGAATTAAGCTAAAAACTATAATGATGCCCATGAAGGGACATCTGATGCATGTGTTCAAATTGTAGAAAAGGAGAATGCACTATTGTGACCGTTGGACACTCATACCTTTTATTTACAAATTTACTGCCTAGTGTAACTGAAATTGGGGTAATTACCTGTGTACATTTTCAATTCATAATAATTTGGTTCAAATGTGTGTCTGCCCAAATCCCTTCTTGCAGCTGTCTCTTTGCCCAAATGCAAACTGACTTTTAGTAATGAATTTCCATTGCAGTTGGCTAATTGTGGTGTGATTTATCCTCTTGTTATCCTCTGTTGATCTGCCTCTTCTCTAGTTTCTAGTTGCTAAGAGAGAAATTCATTGGTTCATTTAGTCAATAAATATTTATTGAGCATCTATTGTGTGCCAGACATTGCACTTGGCTCTAGGGACTTGGGAAAAAATGTGCCTAGGGGAAGATCTTAATAGAGGTTCCAAAATAATAACTGTGTGTTTATTCATGAAAGAAACCATAATTTGGGGGAGAAATACACCCAGTAGCACCTTGGAGACCATCACTTAGGTGTGTGATATATAAAATACTGAAATTCAGTCAACAACCAAGAAAAGAAAAATAAGCAAGCTGTCTAATCTCTCTCAGCCTCATTGTTTTATTTATAAAGTGGAAGAGTTGACCTATTCGTGACAGTCTCTTTTAGCAGATTTCTTGAATAATCCAAATTCTCTCGTGAGCTGTCCTCAACCAAATGCTGTTTCTTCAAGCTAGAGTTCCTTTCTCCTTCTGTCCTCCGTTTCTGCAGTTTTAGCCAGTGACCCCAAAGTATATGGCTTTGACAATGCACTAGTTAAGATGGTGCCATGCGGAGAAAGTGGGAAATAAATACATGTGTTCTCTCTCTGCTATTTTTGCAACTTTTAAGAGTCACAATACCTAAAATTCAAAAATGAAATAAAAACCGAATGCAATCTCTTCTTTTCTTTCCTCTTTTATAACATACTGAGTTATCAATATAAATCGATCTGCGACTTGATTTTAAACTTGAGGAATCCGAACTTTATTTTATTTATGTTTTATATTCTCCACAGACCTTAGAATAGTTGCTTTCCTAACCCACGTTCATTCAATTAAGTTCAACAAACCAGGTTCGAAACACTGGTTAAAACATTTCCTTATATCTCGTCTCACCAGGGAAGCTCTGCTTTTACATCCCGTTTTCCCTTTACCAGCGCCCAGTGCCATCTGCATGCAGAACGCGTCCAGACTCTCCACTCGCACGCTGGTTTCCTCAAGGTGCCGACTGGGGAAATCTGACTGGTAGGAACCATCACCGGGATACCAAGGACAAAGCGAGTTAATTAACTAGCAATAGCAGAATAAAATACATAAATAATGGAGCATGATAGAAATAGGGGTTATGTTGTATAAATATGCAGGTCCTCCTCTCTCCCATTCTGGATTTGGCTTTTGAACAAAAGACAATTAAAATACAGTACACGTTTATTTGGCTGTGAAGGTCATTTAGCTACAGCTTTTTGAGAACTTGAGACTCCCACATTAAAACATACATATGTAATGCGAACACCTGTGGATTAACACAACAATAAGGGCTGCCAAAGATCATTCCCACCTTATATTTATTTGTCAAAGTTGGTAGCAAATAAAATCAGTCATCTATAGCTAAAGATCGCTATGCCTATACATCTTACCACTTATTACTATAGGTTGCTGCAAATTATTAAAGCATAATTTCAGTAAAATTAAAGTTAAATTCAATTAAAAACTCAGTCAGTGGCAATCACTATGTGAGGACTACTAAAATAAAAAAAATAGTATCATTTCCAGGATAGAAGACCACAGAGGCAAATTGATGCAAAGTTGGAAATCAGTGGGGGCCACCCATAGTTAAAACTCTAGGGAGTCCTGGTAAGACCTGGAAACAATCCAAATGCCCAAAAGTAGAGAATTGGATCAAGAAAATGTGGTCCATATACACAATGGAATACTATTCAGTAATCAAAAATGATAAACTAGAATCATTTATAGAAACATAGATGGAGCGAGAAGGAATTAGTGAAACAAGTCAGAGGGCAAGAGAAAAATATTAGCTTCACTTCTAGGAGGAATATAAAGGGAAGTCAATACAAAAAAAAATAAGAGAGAGCTCTAGGAAATGAGCAATTACAGCCAAAAACAAATAAACAAACAAGCAAACAGACAAAGGAACAAAAAACACAAGATGAACAAAAGGTCAAAGTTAAACCAAAGGGATCCTTGGGTGGGGTGGGGAAGAGACGGGGATGAAGGCAGAAAGAGCACAAGGGACTGAGGTGATGGTGCACGGGTGACATGGTGGTGGGACACACTGGGGACTATAAATATAATTAAATAAATCTAATACAAAATAAATAAATAGAAAGAAAGTTCATGTAAAAAAAAAAAACAACTCTAGGGAGTCCCAGTTATGGGACAGGGGTCCTCATGATTTTGTGAGATTTATCTCCAGGAGCTCAACCAAGTGCCTATAGCAAATATCTAAAAACAGTGCCTGGGCCATCCAGCAGAGGGAAAAGAGAAGCAACCCCTTTGAAATACACCAGAGCACTCCGTTTTTGTTTTGTTTTGGTTTTTCTTTATTTTCTTTACTTTTTCTTAAAATGTTTGCTTTCTTTTCTAGGTGTAATCCCCATAGAATTTCCACCACCAATTCACCCATGCACCATCATCATAGTCCCTTGTGCTCTTCCTATCCCTTTCTTAATCCCAATCCCTCCCTCTTCCCTGGAGAATGTCTCTGATTTGTAGTTGTCTGTTTTTGTTTTGTCTTGTTTTGTTGTGGGTTTTTGTTGTTCTTGGTTGTGGTAGTGTTATTGTCATTTTTTTCCTTGATCCCCTATATTCCTCTTCTAAGGTTTTAACAAGGCCAGCCTACAAGGGAAACTGGTTATCAGAGTTTAACTTGTTAGCACACTGTTGGAGTGTTGGAAAGAAAAAAAACATAACATAAAAAGTCAGAGCAATAGTGGATTTCACAAGTTGCAAGACAATAAGAGTAGGACACAATAAGGGAAATATGACATTTCACAATAAGGGAAATGCTGGCATTTCAGGCCTGTGTAAATCTTAGTCCATGGATGCAAAGTCCAATGAAAAACAGTGGAGAGTTTTGTATTTTTTTATAATTTTATAATTAAAAATAAATATGTTTTTAAGATATAATTCACATATTATAAAATTCACTCAAACTTGGATATGTTTTAATTAGAATGGGTGAAATAAATCCAACCAGTTTATCAAAGAACAACAGAAACATCACCATCATCAACAGCCTAAATGTAGATAAAGCACTACCTTAATCTTGTAAAGAGAGGAAATATATATATATCATACAAAATAAGAAATGGTAATACAAAGAAAACCCACAGCTGTGGAAGAAATTAAAATAATATAATTCATAACTTGATTAAATTAATACATATATAGAAAACCTGCAAAAATGGAGCAATTGTTTAAAAATACCAAACTACCAAATCAATAGAATCCAAATATAGAAGAAATTAAGAAAATTCGTAAAGCTCTTATCAATTCTAAGAAGAGAGGATGAGTTGTAAAAGATTTCACAAATTTTAGCAACCTTTAAAGAGCAGTAACTCCCGTGTTCTTCAACCTTCTCCAGCACACAGGAAAATACAAAAGCCTTCAGTCATTTCTGCAAAGTGATCATACCATTATCACAGAAACCTACCAAAGAGAACATCAAGTGAAAAACTAGAATCATGATTAGATAAAGTGAATAAAAAGTATCTTAAAATACTAGTGGAGGGTAAATGAAAGCGATCAGGTTTTTCAGCCCTCCAGCCATTAGTGTCAATGATAGACCCCTGTGGTCTTGCATGCGTGCCTGGTGACTGCACGTGGAGTAGGGTGTGGGCGTGCGTAGGCGGGGGCACCCGGGCTGAGGATCTGGGCATATAAGGGCGGTACCACAGGGACACACAAATAGCATTAAGCTGAAACAGCTAAAGAGCATCAACAGAAGTAGAAGCACCAGAGGCTAGAGAGCCCAGAGAGAGTGAAGACTTGCCAGGGACTAGGAGGCCTGCCAGCCTCCTGGCCCCACCCCAGTCTCCCCACCTGCCATGTGCGCACCTGGTGCCTCTGATGCAGGAAGATCAATACAAGCTTGAAAAAGCCACTGAGGGCTCCAGGACTCCTCCTTGACCCAGCTGCCCCATGCTCTTCTGCCACTACAACTAGCAAGAAAAAATATTATTCTTATAATAAATATTAGTAGACATTTTATAAAATGTAACATATAGTTCTGAATTTACAAATAATAATTAAAACTGGAATAGACTAATTATTATATCTTCATAGTTGACATAGATATACATTGATAAGTAGCTATTTGGATACATAGATACTTAACTCTTGGCACACATCAATCCAATCCACTAAAACCTTATTAAATATAAAATACAAGAATTGTATCCATTAAAGATGGGAATATCTTAAAGGTGATACTATCACCACCATGACACGCCATAGTATTCAAAGTATTAGACAGCAATTAGCAAGAAAATTAAGAGGAACAAATATAAAGAGTAGTATTATTTTCAGATTCAATAAAGGTCTGGTTATAAATCCAAGAACTTAAATGAAAATATAGAAACAAGCTAAATTTATTAGTTATAAAATGAGCATAAAAATTAATAACTTTATAGTTATTAATAAAAATTATTAACTTTATAGACAATAATGTCTCAGTGAATAAAAGAGTGGAAAATCTCATTTGCAAAAGTACTCTGAAATAGCGCACTATGGTGAAGATAAATTCACCATGGAGTGACAGACTTTTACAAAAAATTTTAAAACTCTACTGAAGAATGTAGTAACATCTTTGAAGGCCTGGAAATAAATACACTGTGATTAATAATGTAGAAAATAAATTCTGCCCAAATCACTCTGTAATTCAACAACTTACCATTTAAATTATCAGTATTTGTGCATAGCCCGGGGGCAGGGTGTTCTTTATTTTAGCAAACAAAAACTTAGATTTTTACACAAGAATAAAAAGTCACATAGACCAAAAAATGCTGAACAACAAAGCACATCGACAAGAGGAACGCTTTCATAACAAAATATATTATGAATTGACAGTGATTGAAACAGTTTTGTGCTAAGGGATACATATCAATAAAGCAGAGTGGAGAGTCCAAAAATAGTTCAAACAGTAAACAGAAATTTAGCAAATGATAAAGGAAGATGTGAAAACTAGTGGTGGGGGGGCATGTATTATTCAAAAAATCTGCTTGGTCCATTGGCTAGAGATCTGGCAAAAAGTTAAATTTAAGTATCACCTTGCTACTTACACTAGCAATATTTTTTTAAAGATTTATTTATTTATGCATATAAGAACTGCAGGGGCAGTGAGAGGATCCACCAGAGACAGAGTGGGGAGCAGAACAGGCAGACTGACTGAAACACACTGCTGAGGAGACCAGTGGGCAAGGCAGGAGAGGTCTGCTGCGCCATGTGAGTCACCCCCCTGGCCAGGGACAGGGATCGAACTTGCGCTGCAGTGGCTGTGGTTTGCTTCATAGTGCATTGCTTAACCCACTGCACCAGGGAGGCCCCATGCTAGCAATATTAATGGCAGCAAAATTTAACCATGTGATTGAAAATTTACAGATTAAGAAAAACAGGTTTATTTACTTTGGAAAGAATATTTTCTTTCCAGATAGAACATGAAGTTCAAAGTGATAAAGAAAAAAAAATCAATAAAATTATCACTATACAAAATTAAACTTCTGTTTAACTTTGCACTAAACATGCTATCCATGTGGTTCACAACACACATTCCAAAGTGGAGAAATAGATTGGAAACATGCACAAAAGACAAAAGGATATTTTATTTCAATATAAAATAGCTCAAACCAATGGAAAGAAGATATAAATAGCTAAATTCATAGGTAAAGAAATAAAAGTGCCTATGAAGAATCAGAAAGGCTTAACCTAACACATTTTAAAAGCATAAATCAAATCAATAATGGTTGCTGTTTTTCACTTAACCTTATGTTTTAAAGATTTTTAAATTATAGATAGTATTGAAGATGAAGCAAATGGGTTTTATCTAGGCTCTTCCACCCACATAGGATGTGCTGAAATATGCATGCACTGATGCTTGATGCAGCATTGTCTGTAATAGTAAAAAGTGAAGACAACATCATTTTCAGATACATGGCACGCTGCATAAAATTAAGGTGTGTGACTTTAAAGTCTTTTGTTTTTCTAAAGTGGCTCTCAAGTAGGTAGATACTTACAGCAATCATTGGGTCAAGAATTACTCTCATTATCTAGACCGCACATACCTCATTTTTATTCAGTTAATCAGTTATATAATTTTTACTTTAATAATAACAAGGGCACAACCTTTAGAAATTAACTCTTAATATTATGTAGTTTATGGTCATTCATATTGTTGTCAGCCTAATTCATTAGTTTTGACTGTTACATAACATAATATTCCATTTTTGTAAATTTAGTATGTTATTAAGTTGCTAAACTATGTAGGTTTTAATTGGGAATTTATTGCTAATGTAATTTCTATTGTAATGTAAGAATTTATTTACAAATTCAGTGTTCTTGTGCACAATCATAATAGCTCTCTAAAACTTTTTGTGTGTAAAATATTTTTTATAACTTTCTTCTAGATTTCTTGCACAGTTTGTTATATTTATTCTGAGAGTATTTCATATTCTTGGATGCTTTTATAAATATATTCCCTTGAACTGTTTCAAAGTACTTTGTTGCTGGTAAATAGAAATTCAGCTGATTTTTAATTTGATATTGTAGCTAATCCTCTTGAGGAATTTTTTTTCCATAATTTCTAATAGTTTGTAGAATCTTGGGTCTTTATGAAACAGTCTTACCACTTGTAATTAATAATGTCTTAATTTCATCCATTTTACTTTTTGTTCCCCTAATTTTATTTTCTTGTCTCATTACACTGTCTAGTTACCATCGAAAGGAGTGATGGAAATATTTTGTGTCATTTCTGATTTTATAGGTAATGCTTTTGACATTATCAATTTACATTGATATTTGCTATTGTTTATTATAAATAGTATTTATCAAGTTGGAATGCTTCCTCTGATTTCTCGTTAACTAAAAGTTTTTTATTGAACGAGCAATTTTAACAGATGTCTTTTCCATCCAGAGATGATTATTTAATTTTTTTTAAAATTTGTTAATGTTTTGAGTAAAAGTAATGAATTTCCCAATAGAAATTCTTTCTCTATACCTGGGATAAACTCACTTATTCATGGTATATTGTCTTCTTTTATATGTGTTTGCATTCAATTTGCAAGTTTCTTTAAGATTTTTGACACTATATAGAAATACATCTAGGCTTTTCCTTTTTATATCTTTTTTTCTGCTTTAGGATTTGATTGTACTTGCCTTCTTGAATGAGTTGGGAAATGTTTCTCCTCTTTGTATTATGGAAATTTGAAGGGCAAAAGCACATGTCAAAGAATGCATTTTACTTACGGTATTGCACAGGAAATCTATTATAAGGTTACCTTGGGAATAAAGATTCAGAGAACAGAGTGATGATGAGGGAGGAGATCTCTATTTTTATTATAATCTCCTCAGGCTCTTTGGTTTATTCATCACGTTCATATTTTATATTATTCCCTAAGTAAAAATGTTGAATAATTGATGCCTTCTATTCATCACAAATATAAATTAAACTCATCTCATTGAGCCTTTCATGGGCATTAGAGGTGTACCCAGCACCCCTGTAATGCCTGGGGAGCTGGCTTGGCAGTTTAGATTTTCACTGTCCCACTCCTGAGACTTTATTCCCCTTTAGGGTTGTTTGAAGTGTTGCTGCCTCACACCCAGTGTTCATTGTCTAATAAACAACCCTAGTTCCTCCTATGGGAGCCCCATACTCTTCCCTTCTAGTGCTCAAGTCTCAGTAGGATCCCTCCCAGTTTTGGGATGGTTTGCCCAACTCCAGACCAATATGCAACCATATTCAACTGATGACCTCTGGCTATCCAATCACAGTGAATCTTTGACAGAGGGTCAAAGAGTCTCCATCATCCCTAAAATGTAAGGAGATGCTCTCACAAGGGTACTCACTACCCACCCCCCATCCCCAAGTGGGAAGACAGGTGCAAAATGCGCAATGCAAAATGTGCAAGAGGAAGGAGCCAGGGTTCTGGTGACATCACTGAAGTTTCTGAATCAACCTGTTCCTGAAGCTGCAGACCTACCCAGATTCCATCAGCTGAAAAACAAGTCTGTTTTCTGTTTAAGTGAAAGTGAATTTAGTCTTATTTTCCTTGCCATTCAAGGTTCTTTAACTGGCAGCTCCTTCCTGTGTCGTGGGTGGGGTTTGCCAAGTAATTTCCATCTCTGGAAGGAAGAAAGGTAGAAGCAAAGCAATGCCTGTGCACTCAGTAAAAACACATTTAAGATTTTTCAAAGTTCTGTGTTCCAGAAAATGTTGTCTTCTCGGATGGGTGATGTTGCTGTAATCGCATCTAGATTGTAAACTCCTGAGACACATGGGTTCCTCAACGACAGACATTAGAGGCAGGGGGGAAGTTCATGGATATGCTTCTGTCTTGACATTTCTGCTGGAGGATTAATAGAACATTTTTGGAATTCAGTTTTCTCAGCTCTCTCACGGGAGTAATCGTGTTTCCTAGCAGGATTTCTGTAAGAGTTGCGTGAGGTAAGCATTTGTCATGAGTAGGTCTTCAGGAAGTCACAGGACCTTGTGGGAGTACTTTCCTTAAAAGCAGCAGTGTGGATTTTACCTGAAAGAAGCATTATATGTTGTTTCCAGGTCTTACCTATTGTAAAGAGTGCTGCTATAAACATAGGGGTGCAGGTATTCTTTTGAATCAGTGTATTTGTGTCTTTTGGGTATA
>JAGFMF010011492.1:1937091-1961134 GCA_019455555.1 Galemys pyrenaicus | reverse complement strand
TGATGGTGCACTGGTGAGATGGTGATGGGGAATACATGGGGATTACAATTAATGGCAAGTATATGTAAATTTTAAAATATTTTAATAAAAAAAAAGTCAGTGCACAAAATAAAAAAGAAGCATTATATGAACCCAAATGACCCAAGATTTTACTAGCCTGAGGTCTCTTATGTTACAAGTTGAACCTGATTACTTTTTCTGTTTGATATTTTCTCTTCCCCACATTCCCTTCCACAATAAGGAGAAGAGTATGACTTCTTTTCAGAAGAGGCCAGGAGAGTCTATCTCCTGCCGATCTCCCAGCCTTTGAGGTCACCGCTGGGCCCTCTTGGCCCACCTCTGGGCCGCAGGCATCAGCCCCAGCTTTTTTCCCACCGCTTCCTGAGCTCCAGGGGAGCCTGAGCAGGCCTTAGCAGCTTCTCAAAGTGGTGCACCCGGCTGTTCTCTTCCTCTAGCTCCATACTGTCTGCCCTTCGCTGCAGGGCCTCGCTGCCATTCCTGAACCTGGAGCATCACCTTTCTCGCTGCTGCTGGAAGGCTCACCCTCCTGCCTTGGTTCCACAGCTAGATGTGCTGGTTTCTGCCTTTTCCCACCCCACGCTGATTAATCCCACTCCATACACTGGATCAACCCTATGGTGCTTTTTTTCGCTAAGCCTCTATTCCAAGTTCCAATTCATGAAATTCTGGGATGCAGTTTTAACAAAAGCAGCTTACCTTAGTCTCAGTCACTGAAACAGCGCTAGGAAATATTTCTCTATTTGTATATTTCCATTTGGTATTACAGCCCTTTCCTCTAATATAGTGGGTGGCTATAAAGTAGTGGGTACAAATGGGCTCCGATTTATTTTTTCATGCAATAAATATGGATTTAATGTGTTATTATAAATTGGTGCTAGTGTAAAAATTTACCTCTTACAATAGCATACTTTGTTATGTTTGAAGTTGCCAAGGTGATCTTTTTTTATTTTATATAGTTGATAACTTTATTTTGCAATTGACAGAAATAATTTCAAACTAGGCTATGCCTTCTCCACAAACCAAATAAATAGCCTTTTCATGTGAGTAAAGAGATAGAATAGGCCTCAAATAAAAGTGGAATAATAGAAAGGATCATGTTTCAGTTTTATAGGCTTTCTGTCCAGGATACTATATTTGACTTGTAACCTCCCGTTTATGTTTGCCATCTGCATACTGCCTGCTACCGTAGGGGAAATGTGAGATGAGCCCAGGTCGTTTGGATTTATAATATTAAGTATGAACATAACATCTAAATAGAATGAGCCTGGTCTGGGGCCGTGGACTAGAAGTCATGTAATTCCTCTCTCCCTGTCACCATTCATTTGTTATGTCCTTGAGCAAATCATTTAACCTTTCTATGCCTCAGACTTTTCTATGAAATAGGATAATACCTATTCCCATCACAGCAGGGAAAAAAAAAGTCAGAATTAAAACATCTGGCATTTTACAGAAAAGGACTTTAGAAAAACTAATTCCTGGGCAGTCATTTGCAAACAAGCCCTATATACCTCAGCCACCACCTTGATATATGCAGATTCCTTGTTAACCTCAACAGAGGGAGACAGACACATAACTCTAGCGAGGAGTCCAGACTAATATAATAATAAAAACATCTATCAAGCACTTAGTATGTGCCAGGCGCTGCTCTAAGTGCTTTACATATATTACCTCTATTAATCCTCACACTAACTATACGAGGCAGGCAGGCAGGCAGGCAGGCAGGCATTCTCACCAGTTCAGTTGAGGAAAGTAAGCCAGGCAGTGGAGGAAACTAGGTGCTAGGACTTAGACTGCGCTACCCAAGTTAGACAGCTGGCGTGGGAGAAGCTATGGTTAATTCTGTGGTCTGACCCTGGGGCGGGACACTAAAGCACCCCAACGGGGGCATGCTGTTCTCACTCTGCTGAACCACTTCCCAGGATCACAATCAATCTTTTTCCCCTGGGGCTGGTAACTGCTGGACTCTGCTGGAAAAACGGAGAATCATCCTGGTGTTAAATTCACTATAGTAAGAGATGAACAAAGAACCCAGCTTTGCATCCAAACACTTCATATTGGAAAAGACAGCTGACTTTCCTTAAACCAAGATGCAACTTGGGATGTTATGGAGACACATTGGCCACTCAGCTGTCAATGGATAATTATTTTTGTTATAAAGATTTATTTATTTATGCGTACAAAAACTGGGATACAGGCTAGAGTCGTGGGAGATGAGAGGGTTCACCAGAGACAGAGTGGGGAGCAGAACAGGCAGATCAACCTAAGTACATTGCTGAGGGGAGTAGTGGGCAAGGCAGGAGAGGTCTGCTACGCCATGTGGGTCCCCTCCCTGGCTAGGGATCGAACTCGCGCTGCTGTGCTGTGGATGCCTCACAGTGCGGCGCTCAACCCCCTGTGCCACCAGGGAGGCCCGTCAATGGATAATCATTGAGCATGTACTATTTTCCACATACTGCTGCCAATGATGATGCCAGTGAATGAGAAAGATAGAATCCCTGTCTTCAAAATAATTCTTTCTTACTGAGTCTGGGATAGGACGTGAGGGTAAGGGAGGAATACACAAATAACCAACAAAGAAATCAATAACCACGATCACTTGAAATACTGAATATTGCTAAGACAAAGACAAAGGCTTGTTAATGAGTCCTAGGGAGAGGACTAGAGAGTAGAATTTGAAACATTGTTTTGGGATGCCATTAAGCACTGCTAGAAGCAGCGTGTAGTTGTTGTAGTAGTAGTATGAATGAGAAGGTATGTTTCCTGTCTGAATTACTATGGGAGGCAGTAGTCGTCCAGCTGGATAGGCTTCATATTTTCATCTATAGTGAAGAGCAAATACTGTTACTTATCCCAAGAGAAAGATGGGCAAAGAATAAGAGTGTGGGATTCACCAAAGAAATTGAATATAATAAGTGAAACAGATTTCACAGTAATTATAGAAAAGAAAATCAAATTGCAAAAAAGTTTTCCCTTATTTCAAGCTGGTGTGCATTTCAAAATATAATATTTAATATTGGGAAGAAAGGTGAGAACTATAAGTTATTCTACTCAATAATGATTTATTAAGTGCTTACTCTGTTTCATTTTTTTTTAATCACCAGGGATTCATGAATTTATTTAGCAAAGATTTATGGAGCATCTACTGCACACGTGGTGGTTTAGCAAAGATTGGGGGTTGCTGGTGGATAGGATAGATGTAACCCTTGCCCTCAGGGAGCTTACATGCAAGCATGAGAGACAGACATTATAAAAAATAACGATAACGTCTACAAAGGAGATATTATGCTATTACACAGTGAAAACCATTAGAACCAACTTAGTGATGTGGAAGAAAATTCCCTTGAAAAATTAACATCTCACCTGAACTGTAAAATATAAGTGGAAATTAGTGTAGTAAAGATGAGGGGAAAGTATTTTCCAAGCAAAATCCACAATATGAACAGGAGTGTGAGGTTAGGAGTAGCAAGTGTGATTGGAAACGGTAAAGAAAGACCCATGCAGCTGGAATGCCGGGGGGTGGGGGGTGGGGAGGGAATAGCGCAGATGAGCGGGAAACATGAAAAAGGAAGAGATTATGCAGGGCACTGAGAAGCAGCAGAAGGGATTTAAGCAAACAAGCGACAGGACCAAAACTAGTGGTGAAAAATGCAAATAAGGCTCTGCCTTGCAGGGACCCATATTCTAGTGAGGCATTGTGGGGGCAGGAAGGCATGAGGCAGGTTCTCTATGATTCGGGCAGATGGGTAAAGGAGGAGTCCTGGAGTCCTTGGTGGCTTTTTCAGGCTTTCATTGATCTTTCTACACCATTTCCAGTGAGGTAACCAGGTACACGGCAGGCAGGGGGGCCAGGGGGCCAGGAGGCTGGCAGGGTGCCCTGCCCCCCCGCAAACCTAAACTCTCTTTGGGCTTTCTCCTGCTGCCTCTGCTCTCTGTCTTTGCTTCTACCACCCCTGGCATCCCCGTGATGCCACCCTTACATGCCCAGTCTCTCAGCCCAGGTGTGCTCAGCTGCCATGCCCGCATCCTAACTCCAGGTGTCCACCATCAAGCCTGCGTGCAGGGCCGCAGGGGCCTATCATTGATGCTAATCTAAAGGCAGAAGGGCGGAACCTGATCATTTTCCCTTTACCCTACAGGGACATCGGTATTTTCAAATGAACTTGGGGAAGTATGTGGTGGCATGACATTTTGTTGAGTAGTTAGACAATCTCTCTAAATATATAGTTACAGCCAGTAAACCTTTACACTCCACAGAAATCCTCGCATATGTGCAATGATGCAATACTGAAAATCAGAATGTTCTAATGCAACAAATATAACCATAAAATGAAGTACTATATAGCTATTATTAAAAAACAAGATGAATATGCATATATTATTTGGTAAAGATGTTTTTAAAATAGGTAAGTCCAGCTTTATAGGTAGAGTTCTAGCCCACTGTTCTTAGATAAGTATATATTACATATATATAAGTATACTATTACATATATATACTAAGATAAGTATATATTACATATACGTATATAATAAAATAGCAGGGACATTAGACACTCCTGTTTTCTAAGATTTATTCATGCTAAGTTAATAGTTATCAGTAAAGATATCCAACTACATAATTTTACAGCGGATATTTTTAAAAGGAGCATATATTTTTATAATACAAGCATCAAGAAAGATATTTTTCAAAGCATGAATAGCAAGACAAATAGAATGACAAAAAAGTCAAATAGTATCCATTTTTGGTCAGCTTACTCCTCAGTTAAAATCTGATTCCAACCAGCAGACAACATAAGCAACAGAAATTTACAGTTAGAGAACAAATTTCATTTTCAACTTTTGCCCTAATTGTCATTGTTTATTTTGCTGGATTTTGATTCTTGCTAATAGAGTACAGTATACTTGCAGGTAGCAATGTTTCTACTTCTTTTAAACCCTATAAGCCTTAGAACAACGATTGAGTCGTAGGAAGCGGTCAATATATGATTGCTGAATTTTTGTACCACTCATGAAAGCTGACGTGTGTCCCTTAAACTCAGGAATCAACCTAGAAAACTGAAAAATGCCTGTGGTCATTATGAGAAAGATGCAATCCCATGTCCTAGCACCCCAATTTGTCCTCTAAAAAGAACATTCAAATTCACTGCTAATAAAAATGACCACAGCTCAATCTGATCTCCGAGATGGTATTTCCATAGACATCACAGACGACTTCCTTTAAGGATAATGTCACAGCCAACTAAGATCTCATCAAGGGCCTCTAATGCCCATTAAAATCATTTTAAATGCTCTCAGCTGAAGCCAGCAAAGCAGCATTTAATTATGCAGGATTTCTGATTGCTTATCATCAACCCTGTTCTTGTTCAGCTATTCACCCCTTGTGCCTCTCCTCTGTGGAGAGTCCCCATCAATCTGAATAACAGCTTTTGTGAAGCAAGAACTGAGCACTGAGCGGGCACAAAGAGGGGAAAGGTTCAGAGTCTGGGAAAAAGAAATGGCCAGCAAGCAAGTCTTTTCTCCGAAATTCCCATAGGTTTGCCTCATCCACCAACTTGCTTGTCTGGTAATCAGTCGTTCTTAAGTGTCTGACTTCTTAACTGATAGCAAAGGTTCAAAAATTTCAGGTGAATGAGACCGGTGAAAAGTTCTATCTTTTGGAATGAACAGGCAATGTCCCCTAGATTTCCGATTAAATGGGATGTGCAGACATACTGAGAAACTTTTATAGTCTTCCTTGGATAGAAAGAGAAATTATTTTATCAGTTTTCCTACGAGGTAGAACTTAAATTTTGACACGAAAGAGGGATTTCATTATAGAACAATAACTTAGGCTTGCAGGCTAACCTTGAATTATGTGATGTAAGACTTTTCCAGGGCCAACCAGAAACCTGCATGAGGGTTAAGTCTTCCAGGTTGTCTCAGGTTTCCAAAGCAAACAGTCTCAGCATATTGAGATTAATTCAGAAAGACAAAAAGTGCATTTAAATTGTTCCTTTAAATAGCCACCTAGCAAAAGAATAATTGTGTGTTTTTTTAAACCTGGAAAAGGAGCAAGAGATGCATATAAAGTCTTATTATTGTTTTCCTCGTTCTTTGATAGGGTCTATGTTTCTTCCATAAAACAATTAAGGATAACTATGGACAAGCCAATCTAGATAACTTTTCAAGGAAACACATTAACCGTGTTTACGGTACAGTCCCATTGGCAGTCATTGACAATTGATATTTGACAACCTGAAAGCATTTCCTGATTTGGAGCAGGTGCAAGTTTCAATAGGCGAGCTCCACAGACAGAACAACAAAGCCCTCCTTGATGTGATTACACTTATTATTCTGTGATTGCTACTTCCTGATCAGGGATGCATTCAGTCATTAAAAAAAAAGTACATAGAATTATCCATGGATTATGTATGAAATGGTTGGGGGACGGAAAAGAACACAAGAGAAGGCTCTCAAATATTTTCAGTGATGCAGGGTGAATGACAGCTCCAGGTGGGACTCGGTACAACAGAGGGCTGTGATTAATTCATTGTGTTTATTTCAAAGAAAATGGAGACATGGAGTTGAGCAGAATATTTCTGAAGACATTGTTTGAGGGAAGGATAAATCGGTCTAAAATGGGAGACCCTGTTTGAGGTGATGCTGGGTGAGTTTGAATATGCATCGTTTAAAATATGAGCCTCTGAGAGACCTCCAGTGAGGGTCGTATTCAACTTTACTGTGAGCCTGTAACTATTCTAAAAAAATAAACTCTATTTTTAAAGATAAATTAAGGAAGGTAGTGCAAAAAAAATGTCAATTTCTAAAGTGAGGTATACCATATGATCCACTGTAAACACACACACACACACACACATACAGAAAAAAGTTGAATAATGGGCACCAAAACAGAGTTCATAGGATTGGGGGAAATTCTTTTTTCTTTTTTCCCTAATTTTATATAATATTTTTGTTAAAATTTTAAATTAGGAAAGGTATCAAGGACACTATTCCAAAACTCATTAATTCCCACAGTTTTACTTACTCCTAAGAACTGTGAGATGTGAAATGCATGTACATTCTTTCCCTGATTTCCTTGGCTCTCCCCAGTGCTTCTTTAGTATGACCAAGAAATAGGGTCAGTAAGCACTTGTGTTTACAAGTCACCTAGTACTTTGTTTCTAGAAAGACCCAGGGAAATTCCTAGAATTATGGGGAAGGGATCAGAAGTGTCAAGTCGCTAAGTAAGGGGCAGTTCATTCCTTTTTATTTTACTTATCCTGAAACAGCAATTGACTATTACACAGGCCCATTAAATAGATGAATATCATCCGTTTCCAGGAGACGTCAGTCAGTCTCAGGCCAGGTGCAAACAGAGGGTCTGTATTATTCTCCTCCTCTTCTACCAGTAGCATATTTATAACATTTTGCAAATGGTTTCTCCCTTTCTCATTTACGAGCATAACACAAGTCTATGCATATCGCTGTTCTTTTAGGGCAATACATTAGGTATTTGGCCTTGAAGTTAGTTCTTCTCTCTCACTTGGCAAATACAGAGATTTGAAAGCAATTAGTTTGTTATCTAGTGTATTTAGGAGTTTTGTTTCACTTTTATTTTGTACTACATATCACCAAACCATTCGAGTCGTCAACTATATTGTTTATGTAGAACAGTCCCTCCTAATCAGAGTTTCTCAATCACCAGCCACAGAAACGAGCAACCAATAATTCTAAATCAAATCTATTAAGTTGACAGCTTTGTAAGCCAATAGCTAAGATCTCCTCCACCTCCTCTCCTATTTTGCATTTCCAAAGCATAAAAAAATTATAAAGTCAACAATCCCACCCACTATGTCACCAAACCCTATCTAAAAAGACAAACCTACTAAGTACTTTTTTTTTTAAGATTTATTTATTTATGCATACAAGAGCTTGGGTACAGGCAGTGAGAGGATCCACCAGAGACAGAGTGGGGAGCAGAACAGGCAGACTGACTGAAACACACTGCTGAGGGGAGCAGCGGGCGAGGCAGGAGAGGTCTGCTGTGCCACGTGGGTCTCTTCCTGGGCAGGCGGCTGCAGGGATAGAACTTATGCTGCAGTGGCTACGGTTTGCTTCATAGTGGGTTGCTTGACCCATTGCACCACCAGGGAAGCCCCCCTAGTAAGTGCTTTTTGAAGCTATAAGGCTCTTTATTTTCAAGAGCTTCAGATTTCTACCATAGTCTCTGTCCCAGGACTGTCCAGGAAAGTCCATACCCACCATCTTGGTATTCAGACTTCACAGAGCCCCACTGCTCCACAGTTAGAAATTCCTATTCTTCAACAACCAGATGTTTATGTTGTCATTAACATGACATCCACATCCCATGCTACGCATTACTCATGAACAGTTTTCCTCTTGAGAATCCCTTGGTCCTCCTCTTTGCACAATGGTGAGTGAAGTATTCCTACGGAGATGGCCATGAAGCTGGACTTGATTCTAACTCCTAAACAGTGTGTCTCAATTCCCTTCCCACAATGCAACAAATTGCTAAGGTGTAAGATGGATATTAGGCTAGAGGCATTCTGGTAATTGAGTTTTCATATTTTGAGAAATGCACGAAAATGATCAACATTAATATAAGATCTTTGAAAAAGAAAATAGGGAATTCTAGATGATAAAACACTTTCACTCTCTGATATGTGTACTGTTGAGTGCTTAAATCCCCTAAATTGACCTTTCAGACTAAGTGTACACATCGTTTTTCTCTTCAAGAAAATGCTGTAGACAAAGAGATTTTTTATGGTATGTTTTAACATATATTTAATAACAATAAATAATTATCTGTAGGGACTCATTGATACATACCAGAAATCAATATTTGGACCTCTACTCTAAGGTGGGTGGGGATAGATTAAATAAACACAGTGAGTCTGCATTATTCTCCAGTCAACGGGGAGTTCAATTAGTCAAGTCATGTCCCTTTTGTGTTTTCTGGAATTAGTTGAATAAGATGTTGCGATGGGGATCTACCCAACTGCCTGTGATATCAGAGATGTAGACTCATTTCACATATGTTTATTTTAACAGAATTTAATGGACTCTGTAACTAAGGACTTTCTAGAAAAAAAATATTAGCAAAGAACTACATTTGCTCTTTGAAATGAACTGTAGGTATGCACACACATAAACACACAAACATACACCACAAAAATATACACAGCACAGGTATTTATATTGATATTCATGTTTGGTGTTAACTTACAATCATCCCTACAATCTTTCCTATCTAGACATTTCAATGCCTGGAATCAAGTGGCATTAGAGTAATTTCAACCCATTCTTTCCCAATTCTCACTACTACTACCACTGCTGCTACTACTTACTGGTCACTAAGTATAACCAAGGTATTATTCTAAACTCTAGGTATTCTGTATAGTTCTACTCACTCTCACATTAATTCTCCATTATTCAGATGAGGAAACTGAGGCGCTTACTCTAAATCATATGCAGTGACCCCAAATCTCTTTTATGGTGCTCAAAGAAAATTGACGGATTGCTCTCTCTCTCTCAGGTCTAATTATAACTAGGTAAGACCTTGTTTTCATGTCCTGCACCTACTTCTCCATGTTGTGGGAATTCTGACCAGGGCTTTTTGAAATCCCTGGCTTTGTCTGAAAAAAATCATACAAATCTGTCTCACCCATCCCTTTAGTCTTCACCATCAAGACTCCAATTTGGAAAAATGAGAGTTGGAGGTCTTGAGGAAATCCTAGTAGAGCTGAACCCTGCTTAAGTAGTCTCCAATTACTTCCATCATTGCCTAGTCAGGCAACATAAGAGGCATATTGTACATACTGACTCAGTGGATATTTGCACCCTGTCCCCCAATCTGTTGTTCATGGTATTTTTTTGGTATAAAGTATAATATGCCTAGGATCTTGCAATACATATTTTCTCTGAAGTTAAATTGCTATTTAGAAACTCAAGGAAGAACAACGGCTACTAGTTTCATTTTGAAATTAAAAAAGTAAAACTGGAGACACTGAATATGACAGTATTCATGCTAACTGAAGAATTGTAGGAGTAATAGTAATTTCAGGGAGAAAAACACTAATGGATTCCATAATTAGTCCAAATATTTCTTTATTATCTTGGACTCATATTTCTAAAAACTTTTTGTGCAAGTATTTTGCAAGCATCTCAAAGCCAAAATACTCCAAGTAAACTTAATATTTACTGCCAAATTTCATTGTTAATGACATGTATTTGCATAACAAACTAACATAGCTAACAATTTTTTTTTCTTTATTGATTTGCCTACTCTAGATTTCAAATAAGTATAATCACAAAAGAGTTCATTTTGTGTAATGTTTTCAATGTTCATCCATATTGAAGGACGCATCAATACGTCATTCCTATTCATGGGTAAATAATACCCCAATATATAGATATGCCATATTTTGTTTGTCTATTCATTGATTAGTAGGACTTAAGTTGTTTGCAATTTTTGGCCATTATGAATAATACTGCTGTGAAAATTTATGTACAAGATTTTGTGGGTACATGTTTGTAATTCCTTGGAAACATCTCTAGAGGTAGAACTGTTGAATAATATTGTAGCTACAGCTTTAACCTTTTGAGGGACTGCCAAACTATTTATAAATGTGGCTGCCCATTCTTTCCAGCAATTTATGAGGGCTGCAATTTCTCCACATTTTTGCCAATACTTGTCATTGTCCTTTTAATTATAGCCATTTAAATGGACACGAAGAGGAATCTCACTGGGATTTTAAGTTGTATTTCACTAATAATTAATGATGTTGAACAAATGTTAGTGTGCTTACTGGCTAGTTGTATATTTTCTTTGGAGAAATTATGTCTACCAAGAGATAGGGATGTAGTGTGGCTTTTCATCCTCGTGTTCAAGGTGGCCAGCAAAAGCAGGGCACATATTACTCAGTAAATATGCATGCTGAACAAATAATTAGCCAAATATGCATTAATATAGGGATTCAGATTTCTGGAGAGCACAGAAATCTAAAAAGGGATAATCCTAAGGTCACCAATGAGAAAGTGGCATTTTAAAAGCAAATTTTAGCCATGCTCCCATTTTTCCTGGGATCATCTCTCTCTTTTCTTTCCATAGGGTAGACTTACATAGAGATGCAGTGAGGGATGTTCACAGGAAGGAGTAGTTGTCAAGTCATTTCTGTTGTGGACAGTTCAATCTCAGATGATTAATGATGCCTTAGTTGTTTATTGAACATATTTGCTTTATACAAAGGAAGTTTCAGTCCAGGTGGATTTACTAGAATATTCATTAGATTAGTTTGCTGTCAAGAAGTAGCTTAATTTCACCTAGAAATATCTTTGGTTGTAAACCCCCCTTCCCCTGCCCCAGTCACAGAAGTCTGGTGCAGTGTATAAAAGTTGGGCAGTAAACCACTTAGCGCTAGCGTTTGTCTTTCCTTTTGTTAACATAGAAGCAAATTAAAACAATTAGTGGTTGCATGGTAACTATGGGATCTCTCTAAGGATAAGGGAGGCATCTTCTGAGAACACATGTAGAGATCAAATTACACAGAAACATACTTTCAAAATCACTCCACAGAGAAAGGTGTTTGTGCTGATACTTGATGTCCCTCAATACCATAGTCACCTTTCACCCATTTCCAATTTGTCCCATGACTTCTAACATACCTTATCTTGCATATGCAGAATTTTAGAACTGGCATTTATACACAAAGACATGGTTAGTTGATAGCCTATACAATACCCAGATTGATAACAGTTTACGGAGAGGAGAAATCTATCTTTGTTCTCGCATATTATTTTCTCTATGAATAAGGTCATCCCAATTAATACTTGAATGCTGAGATAGAAGAAAGTCATTTAAATGGAAGCAAGTGCACCTTGAGAGTGTATCAATAATTATATTCTAATTACAATAGAGCCTTTTGTTTATCTGGTCTTGTCATATTTTTTTCTAAATCATTGCATTGTTCACAGCTCATTAATCAGTATCAATGTATTATTATCTCATAATAATGGAAGCAAATCTAACCATTGTAATTTTCAAGGATCAAACTAACTGAACACTCACAGTTTCTTTAATTACTATCACTGAAACTACAATAAGAGTAGCCCTAAATGGTTTATGATCACAATCTACCTTAATTGAATTGATTCCTTATGACTAATTATATGACAATGTTTACTGTTAATCAGTATGTCACTGTACAACTTTACATAAGCAAATAAAAATTACATTAGCAGAAAAATCCTACAGTTGTCACTTTTTACTAAAATAAAATACATGCATAACCTGATAACTTAGAGTACAGCAAACATTAGAACTAGACTTGATTTCATCTAGAAAAAAAAGCGAAATTATATAAACTAATGTAAACAAATAGAAAAATTTATTATTAAATACTGATATTAAATGTGCAACTATTAAAATATGTAAAGATACAATGAAAAGCTTCCTAATATCTTAGATATTTTAACTTTTATAGAAAAATAAAATAAGCACCCCGATTGCCATTAAAAAAAAAATTAAGTGAATGTATTCAGCTTTCTCACCCAGACAGAATTGTAGGAGGACTATAATAAAGACACAAGTTCTGTTAACATATGTAGTATGTTTGATTAAATGCCTGTGCATACAAATGATATAACAAAATGAAAAATCTCATTAGAAAATAATATGGAAATATAGCTCAAGAACTATAACACAGCTACTGTTTTAAGGCAATGATCTAGCTTTGGGAAATTTATATTAAGAAAGTAATTATACAAAAATTAGATTGCTACATAAAAATGTCAATTACAATGTTATCTAAAATACTGAAAGAAATCAAAATGTTCTACATCAGATGAACAATTCAATCAATCTGGCATAGTTTTTCACTTGATGTAACATTATCTATTATAATTATAATTATAAAATCTATGTGAAAACAGAAAACTTTAATAATCAATGTTAATTGAAAAAATGCAAAATACAAAATAGATTTATAAGGATGTTAAATTTTTTTAATCTGGAAAAATGATAAGAAGGACCCAATAGGACATTTGATTAAAACAAGAATAATGACGTTTTCATTTTTTCTCAAAACAATCTTTTACTTCAGTGATTTTCTATATTATCAAAAAGTAAAGAAAAATAGTTGAAGGATAAATTTCTGAGAAAGGTAAAAATAATTCAGAATAAGAACTCATGATTTAGAAAGTATGTATTAATGATACTTGGCATTACTATAACAAATAACAAATATTAATGATTTCTTTTAGGTTCAGTCTGTCAAATAATATAGAATTATCCTGGGCCTCCATGGTGGTACAAGAGATTAAGGTACATTGCTATGAAGCTATCCGCAGCCAGTGCAGCATGAGTTCGATCGCTGATCAGGGAGCTGACCCACATGGTGCAGCAGACCTCTCCTGTCTCACCCACTGCTGCCATCAGCTGTATTTTTCAGTAGATCCACCTGTTTTGTTCCCCACTCTGTCTCTGGTGAATCCTCTCACCCCCAACACCTCTGACCTGCACCCCAACTCTTGTATGCATAAATAAATAAAATAAATCTTTTAAAAATATATAGAATTATCTTGTGAGTTATTCGTACCAATAGAAAAACATGAAAGATGGCTTGTTGTCATTCTTTCATGTTAATAAGACTGTCCAATGGCTATATACATTCAGAGTCACAGATATTAATGTTTAACGTGGACTAGCCCATTGTGCCTAATGATAAATTTCCAACACTTTATTGAAGTATGACCCTGGAAAATTGATGCACTATTATCTGTCACACAGTTTACCCTAAACTCCCCTGTTAATCTCCTTATACTGGCTTTATCAAAAGTGACTATAAGACTTCTTTCTTTTTCTTGGCAAATGCCAAGAAAGAATCATTACTTACACTGTGGCAAATACCTAAAGGGCACTGTGAGTTTATAGTTACAATAAAATGTTGTCTCTAATGTAGAATTTTAGCACTTTCTGGTGTCTCTCTAATACTAAAGTGATAATTGCCCCATTGGGTTGTTTTATGAGGCATTTGCTCACCTCCAAAGTAGATAAACTGGAAGAATGAAGGTTAGAAATTTCATCCTATGGCAGAACTGGGTTATGATTCAGGAAAAGGATGCCAGAAAGCACAGGATAGAGTGTTTTACATGGATATTCTTTTCTGTATGTGTTTTCATTGGCCACTAAATTAGAAATCACATTACATTTACTGAAAAATTAATATTGTTTATAAATACAAAGGAAAAGAATACAACAAGAAACTTCAGGTTGAAAATTGAAACCCAAGTAAATTGTAGAGTGAATCTATAGTTTATTTGTTAATTAATAGTGTGTGTCAAATTAAACAATGGTAACTGATTATTTGCTTTCTGTTGTAGGTTTAATTGTGTCACTTTGTGGCCCCTACTTTAACAATTATGGGACATATTATATCATACTGAGTTTTCCTTAGAATCAGCAGCAACTAGATTGAACCTTGATATAAACCATGTGCCAGCATTTTATGTGTGGTGTTAAAATATCACAAGAATTGGTGCATTACTAAAACTTTCAGTTTTCAACTGGAAATCCTTTAGAACATCATGCTGAAGATAACATGCAAGTCACAATTAGTTTTTGTATAACTTTTGAAATTATTTTAGATTTATAAAAATCTGCAAAGATTATTCATAGTTCCCACCTACCTTCATCCAATTTCTTCTATTCTTCAGGCCGTAACACAATATATCTGTCCAAAGTGAGAAACCAATCCATGCATCATTATTAACTAAACTCCAGGCTCGGTTTGGATTTCACCAATTCTTCTAATAATGCTATTCTCGTGTTCTAGGAGCTGATCCAGAATACCACATTGTATTTAGTGTAATTACATTTGTAGGGGGAAAAAAGGAAGTGCATATAAATTATTTAACTATAAAGTAGCATTTTCAAATCACTTTTTTCCCTGCTTCATTTTTCCTCTTCCAAACTGAATTTGTAATATATTCGCAGTATCAAATATCAATTGCAAAATTAAAAATGTAACACCCAAATATATACAGATCATGTTTGAGTAGCCCACACATACAGCCTAAAACCCCAGGATAGATTTTTCTTTGCCCAAATCAAAACGGCTAAGTTCCTGTCTGTAGAACTAACAGGCATGTTCTCTTCTTTCCTTAATGAGCAACTCTGCTCTCTGCATTTGCCCCCGTAAGGCACTCCCAACTTAGGTCAACCCAATGCCTAGAGGAATAAGTTGGATTTCCCTAGGTTGGGTCTAATTAAACTACTGGCTGGTAAACATCCCAGATGCTGGCAGTTGTTCAGGGCTCATGGAAGGGCCACTTGCTACCCACACCTACTTATCACCTTTCAGGGGGAGCAATACTTCGGTCTCTACCCATTTCTTCCATTGTTCATTTTATGTTCTCACCAGCAACGTGGGAAGATTCCAGTGTCACTACTTCCTGGCCATTATGTGTCATTTGACATTTCTATCTCTTTCATGGTAACCAGTCTCTTGGATGTGAGACTGGATGATACTGGAATTTTGATTGCATTTTCCTAATGACTAACAATGTTGAACATCTTTTCTTCTGCTTCCTGGCCATTTGCTTATCTTCTCTGGAGAAATGTTTATTCAGATCATTTGCTCATTTTTACTTGAGTTATCCTTTGACTGTTGACTTGTAAGAGCTCTTTATATATCCTGAATACATATCCCTTAGAGAAATGTAATTTGCTAATATTTTCTCCAGTTCTGCATGTTATATTTCAGTCACTCTGTGACATACTTTGATGCAAAAATAATTTTCATTTTTATGAACTACAATTCATCTGCATGATGTCATATATAAGCAATTGTCTTAATATGATCATGAAGATTTACTTTTATGCTTTCTTGAGATTTTTTTATAGTTTCAGTTTTTACATTTAGATTTTTGATTCATTATGAATTTATATTTTATGTCTAATTCCATTTTTTGTATTTGTTTATACAGCTTTCTAGCACAATTTGTAAAACAAGAAATTTTTAATGATGTCCACATCTTTTTGAGGTTTTTTTTTCCTACATTAGTTTTTTGTGTGTCTTTCAAATTAATTACATTTATTCATTTATATTCAGACATTAGACTCTTTCTTCTATGAAAATCTGCAACTGAGCTATTCTATTGAATTTTTCATTTCAGTTGTTATACTTTCAATGCCAGAATACCCATTTGTTTCTTTTTCTAATTCCTCTGTCATTATTAATATTCACTATTTGATAAGTCATTCTTATCATGCCTGTCTTTTATTCTTTAAATATGGTTTGCTTAGTATTTTGAAAATATTTACAATAGCTTCTTTGAAGCCTTAAGCAAACATAAGATCCTCCTCAAAGGCAATTTCTATTGCCTGCTTTTTCCTTGCCTGCTACATTGTTTCTTTACATTTTTCAGAATCCGTGTTGAAACTTGACATTTTATATACTGTAGTCCAGCAACTCTGAATACTGATCAATCTTCCCTTTAGACTTGTTATTGTGGCTGCTATTGTTTGGTTGGATGAGTGTTTATATATTTAGAGCCTTTGCAGGAATAAATCTGTGAAATCCATTTCCCCTGAAGTAGGCAGCCTCCCCTGTCCCAGCTCACTATTGTTTCCTTGGTTTTATCTTTTGATCTGGCTTCTTGGGGTTTTCCCCTGGGTCCATGTAAATCATTTATTGGAGTAAGCTTGTGCTTATGCTTTCTCAGACAGTTATGTTCTACCCTTTTCCATTCAAAGCATATCTAGCATGGAAACTCCTTTCATAACTCAGGGACTTTCTGATCTTGGCTGCTATTTATGTCCAGGGTAGCTTGAATATTCTCTCTCCTGTCATTTCTGTGATGGAGCACATGCACATTATTCTCGATCACCATGGATGAATGTGATTTTATTTTTAAACTTAGAAGACATCCATGAACCAGAGTAGCTTATTTTTCAGTCAGTGCCTGATGGAGGTTGTTCTTAAACCTCTTGGACCAATAAAGCTCAAGATACTTTGCTAATGCAACTGTGAATAACTTGGGGAATACTTTCATAGCTGTCTCATTTTCCACTTTGATTGTTCTTGATTGCAGTTTAGCATCTATGCACAGCTCTCTACACCCAAGGGGATGAGTGGTGTCCCAGAGGGAGCTTCAGGCTCTGGTTCTTTCTATTCATCTTCTGGTTGGTCTGGTCCTTTCCTTTCTGCTATTAGTATCACAAGCTACCAGGCTTCCATTCACCAACAAGATCTTCGTTGTTTTCAGAAATGCATTTTTGTTTCACTTTCTTTGTACTCCCTTCCAAATAAGGACAGTCTCCTCCATCTCTATGCTCTGCCTCTCCTTGGGCAGGGCTTCTGCATTACTGTAACATTGCTGGGAGCAGGTAAAGTAACCAGATTCTCACTGAGTGACACCTCTACTCTACAAGTGACCTCTGGCGATGGGAAGATGGGTGCCACTGGTCTTCTAGGTTTATCCCATGCCAGAAATGAACTTCCAACTTATGAGCAACCTGGAGTGAAGTAAAACGGAGTCTAATATTTTTGAGCTACAATGTCTAGGGTAGTACTTCCATCCTACCAGTAGATGGCAGGAGGGAGTCCATTACTCTTCAAAGTCCCAGCAATAACAGAGCTTGTATTACCTGAAACTGGGATGAGGGTGAGAGATGAATGATATTGGTGACTGTTAGTCTTGAGATTAAATTATAGACCTAGACTGGGTATTATGGGCATATTCCCCATCTTCTTGGCTACACATTTCAGAGGATAGCTGCCATGCCATGGGATAGAAGGAATGGAGAAGGAGGGTGGGATCAGGCCCTCAAGAGCAACAGTCTCTCACTGTTTTTACCTCTGTAAATTTTACCTTGAATAATATTTAGAGATTTACTATATTTCCTCAAGATATTTTCCACAGACTTTAGTATTTGTTGTGATTGTTTAATTATTTTCATGTTAAATGCATCCACAGAACTCAGTCAGCCATTTTGGAAGTCCGAATTTGCAATATTTCTTGGTCTATAATTTTGTTTTTCTCTTTTACAATAAAAGTTATGGAAAAGAACTTTATGGTTTGGTTTGTTTTTTAACTTCCAAATGATTGTTTTTATTTTTTTAACTTTTAATTTCTCCTATTGCTATTATTACTGATTCATTATATGGTCCTTTAAAATAATGTATTTTTGCAAATCAACTTTACATTTTCTTTATCATTTAGTAAGAGATTATATTTGTTGTATTGTTGTATTTTTGCTGTGTTGAGAAAGACCATAAAGGACAAGCTATCTGAAAAAAAAAAAAAGAAACAAAAACATCAAAGTTGGAAGATACTCACTAATAAGTAGGTTTTTGTGCTGAAGATGAATCATCACAAGCAAAATTTAAGAAAATCTCAACAAGGGCAATTGATATCTATGGCTCTATAACTTCCAAATATCTAAGTTGTTCTCCTGAGTTTAGAAATATATCCAATTGCTTGTTGCTAATCTGCACGTGGACCTACCACAGCTGTTAGCCTTTTATAATCTAGTGTTTTGGGGAGTCATTCTAGAACTTTCTCCTTGAACTCTTTTTACCCAATCCAATCTAGTAGTAAATTTTATCAATTTTATTTTCCAGATGTTTTTTAAAACTATTCTTTCCTCCCCAAACCCATGTGAACAGGCTTTGTTAGATAATTATCATTGTTTCTTAATATTAAAATCTCTCCAATATACCTTCTGTTTGACTACCAGGATGATATGACTACCAGGATGATATGTACAAGTTAAAACGTTCCTATGAAATTCCCTACAAGTGCCCGTTATAATGAACTACTTTATGTTGGCAGAACAGTTTTTTCCTCTTTATAGTGTTCGTTTAAACCACCTAGAATCTAAAATATCGAGTCACCTGGAACCTGGTTACAGTGGCAGATTTCCACTAGTCACTTAGACCAAGGAAATTTGATAAAATGTCTGAAACTACACAAATCACCAGTTATCCTGACACAAATGGTCTAAAATAATGTTTGACCAAGTGTAGCGACAGGAAGGCAACACTGGAGCAAGGTTCAGGATGGTTCTGGCTGCCCAGGTCAAGGAAGGAGACTCTTGGAGCCCTCGGTGGCTTTTTGTACTTTATTTAGTAGAGGTGGCCAGGTACATGGCAGGCAGGGGTGCCGGGGGGCCGGGAGGCTGGCAGGCTTCCCAGCCTCCGGCGCAGCTCATACTCTCGGCTGCTTCTTCTCTCTCTCTGCTGCTGCTGCTGCTCGTCAGTACTGTCGGTCGGTCCTCACAGTCCTCATGACGCCGCCCATTTATGCCCGTGTCCAACTCAGGGCGCCCACTCGCGCATGCCCACCCTGGAATGCTCGCAGCACCGCAGGTGTCCATCATCAGTGGTGGGAGGGTGGAAAGACCTGATCAACCTTTACCCTAAAGGTTTTTTTTTTTTTTAAGATTTATTAATTTATGCATACAAGAGCAGAGACACAGGCCAGAGTCGCCGGAGGTGAGAGGATTCACCAGAGACAGAGTGGGGAGCAGAACAGGCAGACTGACTGAAACACACTGCTGAGGGGAGCAGGAGGCGAGGCAGGAGAGGTCTGCTGAGCCATGTGGGTCCCCTCCCTGGCCAGCAGCAGGGATCGAACTTGTCCTGCAGCGGCTGTGGTTTGCTTCATAGTGCGTTGCCCAACCGCTATGCCACCAGGGAGGCCCAAGAGTGCAGTTTTGAGGTGACTAGGGGAGAGGGTGGGACTTGAAATAAAGGAGAGAGGAGCCGAACAATATATGGTGAAATGATGGTCTGGTGTGGTGTCGTTCATCTGAGGAGGTGGAGCCTATTCCCCGAATCACATACAGTACTGCAAACTAATGCTAGCTCAAAATAATTTTTAAAAAGCAATAAAATCAGGACCTCCCTGGTGGCTCAAGGGGCTGAGAGCCATACCGTGGGATTTCTATATCCCTGACAAGGAGGAGACCCACATGGCGCAGCAGACCTCTCCTGCCTCACTCACTGTTCCTCTCAGCAGTGTATGCCAGTATATCTGCCTGTTCTGCTCTGGTGAGTTCTCTCACTCCCTGCACCTCTGGCCTGTACCCTAGCTCTTATATGCATAAATAAAATCTTTTTTAAAAAAAGCAATAAAATCAAACACCTTAGAAGCATAAACATGTGTATGAGCATGTGTTTTATATAAGGCATGTGTCAGTAATAGGTCCTTATTTTTAACTCACTATAAAATGGGGCACCAGTAACAGAACTCTGTGTATACTACATGACCAGAGATTCCCCTTTACGAAGTAAAACTGGACACTGACCACTGACGTGTAAGCAGTTTTAAAGACCTGCAAGGGGGAGGGGGGTAGCTGGTGGCACAGTGGGTTGAGTGCCACACCGTGAAGCATCCACGGCACTGCAGTGCGAGTTCGATCCCAGGCCAGGGAGGGGACCCACATGGCACAGCAGATCTCTCCTGCCTCACTCGCTGCTCCCCCCAGCAGTGTGTTTCAGTCACTCTGTCTGTTCTGCTCCCTACTCTGTCTATGGCGAATCCTCTCACCTCCGGTGACTCTGGCCAGTACCCCAGCTCTTGTGTGCATAAATTAATAAATCTTAAAAAAAAAATGAAGACCTGCAGCCAGAAATGGTGGTGAGAGCGTGGTGTCCGGGAATTGGAATTCATCAAACGCGAGAACTCTGTCTCTTAACACTGCTTGGGCAGCACCATCCAGAAAGGCACGCTGCGTTCTCATATAGCCATAATGGTTATGGCTTACAGAATTCAGGAAGCCTGCCCAAGCACAGCCTCCATTCTCTCTCTTGCCATGCTTCTATGGTCTCATTTTAGGCTTTTCTTTAGAAGAGCGCACTTACAATAATTCCAAATCAGCAGGCAATCCACATGTAAAATAAAACATCTACATCTGAGATCCAAGATGACTTCTTTTCTAAAAGGACAAAAAAGAAAACTCTACTGAGCTGTCAGTCCCCTGTAATGAGACCTGGATTCACAGCTCCAGGTTCTGTAAACCTCATTTAGATGTGTCAGCAAGAGCCAGCATCGTATTAAAGGTCTGAAACAGGAACAATAATTAAGAAGGCTCAATGCCAGTTCTTTTTCATCTTTAACTGCGGCTTACAGTTCGTACACAACAAATACTAAAAGGTCATCAGAACGCATTTTATAATGAGTGCATGTTTATACTTCCAAAGTTCCCCCATATAACAAAGGTAGCCTTAATGGGCTTAATGAATTGAATTTGGCCAGAAGGGTCAGGACTAGCTGGATAGAAAGGAAGTGGAAGCCTAACTAAATGTAAACCAGACAGCACGGCCTGCACTGAAAATTCCTTTTGAATCACACCCTAGCTGGGGCAGTGGATGTGTGCCTTGGAGACATACTCAATCTCAAGAATCTGGAGACAAGTCTATATCCACATTATAGTCACTTTCTAGCTATGGAGATGAAAAAGTACTTATATTCTCAGTCTTGGTTTTCTCACCAATAAAATGTGTGACCCCATATGGGAACCCCATGTTTCTCCCCCCCCCCGTTTTAGGATTTTTGTGTTGATCAGATGAATTAACTCATCTGTTTTTTAATTATATATCTATTTTACATTATTTTTCATTTTTGTGCACTGTATATTTCTCGTCCTCATGAAATTCCCATCACCACTTCCCCCGTGCACCATCCCATAGTCCCTTGTGCTCTTCCCACCCACTTCGTTCCTTCTCCCTCCACCTCCCCTCGGGAGAGTCTCAGATTCATAGCTGTCTGTTGATTTTGATTTTTTATTTATTGTAATTGATTTTTTCCTTAGTCCCTTGTTTGTTTCCTCTACATTGCTCTGATGAGTGACATCTCATATGTTTTAAAGAGTTATGCTCTGCATGGTTAGCATTTAATAATAATGTGTTATTATTTAACCCTTCTCAAGTTTTGTTTTCTTTTTTATAAATAAATGATTTTTATTCCACCATAGATGATGAACTTGAGGTTCTTTCTTCAGTAGAAGACAGGGCTTGTGGACTCATGCAGACCCCTCCTGGGAGTAATTTAAATCTGTGAAGTCACTTACATGGGCAGAGTTACTGATGACTGTCACCAGTAGTTACAGCTATTGGGGCCTCCCTGGTGGCGCAGTGGGTTAAGCAACACACTATGAAGCAAACCACAGCCACTGCAGCACGAGTTCGATCCCTGCTGCCATCCAGGGAGGGGACCCACATGGTGCAGCAAAGCTCTCCTGCTTCGCCCGCTGCTCCTCTCAGCAGTGTGTTTTAGTTCATTTACCTGTTCTGCTCCCCACTCTGTCTCTGGTGAATCCTCTCACTGCCCTGGACTCTGGCCTGTACCCCAGCTCTTGTATGTATATAAATAAATAAATCTTTAAAAAAAATAGTTATAGCTATTACTAAGTTACTACTAGCACCAACCTCAAAACCAGGCAAATTGGCCTGGCAACTACCACTTCACCCAAATTAATGAAATGATGTCTAGGTTTTGCCTTATTTGGTAATCAAAACAGTCGTCTCCAAACTAAGTCTGTCCTGTCCAACCATTTACCATTATTTATTCACCAGGGCCCCGGTCTCCCCTTTGGATATTCACATGACATTCCCAGACGGTCCTGGCAGTTCTGTTCCCAGAACCTACACTGGGGTGTCCCTGCCACCCACAATACTCTGGTCATACTCCCAAGCCCCTTCGACCCCTCTTACCTCACATCCTTCAATACTCTGGTCATACACCCAAGGCCCTTCGACCCCTCTTACCTCACATCCTTCAACGCTCCCCGCTTTCACTTGACATCAGGTACACTAACCTGCATGCCCTTCCTTAGGCTAAGCCAGGGTCAGCTTACTGACCTTTCCTGTTATTCTTTCTGTAAATAAGTTTGTTCACTCGCCTTTGATTGACAATGCCATGTAATTTCAGAAGCACAACGACAGATCTCTGCACACATAGAGCCTTGCCTTGCCTCGCCCACCATGGAAGGTCTGGAACCCCTCCTGCTGTCAGGCTAACCCCTCTGCTCTCTCTTCCCACGCCCTTGGCCTTTCCCTCTGGAAATGGCAATATTTTTCCCCGTCTAAGTGTTATTTATTTTGGTTGTGATTTATTAGTCTGTTTTTTTATTATTAAAATCTACATTAAAGAAATCTTTCTTTAATTTTCTTTCATTTTCTGACTTACTTTGCCTAGCATCTTCACCTGAAGTTCCACTCATGTCCTTGAAAAATGCAAAATTGCACCTCTTTGAATAGCTGAGTAGTATTCCATTCAGCATTTGTTGAAAAAGTGAGTTCTAAAGTAAGGAGTCTATGGGACATTTTTTCAAAAACATTCTGTCATGCATATTGCTATTAATGTAAAAATAAAAGATCTGACAAAAAAAGTTGCGTATGATGAAGTTATGTTTCTGTGTTTTATTTATAGATGTCTGAATGAGAGAAAGAGAACTGAGAGAAATAAAAAGTGTTAAGTTCAAAGATGCCAAATTTGAGCTGGAATAGGATTCTACACCTTCATATAACCACTGCCAGCACTACCACTAATAAGTAAAGAGAGCACAGATAATGCAAATGTTGGCTCCTATTACCAGATCATTGTTGCTGTGTTATCATCATCATCATCATCATTCACAGTAGCGACAGCACTTCTACGCTCCAGATAAATATTTACTGAATAGTCACCACATGGAAAGTATCTTTCACAACGTATGTAGGTCTTCTCCCACTGAAGCAGAAAAGCCCTAGGAGGTAGGTGTGTTGGGGGAAGCCAGAGGCTGCAAGAGCTATAAGCAACAGTCAAGGACAGAAAAAGGTGCTATGCTGAGATCCTTGCAGACTTGCACACAAGTCACGCTAACAGGAGCTGCACACGGCTCCTGGGATGGAGGCATACACGCTTTCAGTCTGGAAGAAGATAAGAATGGAACTTCCATATGATCCAGCAATCCCACTCCTAGGAATATAACCAAAAGACACAAATACACTGATTCAAAAGAATACCTGCACCCCTATGT
>JAGFMF010011492.1:1923458-1936819 GCA_019455555.1 Galemys pyrenaicus | reverse complement strand
GTGATGGTGCACTGGTGAGATGGTGATGGGGAATACATGGGGATTACAATTAATGACAAGTATATGTAAATTTTAAAATATTTTAATAAAAAAAAAGAAGGAAACAAAAAAGTTGGTAGATAACAGTAGTGGCTAGTTACATGCAGGCGGGCATGGCGCACAACTTTGCAACCTTGTACGTCTGGGCTATGCTTCTTGTAGCAAGTAACACGTGCTTGTTAACTGTTCTCATGCTCAGTGAAAGGCCATGGAGAGGCTGGGAGGGTGGCTGTTTGCCTAGGAGAGCAGTAGCCCTCCATCTCCTTGCTTCTACATCCTGTCTGCTGCTCTCATGGCTGCATCACTGAACATACAGAGTTACAGCAACACAGGTGTTTCAGAAAAACACGGAAAGTGACTTTTTTTTTTTTGCTTTGTTCAGTGAATTGCAGCAGCTGAATTCAGATCTGACTGATATCATACATAGTCCACTTTCTCACGCTGAGACATTCCTTTCTGTGTAGAAAAACATCAGTATTACACCGGGGAATGGGGTCTGATTCTCCTGTGATGTCAAGTGCAGACCTGGGGGTGACACTCAGGGCACATACACAACACGGTGAGTTACATCTCACGCTTTCTCAGCATCTGTGAATAAAGATGGCTGGAAGTGGTCCCTCTAGGTAAAGAAATAGGCAGACCATAAATAAAACCATGCCCCATGCTTCCAAAGGACAGTTTCAGTTCCCGGAATATAATGCTTCTAGATTAAAGATAAGTTTTCATTTCATTTCGACACCAAAAATAATGCTGGATGAAAAATCACCTCCCATATGGTTTTCCTAAAATTGCATTAATTTAAGGAGGGATTGTATGTTTCCCTTGATGCAGGTGTATATTTTCTTCCTGTAGTGAAATCTTAGCAGAAATATTATAAAATTTTGGCTTTAAAGAGAGGTGGTGAGATTTCCCAGATGGCCCCTAACCTTGCCTGTGGTTGTCCTATTTGGTCCTGGAAACTTTGGGGTTTTCTGCTCTCCCTGCTCTATTAACACACATGTTTGAATCACTCCTCTAAAGAAGATGCTGAGCTTCTGAAAGGCAAACCTCTTTGGCACAATGAAGCCTTGTGGAGCCTGGGGCACTAGGCTATGTCGTGATTGATGTATTTTTACAGTCATTGGATCACCATTGAAAGAGATGCTGTGAGTTAGCAATTGAAGGTTTTAAAGAAACTAGAGTTTGAAAACTGTTTCACTGATGTATAACAAACACCTAGATAAGTGCACACATCTTAAATCTGCAGCCTGGTGAATATTCCAAGTGAACACACTTCCATAATAGCATCCAGATCAAGAAATGGAATTTTAACTCTCCCCAGGAAGCCCTTTTGTTCACCCTTTCAGTCTCCTCATGAGTGACCACTATTCTCGATTCTAATATCGAATTCCTCTTTGCCTGGATTTGAGCTTCGTATAGAATGCTTTTTCTCATGGGGATTTCATTATTTTGTGCGTGAAATCAGTCTGCACGTTGCTGCATATCTTTGTGGTTCAGACTCCAAGATTCTTGAAAGTTTAAAATCTAACAATGAAAAATGAGGAATCTATAGATGGTTTATGTCATTATCAGAAATCCAGTTGGTTGTTTCCAGCCAAGAAAAATCTATACCATTTCCAACTCCCATTATATATCAGTAACTTCTTTCCTTGCTGACCTGAAACATGAGTACTTTTTCATGAGTATGCCAAGACATTTCGTGACCCCTCAAAATTCCTGTGTTGAAATCTTAACCTTTAGTGTGTTGGTGGGGCCATTGCAAGGGGATGAGATCAAGGTGGAGCCCCCTTGGAATGGGGTTAACCCCTTCCAAGCAAGGTGATGCTAGAGAGCCCCTTTGCCCCCTCCACCATGTGAGGTTTTGGGGTGAACTTTGTGCACATGCCCTTATGAAGAAGTCGACCATGCTGGCACCCTGATCTCAGACTTCCAACCTCCAAACCTGTGATCAATGCATTTCTGCAGTTTGTAAGCAACCCAGCCTACAGAATAACAGTAAGTTAGAGTAAGACCATGGTTTGGGCTTATGTCTATATTCTCATTTTCTCCTTTTCCAGCAAAGAGTTTAGTTTACCAAAAAAAAAAAAAATTGAAGCAAATATTGTTGGCCTCTACTAGAGATGCCATTTATGTTTCTCTGTTTTCAAGGTTTGCTCAAAATGGAAATGTGTGCAATTTGTACATCAATAACTTCATGATGTAGATAGATAGACTATATTTTCTCTGAGCTTCATGTAAGTCATTTGCCAATGAGTAAATCTAAAGTCCTTTGAGGGTATCAGAAATGCACATTTATGTCCCTGAGTGACCCATCTCCACGCAGGGATCCTTATTTGAGCTGAAATGTACCAAGAATCAGGGCAAGAAAAACACATTCAACTAGAATATGTTGCAGTGATTTCACAGCTGTAGATGCTTGTGAGAGAAATTTTCCAGCTAAGACTGGCATTAATCTGATCTCAAAATCCTTTCTCTGGTCAGACTATTTACAAAAGCATCACAATTCAAAGACATGTGTTCAGTCAATTTGCCCCATTTAGTGAAAAAAAAATATGTCCCCATTTGGGGGATCTGTTACACCTGGAAATCGGAAGTCATGGTCATCTAATATACCCCTTTTGGAAGGTTCTAACTCTGTCTGCAGTTTTGCAAATATATGCAGAGGATTTGGGAAGGTCTTTCAACAAGGTTTAGGCTGCATTTTGAAAATTAAAAAAAAAGCCTTCACAAATGTTCACTGCCCCTTGATACAAACAAGTGAAAAATGATTATCTTTTGACGTCAAGCAATATTTTGATGTAGATTTTCACTCTGACTTGTAAGAAATAGACAGACCTTGGCAATACAAGAGGTAGCATTTACATACTGCTTCCAGCTAATTCTTGAGAATGAAAAATCACACCAGGAATATAAAACATGCAGACCACAAACCTAGCATAAGCACTGCAATCAAATTGACCATTCAGCAATCTATATAGAAGTGAACTATGCACAATGCATCTTAGAAAGAGAGATCTTTGGTCATGCCTCTAAAAAGCCAAATGAACCAAACTGCTTGATATTTTCCATGTTTATAGAAGACACCACTTGTGTGTCTTTTCTAACACTTCTTTCTCAGAGAGATTGTTTAATAGCCCCTTCTTGAGGAATCTAGATCTTACCCATAATTTAAGGTCAACTTCATATCCCACATACTCCTGCTGAGCCTTTTTAAAGAGTCCCATGATTAAGCACTCTTTCTTCTTGGTAATTATAATAGTAACTCTAGCTCAGTATTTGTGTTCCTCCAAAATCTGATCATTGAAATCCTGACTTCTGATGTCATATTAGGCATTGGGACCTTTGGGTGTGCGTAGGTCATGAGAGTGGAGCCTCTATGAACGGAATTGATGCCTTATAAGCAAAGACCCTATAGAATTCTCCAGCCCTTGCTGCCATGTGGTGATATAAGAAGTATGAAACCCTAACTGGACTAAGATGATAACTGAAATGACAGTAGTAACAAAAGAAGCTTCTGTTTTTCTTTTCAAGCTTCTTGTATGCCCTGACTATTTATGTTTATCTATAATAATACAATCTCCTTGAATCAGAGATTTGTGATACTCATGTTATAGGAAAGGAAAATGAAATCATGAAAGCTTAAGTTATTTGTCTTAGATCACACAGTAAATATAGAGCAGACTATAGGTCTGTCTGACCCTAAACTCCATTCGAGACTGCTGCTTCTACTGTATATGGAGGACATCTGGAGAAGGAGGTCTGGTCTCTGGCTGGACCAGTAAGAACCTTGGAGCCCCTGAAACATGAGGTAGCTTTGCTCCCTTAATAATATTAGATTTTTTTTCTCTTACAAAGGAATTATCTCAAATTATACTACTTTACTACTTCACAGAACAAATATAATACAAGTATGTCACACAAGTAGATGTTTCATGTTGTCCATTAATGTTTAAATCATGCAGGAAATCAATCTACTAAGAATGGAACTTCCATATGATCCAGCAATCCCACTCCTAGGAATATAACCAAAAGACACAAATACACTGATTCAAAAGAATACCTGCATCCCTATGTTTATAGCATCACCCTTTACAATAGGTAAGACCTGGAAACAACCCAAATGCCCAAAAACAGATGAGTGGATCAGGAAGCTGTGGTACATATACACAATGGAATACTACTCAGCAATCAAAAATGAAAAGCAAGACGCATTCATAGGAACATGGATGGAACTGGAAGGGATGATGCTCAGCAAAGTAAGTCGGAAGGCAAACGAAAAATATGAGATGGTTCCTCCCCTAGGAGGAACATAAGGGAACCAAAGGAAGATCAAGGAAAGAAATAAGAACAATAATAATAATAATAACAATAAAGACACAAAACCAAAAATGAAAAGACAAGGACAAATTGGGGACACCTGGTGGGGAGGCGGGAAGGGGAGGGTTGAGGGCAGAAGGGAGCACGGGGGACTGAGGTGATGGTGCACTGGTGATATGGTGATGGGAAATACATGGGGATTACAACTGATGTAAATATATATAAATTAAAGGGGAAAATAGAATAAAAAAATAAATCATGCAGGAAATGATCGGTTCTCAGTATGGCTATACGTACTGTATCTTTTAGTAATAGACTTGACTGTGTGACTGTACATATCTGATACTTTTCTACAATGACTTCTTAGCCAATAATTTTATTTTTCACATGAACTTTTTTCTTTCCTTTTGAAATATCTTATAGTCCTTTTATCCCTATCTTCCCTCTTTACCCTCTAACGTATTTCCCTCTACCCCACTGTACATTTTCCTATTGTATTTTAAGAGAAAAGGACATTTTTTCTGTTGCTTCCACTGCTCCAGATGCCTCCATGTGTCTGTCAATGCTCCTCTCCATCTTCAGCGGTCCATACTTGGCGCTGGTTCAGCTGCCCATTTTCTGGTGTCCTCCAATGACCATTTTTCCCAATTCTTTTTCAGTCTAGTGGCTGACTTCAGGGAGCCTTACTAAAAGCATCCCCTCTAAGTAATGGTTTATGGCTCACCTTTAACCAACTCTGTAAACAATAGAACTTTCTGTTCACTTTCCCTTCAGAAATCAAGTTATTTTACAGAGAAATAAGTAATACTCTGGTAGAGGGTTTTCTTAACCATTCTCACAAAAAATGAAGCACACTAAATTCCACTTTCTGTCCCAATTTCCATATTTTACATTTTTTTTTGATGCATACAAGAGCTGGGGCACAGGCCAGAGGCACAGGGAATGAGAATGTAGCATTTCATCTTTTTTTTTTTAAAGAGTTATTTATGCATACGAGCACTAGGGTACAGGCCAGATGTGTGTGGGGTGGGGTGAGAGGATTCACCACAGAGAGCGGGGAGCAGAACAGGCAGATCAACAAAAGTACACTGCTGAGGGGAGCAGCAGGCACAGCAGGAGAGGTCTGCTGCACCATGTGGGTCCCCTCCCTGGCTTGGGATCGAACTCATGCTGCAGTGACTGCGGTTTACTTCATAGTGCGTTGCTTAACCCACTGCGCCACCAGGGAGGCCCCAAGAATGTAGCATTTCATCTTTAACTCATGCTGCAAAGTTATGTCTTATGGAAAGTCATATTGAATGATTGAAGTGGTCAAGTTGGTCAAAATTCAGATAAGTCAAAGAAAAATATTTTTTTCTGACTTGTAAGGAAATTGCAGACGCTGATCTGAAAACAGTAGATTGGCTGCCAAATTCATTTGAATTATCTACTGTATTAATCATCAATAAGGACAACTGGATTTGTTATGACATAAATAATATTTTGAATAAAAAATTAGTTTATGTATTCTTGGACTTGGAAAATAAAACTGTGAAATGATACTAAACTTAATTAAAGGGAAAACTCAATGAAAAAACAAATTTGACCTCTACTTCTGACAGTAGATTATTCAATGTTAGGATAAACCACAAAAAAAAAAAACACAGTAGATAATCTCATTTGGATCATAGTTAAGTGAAGAGATAAGATTATTACAGACAGAACTTCTAGGTTTCAGATGATTAAAAACAATTTTGAGGCTCAATGAACAATGTGAATGATGCCACAAAAGGAAATATTATTTTGAATACAAAAAAGGACTCAATGAATTGCTCAATGGCTTTTGACAAAAGATCACATTTGATGATTAGTGGAGCATGAGTTTTGCATGAAAGAGAAAAAAAAACTTTACCTAATTCACACAAATGATCATATTCCTTAGACATTTATTGCTCCATATCCATTTAAAGCAACTATCCATTTAAATAAACTATGGTTTGGAAAATTCCTGTGCTTGAAAATTGCCTGGAACTTCTTAGGATGACCAATGTCATATAACTAAGCAAACACCTTTCCTGAAAATAGGCTCATGCTAAGCAAAAAACAATGCAGGATTTCCTCATCCCCAGACATGCTAGCTGAGCAACAGACGAGAGGAGAGGGAGAATTTTTTCTTGTGCATTTGAAAATTATCTTAATGATGATTTAACAATCAATACCTTATTCTGCAAGTAGCAACTGTTTAATGCTGGCCTTTGTATAGCTTACCTTTTCTCGACTGCACGCTACTACACCTGAGTCATTTGAATGGCGACCAGGAAAGAAGAAATCAGTTGGTTCCCTCAATTAATTTTGCATGTGCATGGCTTCCCAAGGAAAACTAATGCGCTCCCAGCTTATCTAAATAGAGCTCAGTTGACATTGCACATTGTGCTCAACATTGCTTGCTGAGAAAAATGGAACTTGTGAGTCTTGACAAATAAGAAAATCCTATCAAACAGCTGTCTGGTAGTTTCAAAGGAATGTTTATGAGATATTCAAAAGCTCCATGACATAGTCACAGAAATTCGATGGACCTATTTACTGTGCCAGCTGAACAGTGGATACCACCTTGGCTGCTACAATTATGTGGTCTACATTCTCCATCAAAAGCTGTGCTTTGTATTTAAAAACCCAAAGGTCTAGAACAAATTTCAAAATTATTACCAGAGCTGAGACAGTTTCCTTTAAAAAACATTGAGTAGAATTTGCTGAAATAAGGCATCATGTTAAATACCTGGGAGGATGTAATTAAATTTTTTTACCGTGATTAACTGAAGTTTCCTTGCTATTGTAAAGGTCAGAGGCTACTGTGAAAGTCAGCTACTCCCTAAAAAGAAAACTGACACTTCTAAACACATAATCGAGAAAAGTTTTAACTAAATGAATTTTCTCAGTGCAACTACTTTAATTTTAGCCTCATCTCATTTCCCCCCATACTTAAAAAAACAAAATTCGTATAGTTCCTTTACCATATGATATTTTATAATAAAAGAAAGTATTTTACAGTAATATAATTTGCTTAAAATAATTATTCTCTCTTTAAAAATTAAAATTATAAAAATATACATTTCTTGTTAATTTTAGAAAGGAAACTAGCATGCTTAGACTTGATTGAAGAAAAAAAAACTATAACACGAATATCTTTTTCCCATGAACAGATAGCCATTTAAAACTTTAGGAATATTTGTCAACTATTGATATATTCTCTTTGTAAAATATGACATATTTTAAACCCTATCCTATAAGTATTTATCTCATGCCCTTATTGGTTTCATTACATGATATTGGTACCAATTACATGGTATCATTGTGAAACCACGCAAATCTGAGAAATGTCACTTGTCCTGGGTCCTCCCCTATGCATTTACAATTGCAAGACACAACTCAAACACAGACTGAACCAGAGGGTTTATTTACAAGGGGGTAATAGGAAGAGGGTTTTTAAGAAAAGGAAAGAATTTTTTAAAAGATTAATTTATTTATGCATATAACATGCTGGGGTACAAGCCAGAGTCATGGAGATGAGAGGAGTCACCAGAGAGAGAATGGGGAGCAGAACAAGCAGATAGACCGAAATATACTGCTGATGAGTGCAGCAGGTGAGGCAGGAGAGGTCTGTTGCGCCATATGTGTCCTCTCCCTGGCCGAGGATCGAACCCGCGTTGCTGCGCCACCTATGCTTCACAGTGAGGCGCTCAACCCCATGCGCCACCAGGGAGACCCCGTGCTCTCACTTTTCTAAAACTCTTTCAAGATTTATGCAAATCTGTTTTAAGATCTTTGTAAGTCTTTTAAGATTTCCAGATTTCCAAGTAACTATATCTTGTTGAGAAGCAAGATATTGAGCAGCAATAGAAACATGTAGCTTGGTTGAAGCAAATACAGGTTCTACAACCTTCTCTTTTGAATTCACATATGAGAGAAATAGAAAACAGTGAGTAGAATACACATGAATATTCGACTGATTGACAGACAAGAAGGAAAGCAGAAATGAGGTACAATGTTGGGCACCAGTTTCTAATATGCTTGCAACATTTCATCAAACTGAGATATTGTTCCATAATTACTAAGTAAGAAAATCTCCACCACCACCCCTTCAGGTTTCTCTCTATGCCTTAAACCAACATTCCATGGCCACGGCATTGAGTTACTCAGGAAGCAAAATTATGGAGAGTGGCCAATTGTTACAGATTCCTCATTTTTCCACTATAAGAAAAAAAAAAAAGTAGTTGGAAAGGGACAAATATCAACAGGCAAATATTTTTGCCTTTCCTCTGGGAAAATCTGATATGTGTCAAAGATGATTTTTTTCCCAAGCAAGAACACAACCTGAATAGTAAGTTCTAAGCAAACAAAAAATCTAGGAGCCTCTGAAATGCATTTAGTATCTTCTAATTATGTGGTTGCAAAGCAGCCATGAAATACTTTCTCAATGAGAAGTCACTGGAGTGCAAACACAGTGAAGAATTATTTTAGAAATTTTTATGCCATACATATTCTCTACTAAACGTGAATTTACCAAAAGTGGTCATTTATGCAGATAAATCTTTCTTCATTTATTTTGTAGTATTTTTGTGGAATTAGAGCTTACAAATATAAAAACATTTTCATGAAATTGGAATAACTATAAAACTTCACAAATATAGAAAAATGGGGTCAAACATTGGAATAATGGGAAAAGGCAGAAAAGAAAAAGAAAACCCTTCCATAAATCTTTTTTCACAAGAAGGCTTAATATGCGATACAACAAAGTTGAAAATATCTGGTAATATTGCTGCTTTCTAAAGGTGAACAAAAAATCCTAAGACAACCCAAATTTAACAGAATATAAGAAAAGCAGTGATTCATTAAGGAAACCAGTTTTAGACCAATTTTCAAGTTATTTGAATTAGCAGGGTTTTTTTCAAAGAAGGACAGATATGTTTTCCACTAGTGTATGTATATCCTTTTAAACAATAAACCAATCTGTACCTGAAGATCTATAGAAAAAATAAACTTTAGAATATTTGTTCTCACATTGAACTAAAGACAACATTTTTGGCAGGGATCCATTATATCTTTGCCACAGTATGATACTGAACATGTGTCACAGATATTTATATGTATTTATTGTACTTTATTAATTTGCATTATTGATTTGCCTTTAAATACCTAAGCTTCTCAAAAGCCCATTATGGAAGTACCTTAATGCAGTAACTAAATGCATCAAGCCCATTATTAATTCATTTCATGCTTTGTTTAAAATAAATAAGCAGCTATGTCTTATGAAATAGTTAGGTTAGCACTTCACATAATTTCTTTAGAATTAGTTCCTAATAAAGCCTGGTATGTTGAGTTTCAAAAGCTGTTAGGGAGATATTCATGGGCATTAGATTTTTTTCCTTCAGCATTATCCTCCACACAGTTAAGATGGAGAGACATTAGAGTCACTATTCCACCACAGTGTATTAGGTTTAAGTATTGCAGTGAAAGATCTAGGGTCGGGGCCTCCCTGGTGGCGCAGTGGGTTAAGCAACGCACTATGAAGTAAACCACAGCCACTGCAGCATGAGTTCACTCCCTGCTGCCGGCCAAGGAGGGTACCCACATGGTGCAGCAGACCTCTCCTGCTGTGCCCGCTGCTCCTCTCAGCAGTGTACTTCTGTTGATCTCCCTGGTCTGCTCCCTGCTCTCTGTGGTGAATCCCCTCATCACCACCCCCCACACCTCTGGCCTGTACCCCAGTGCTTGTATGCACAAATAAATAAATCTTTAAAAAAAAAAAAGAAAGATCTGGGGTCTAATACATTCTGGAAAATCCATCCATCTTGTCCCATCAGTAAGGTAGTAAGTCAGGGAACTATAAATGCATAATTTTATACTATCTGGAGTATTCAAATAAAAAATATATCAAGCTAATATGGAGCCATCCTTCTGAGAAGCTCAACAGACACAAAATTATTTGGATCCATGTTTTCCCAGGTGTAAGATATTCACAAAAGACTGACAAAGACTTTGTAAATTGTATTATTCATGTGGGACTTTAAAGTGGCCCTTAGAATACAGCAGCCATAATATCCCAAGGGGTTCCTCTGAGGTACCAAAAAGAATTGGTGCATCTCTCCAATATGATTTGTATTGTTTTAGTTATTATTTAGTTTTTCTGTTCAACCCATGTCAACAAAATGATGCTTCATAAAACATCATTATCTAATCAACTCCTTTCTAAATGACTTTTACATTTTTCCAAAGCTGCCCCAAGAGTGGTAATAACAATGGTGATTCTCTTGTCTCATATTTCCTGTTCCATTTGATAACAATCCACTAATATTTTTCAACTTTAATTTCATAATTTTTCAGTCTATTAGGGTAGATGTTTAGCTATCCAAATACATAGTCTCTATTTTTCTTTCTCTTGAAAATGATGCTTACACCAAAAACATTTCTAGAAGCAAAAATAAACATGCTATTTCCATAAAAGAGTACACAAATTCTTGCTTCATAGCTAACTCGTACTTTACTAGAAGCTATTTCTAGAGGACGTGCATTGTCTTTAACATATACGTAGTTAGAAATGTCTTTGTGCACAATGGCATTGGTAAAAATAAAGTAGCAAAGTAGCTTCTCCTGTACTAGGAGAAGCAAAGGCTGAAAAGATAATTTGATTAATCAATATCACTAAGTTATATAAAGTATAACTCTTAGAAACATGAGTCTTGACATTAAGATGGGATTCAATTTTCCCTTGAGAATTTGACTGGGGTTGGATTTTTACTTTTGTTTCTTTGTTTTTATTCAAGTTCAATGGCAACTGTATGGATATGACTTAAGACAAATCCCAAATGAAAACACAGAACAAAGGAAGAGATTTTTTTTTACTGTAAAGACACCATGTATGTGTATTCTCACAGCAGCCCTAAACTTACTAGAAAGTTGTCAGAGAGGTAAATGGGTCCACCAAGTTTTGCAATAGCTCTCTTTTTACTGTTCAGGCTTTTCTAGTTGAAACAACTGTAATTCAAAAAGGAAGAATTTTTGTGGAAATAATAATGAGATGAAAATTTCTAGAGAGGATGTAGAAAAAGACACAGGTAAATGTTATAAAGCGCCACAAAACTCATGAAAATATTTTTTCTTTGCCCGTGGGCATTTTGGAAGCATTCACCACTGTAATGCTAAATCTGATATATGAGTTAAATTTATCTCAGTTCATTACTGTTTATTGCTGAGAGTCTAATAGAAGATACTGGCAAATTTGCTCCATAACACCTAAAAATGTATTTCAAATTATTTTAAAATTGCATTTTACAAAGTAGATTTTGTTTTTTTGCAAAATAGCCTAGAACCTTTACCCAAAGCTTATTTTGCAGCAGTAAAGAGGCAGATTTCATTTCTCAGTTATACACTCAAAATAATACAATTCACTTTTATTCAGTTCACTAAAGTATAGATTTCTAAACCAAAGATAACATTCAGAAATATATTTTTTCCACTAACTTTCATAGTTACAGGAAACCCAGAAAACTTTAATAAGCTTGGTCTTATAAAAGACAAAAATGATAACATTTTAGAACTGGACATTCTAATAGTCTAATAGGGGATATGCTAATAGTCTCTTTCCATATTTTATTACTGATTTTGAAAGAGGATCAAGCTAAGAGCACAATAGTGATGAAGGTCACACAGATTGTTTCTGACCTAGGAGTAGGTATCAGGTCACCCACTCATTTATCTGCCAAAAGTTAACATGAATGAACCAGACACTGTTATGGATGAGTGTGATGTACTATTGAACAGAACAATCAAGGATACTGGTCTCATGGAATGTACATTCTAACAAGGAGATAGAATATAAAGAGGAGACAAAATAAAACACATAAATCACAGCCTTTGTTAAATGGCCATAAGTACTATGGAAGCAAATATCAAAACACATAAAGCAATCAAAAGTTAATGGAAAGAGAGAGGAACTTTTCAATCATAAGTATGTTGATCATTATAAATACCAGTGAAAAGGTGACAAATGAATAAAAAATAGAAGGGGGAGGAATGGAGCTTGGGGATACCTGAGGATGAAATACTACAGGAGAAAAAACACCAATTTAAGTGACACCAATATAGAGTAGGCCTGCACTTTGGTGGGGCCATGAAGAGATTAGGGTGGGCAGAACAATAGGAGAGAGAGTAGATATAGGGGTCTGAGAGGTTGACCAGATGATCTGAGGTCCAGATTAGATCTGAGGCTGATCTGAGGTCTAGATCAGATGAATGATCTGACCAAGTTTTAGAAGGAACTAAACAGGAGAGTGACATTACATGAATTGAGTTTTGACAGAAACCCTTTGGCTGGTCTGGTGAGCAAAGCCTAAAAGAGTTAAGGGGGAAAGGCAATGAGGAGACAATAGCTAAGGTCCTTCTCAAAGATGATCACAACCTGACCAAGATGGTAGCTATGGGAACAGTGAGAAGTGGTTGTATTATTCCTGAAATAAGTAGAGTCTGTGTGAAGGGAGGTCAGAAACACCATTTGGGACATGTTATCATTGATGGACCTATTAAATAGGTGGATGTTCCATAGGCTATTGGGTATACTAGGACCTATATTAGAAATAACAATTTGGGAGTTAATGGTGGTTAATGATACTGGAAAGTTTCATTAGGGGGATAAGCATGGACAGGCATGACAGGAAGGCTAACAGGCTCTGGTACAATTGTGTGGAATATAGAAGTTTTGAACTCCAATTATCTGCAAAGGTTATAACGAGTTCAGTAAGTGAATCTTCATTTGGCCTTACCTCTTCCCCTACTTCATGCTTCTCAGTCTACCTTACACTTCTCCTTGGAATCACTTAATATAAATATCTGCTTGCAGGCAAGCTCATGTTTTACCTTTTCTTTTTTTTTCGTTTTTTTATTAAAATATTTTAAAATTTACATATACTTGTCATTAATTGTAATCCCCATGTATTCCCCATCACCATCTCACCAGTGCACCATCACCTCAG
>JAGFMF010011492.1:1887781-1920145 GCA_019455555.1 Galemys pyrenaicus | reverse complement strand
GCACAGCAGGAGAGGTCTGCTGCACCATGTGGGTCCCCTCCCTGGCCGGCAGCAGGGATCGAACTCATGCTGCAGTGGCTGCGATTTGCTTCATAGTGCATTGCTTAACTCACTGCACCATCAGGGAGACCCTAAATTCCTTATTTTAATGTCACACAGCAATCATGAGACTTTGAGGATGTGATTCCACTGCAATAGTGACATTTGTTTCCTATTTTCTCTATTGCTGAATCAAGTTATTGTTGACAAAAAAAGACTAAAGTCACCTAAATTTCCTTTTTGTGAAATCACTGTCTAGAATGAGGCAGTAGATTAGCTTTATTTACTTTTTAATCCCTCAAAATAAGTGTTCTTTGAATATCCACACACATGGCTGTATGAATAGAAGAGGAAAAGCACTTGAAAAAGCTCCAACACTCATTTATAATAATTACTCTCATTCAACTAGGAGTAGATGGGACATTTCTTAATTTGGTAAAGATTATCTACTGAAAATAACAGCTAGTATCATACTTAATTATGAGAAACTTGAAGTTTTCTCACTAATATCAGGTACAATGAAAAGATGTTCCTTCTCAGAAATTATTTTCAACATCATATTGCAAGTCCTTGCTAATAAAGACAAGAAAAGAAAATCAAAAGTAATTTAGAAGGAAGACATAAAACAGATTTTGCTTGTAGATGACATGATCATCCACATAGAAAGTCTGAAATAATTCACAGAAAATCCTCCTAAAACTAATAAGCAATTATAGCAAGGTTGCAGGATACAAGGTTAATACATAAAAGTCAATTGTTTTTCTATATGCCAGCAATGAACAAGTAGAATTTTAAATTGAAACACAGTACTGGCATAAACAACATCCCCCCAAAATAAAGTACTTAGAAATAAATATAACAAAATATCTGCAATATCTATATGAGAAAACAACAAAACACTAATGAATGGCAATCCAAGAACAACTAAATAAATGAAAAGATATTACATTATCATGGATTGAAAAACTCAATATTATTCAGTTGTCAGTTCTTCCCAAATTCAGTGTAATCCCAATTAAAGTCTCAGCAAGTTGGACAGGATTAGGCTGTTTTGAAGTTTATATAGGAAGGCAAATCATCCATATAAACTGTATGTGTTTGCATACAGTATGTGATTGCGACGTTGTATGTGACTCAGAGACACAGGATCACACCCCCTTACATACACACCACACACGGCACCCACCACCAAGGCATGGAGGTCTTTTTTATTTAGAGGTCTTTTATTTAAAGCAACACTGTAACCAGATGCCAACCTGTGACTTAAACTTTTATTAGAAAAGTAGAACTAAACATGATATCTTTCTCCAACTGAATTCCCAAGAACTCTGAGAACTGATTCCGCTACATCTCTAACAAAATTCGGGCTGATAATACTAGGGCAAGATTCTGCTGCTCTTTATGGGGTGTGAACCCCAGTGCTGGGAAAGAGAAACACTGTACCTCTTGTTGCCCGCACTGCCTGGCACCTCCTAGAATCTGGAAGGTGAAACTGTTTCCTCCCTTCACTGCTAGAACCTCCTCACAGTCCTTCCCCTGATCAAAACACCCCTCTCCTGGATTTGGGGAGCTGACTTCTTTGAGGGTACTAGCTCTGCTCACTCCTTTGGCAGCTGCCTCATATATATTAAACTTCATTGTGAGAAGACAATCTCACAGTTCAGGTCTGGCTTTCTGGACTAATATCTTGGACTCACCTGTTGGGTAAGGTTAATTCTTCACTACACAACAGTATTTTAAATGCCAACCCAGGCCAGATCTATTCATTTTACCGAAACAGCAATTTCATTTGTCTTTTAAAATAATGAAAGATAGTATTTTAAAAAATATTTTATTTTTTACTTTATGCATACAAGAGTTGGGGTACAGGCCAGAGGCACAGGGGGTGAGAGGATTCACCAGAGACAGAGTGGGGAGCGGGTCAAGCAGATGGACTGAAATACACTGCTGAGGGGAGCAGCGGGCAAGGCAGGAGAGGTCTGCTGTGCTGTGTGGGTCCCCTCCCTGGCTGGGGATTGAACTCGTGCTGCAGTGACTGTGGAAGCCCCACAGTGTGGCGCTCAACCCCTTGAGCCACCAGGGAGGCCCGAAGATAGTATTTTTAAAACTTTCCTATTGGGTATATGTAATGAATAATTCTTGTTTTACTCTGAATTCACTGTTATGTAAATAATTAATGAGGCCCAGCTCATAGATTGATATTCATATTTATTAGATTTTGAGTCCTTTTTTTTTTTCTTTTTGCTAAACCTGTCTTGTGTAATCTTTGGTAATCACTCAAGTTATTGAAAAAGAGTTTGCACAGCCTTAATATTATTTGCCTATTAATCTGTGACAAACCATAAAATTTGATATTTTCACCATGACTACCTCAAAAAATTTGCTCACTTTGTCTCTAAAGTAGCAGCACACAATGCCAATAACTTTTAGAAGTGCTTTTGGGGATTTTTATGACTATCACCTTTATTTTCATTGGGGATAGCTGAAAGTCTTCTTCAACAACATAATCACATACTTCAGTTTTGATTTAAGAGACTATCTGTCTGTTCAATTCTGACTGGCTATCCTCTATAAAATCCTGACAGATCTGGCATCTACCAGAAAGAATCTTCTTAAGATAATCTCATTGTGGGATTTCAAACTATGTGTCCAACTGATGCTAAATTCTCCCTTAAAGTTAATAACTTATCAGTGTTTGAGAATATAAACCTTCCTTTGCTCGAGTGAATGAAGCTGTAATTTGGTGACTGTGATTTTGACCCAAGAGGACAAAGGTCTCAGCACCAACAGCTTTTCCACATTCTTAAAAGCATAAGCTGGTGGGCCTCCCTGGCGGCACAGCGAGTTGAGAGCCGCACTGTGGACCATCTGCAACACAGCAGTGTGAGTTCAATCCCCGGCCAGGGAGGAGACCCACATGGCGCAGCAGACCTCTTTCTCAGCAGTGTACTTCTGTCGATTTGACTCTTCAGCTCCCCACTCTGTCTTTGGTGAATCCTCGCGCCTCTGGCCTGTACCCCAGCAGCTTTGTATGCATAAATAAATAAAACTTTTTAAAAAAAGCATAAGGTGGGTTTAGATGAGGCCCAAAAGATAGAGAAGGTGGTTGCCAGGAAGACCAGAGAATATATAATCATTAGTGATGAACCCTGGCATGCTATCCATGGCGATGAAAAGCTACTACTCTTTAGGCTGGAAATTGTCATTAGTTGCAGCCAGTTCTCTTCAATTCTATTCTGAGCTTTGCTGCCATTAATAGCATTAAAATATATTGCTACTGTACCCCTTCCTCAATCACACCTTTGAAAGTATTCTAAGCTGTTTAAAATTTGTGTTCTTCAGAACTTTCCCACTGTTTCACTGCAATAGGTCTAGCCATAGAAATCAAGAGGTGATTCTAGCGAACTCATCAATTTGAGAGCATTTTCTCTATGGGATTCAAACACTCAATAACATTTATTGAATGAATAAATAGACAGGTGAGGAGACAGCAGGAAGACGTGTCTCTCACATTTCTGCATACCCATATCAATTCTGCCATATTCATTCTATGCTGTATCAATTCTAATCTTTAAAGCATCTGGAGATTAAGCAAGGTATTAACTGGCATTTTGCTCTGGATAATCTTTTCAATGATTTTACGTAGCGAAGTGCAGTATAAACTGTAATGTTTACTGTAGGTTTGTTCTTTCTACTATGGAACACAGGAGTCTGTGATCTCCTCTACACATTAGGCAGACAGCAGTGAATGAAATCTTCCATAGGAGTTTCCAGACAATACATGAAGAAAAAAGGCAAATAAAAGACAGAAGAATTGGAACAGAATTAAATACCATCATTAGTCATAGATTATCTGAGTTGAAAATATTATAGGGCTGTATAAGTTCCCAAGTTCTATCATAACAGATTACCTCAAACTTGGTGGCATGAACTAACATAAGTTGATTGTCTCCAAGTTATGGAAACTAGAAGTCTGAAATTAAGTGTTGGTAGATCCACAGCCCCTCCAGAATCTGTAGGAAGAGTTCCTCTTTGATGCTTCCAGCTTCCGGTGACTCCTGGTATCCCTTAACTTATATCACTCTGTCCCTACCTACATATTTATAAGACCTTCTCACCTGTTCTTCTCCATTTCCCTTACCTCATAGGACTATTTGACCATCTTAATCCAGTAGAATCTCATCTTGACATCCTTAGTTATATCTACAAAGGTCCTTTTCCCCCAAGAGTCACATCTACAGGTTCCATGGAGATGTATGATTTTTTTTGGAGGGTGGGGGTGGGGGTGAGAGTGAGGGTACCATTGTACCTATTTAATTGAAAAATATCTATAATTTAGTAAAAAATTTTTACAAATTAGTAAGATGAAGATGAAAACACAGTTTTTAAAATGAGTCCCAAAAAACCACTTAAATGAGTATTTCACAAAAGGCATTTTACTCAATTAATACTAGGAAACAAAGCTCAACTTTATACGTAGTTTTCCATCACAATTTTTTGTATCTATCATAAATGACTTCCTAAAAGTCTGACTCTCCTGCAGACTCCAAGTTTCACATTATCATTTCACACTGGTACACAGTTTGGACATAGGTAAGTTGTTGACTGGAAACTTGGAATACCTACTTCCTCTAATCCACTTCCCTGTGGGTAGTTTTGATGCTAGAAATAGGAATTGGGAAGAAGGGAAAAAGTCAAGAAAAAGTTCCTGGACATCTGGTAAAATCAACACAAGAAGCAAATTGAAAAGGGAAATTTTATCAGGTAAAGTTGTAGTATATCAATGATAAAAATTATTATTTAACATTTTCTAAGACTGCTTTAGCTAACAAATCAATTTCAAGCACACAGTAGGAGAACTTCCCATGTGTGGAGCAGAGAAGAGTGTTTTCTTTTCCATGTTGTAGGGCATGTCCTTCCTAGTTTGGATCTATCCTTTCTCCTCACAGAGATGCTGTTACCTTCGTTGCTGGTGTCTACCCAAATTTTGAGTTAAACAAATTGAGTTTATATCTTGGCTCTGTCACTACAAAATGTGCTGGTCTCTACAAAAATGAGGCTCACTGGAATCATATCTTAAGCCCACCAATAGTTCTGACACCTTACACAAGATTCTTACCTAATTCCTTCAAAATATGGCCTAGGAACCATGTGTCTGAAGTTCTCAAAGCCACCAGCAGATGGCCCACTTCCTCAGTTTTGGCTTGGATCCAAACAAGATTCCATCTTTCCATCTGTTTCAGAGTCAAATAGTGACATACAGAGGTCCCTCTGTCTCAGCGGGGTTTCGTCAACCATCATAATAAACGCTAAGTGGTATACTTCTCTCTTCCACTTTATGGCTGAGAAAGTTATAGTGCAGAAGGATTATGTAATTTAGCCAAATCCTCAGAGCTATTTTGGGTTTGAGTCAGCATTTAAACCAACGTTTCTGACGCTACAGTTTCCATTTCACCTCCAGTGTACTACACCCCTTTTTTGGGGCAACAGTTAAAAAATATCTCACCTTTAAAAACACATTTTATATAACTCTCTTTTAAGAGATATTAACATGGAAACAGGAAAAATACCAGATGGTTCCTCCCCTAGGAGGAATATAAGGGAACCAAATAAGGATCAAGGAAAGGAATAAGAACAACAATAATAATAATAATAATAACAAGAAAGAAACAAAAACCAAAAATGAAAAGACAAGGAAAAATTGGGGACACTTGGTGGGGAAATAAGAGGGGGAGGGTTGAGGGCAGACGGGAGCACGAGGGACTGATGTGATGGTGCACTGGTGAGATGGTGATGGGGAATACATGGGGATTACAATTGATGTCAAATATATGTAAATTTAAAAAATTATATTAAATTTTTTTTTTTTAAAATGGAAACAATTGATCTTTTTATAGCTAATTCTCACTGGGAAATGAATATCTAATTTTGTTTGTTAATAGTTAACACTGTGCTACTCATGTTGCTTTGGTTGACCATTGACTCCATTGCCCACCACCAAACTACCGTCTCCAACACATTTGGTTCATTTTAGTGCTGTGTATGCAGATTTTGATAAAAGTTTAATGACATGTATGCACTTTTATATTGTCATACAGAGTGGTTTCGTTTTCCTAAAAATCATCTGTGCTACCTATTCATCCTTCCAGTTCCCGTAAGTAGAAGTTAGACCATTGGTTTCAGATCTTCCCTCTTTCCAAACACATGTTTTTATTTGCTGTTATAAATTTCCCTCTACACACAGTTTTTGCTGCATGCCACAAATTTGGATGTTATGTTGTTATTAATTGAAAATATTTTTTAATTTCTTTTGAGATTTCTGCTTTGAGCTATCTTATTTAGAAATGCATCACTTAAACTCCATTTCTTTTGGAATTTTCCAGTTATCATTTTATAATGAATTTATAGTTTAATACCACTGTGAGCTGAGAGAGACATTGTATGATTTCCGTTCTTTTAAATTTTTAGTGTGTGTTTCATGGCTCAGAGTTTATCTGTCTTGGTGAACACAGAACATTCCATGTAAGCTTGAGAAGAACGCATATGCTGCTGTTGTTGGATGATGTAATCTGTTGATGTCGATTATAGTCAACTGATTGATGGGAGGTTGAGTTCAACTATATCTTTACTGACTATATGCTGGATCTGTTCATTTTTGATAGAGAAATGTTAAAGTCTTCAATTATAATAGTGGATTTATTTCTCTTAGTTTTTGTCTCATTCATTTTCATGTATGTTTCAAAATGTTTTTCTCACTGCCCCTATCAAACACTTCAGAGAATTTTTCTCTAATAGCCATCCGATAACCTATTGGAACTCCTGGAGAAAAATCATAAAATTTTGGAGGTCTTCTATGAATTGTTCCCCTTAAAGTGTATAATTTTCAGACTTGTTCACACTGAGTCTCTAGCAATCCATCAATTATCTTTCAGAATTTCCTACCTACTTTGGAGAGTCCTACTTGTGAGTTTCTGTTCCAGTAAATTCCTAGGTTAGCCAATCTCTCTCCAATTAGGGGTACAGAGTTTTCTGTACCTGTTTTCTGTTATGGATATAAGAACTGTTGCTTTTTCAGTTTGCTCAGCTTTTTATTCACTGTTAGGATGGACTTCGAAGCTCCTTGCATGTGGAGCTGGAAACCAGAACTGAGTGACAATTCATTTTTTAATGGTCATACATACAGGATTCCAGTGTAAACTTTCATGAAGAAAATCTGTTGATCTTCATGAAAGATTTCACCCTTGACCCATAGAAGAAATTGCTCGATGTCATTCAAATTCTGTTTTCTAACCTACCTTGTATGTTGATCTCCATTTTCCACACACTTTTCGTAGGAAACAACTTAAACAGAGTTCTAGTTCTACCATTTAGGGATCCAGACTCTTGAGAATATGACAAATAACAAGACTAACTTTTAGAAAATTACACAAAGGATAATACAATGGTAAGCAATAAGCAAATATAGTTATTTGTGTGTTTTCTTGGTGGGCAGGGGTGTTTCATGAGTAATAGGTTTAAATATCCTCTTCCATAGAGTTTTGGCCATTTAACCTTGCTACACTGGACTTAAAAAAATGCATTTACCTAAACATATTATGGAGAAAGATATAGATTTTCCAGGTATTTTAAAACCTCTCTCCACTCTTGTAGTTAGTATTCTACACATCCTTCTATCTGAATCCAATCAGTAATTTCCCTCAACAAAATGCAGACACATTTGCTTAAGTCACTAAAAATGTTACACTCTGCAAAAGTAGAACTCAAAGAGAACTAAAAAAGGGGGGGATAGGAATCCAACACACACCAAAACACTCAAGAACTGATAAGAATTAAAAGCCACTCACATCTGAATCCACTATATTTTGAGAACTTATTTTTCCCTTATAACAAAATCAGATTTGTTTATTTATAATAACAAGAATGATAAAATAGATGAATTACACTGTTGCTCTGAAATGCAAATGCCTACTGGAGCTCCGGGTTTTGTTTTTGTTTTTAAAATCTTAGGCTGCATCAATTCTGCATGGAGAGAATTATATTGGAACTCTGTTATTTCTCTTTCCACTGCAAGTTGAAAGTAACCGAAATCTGGCAATATTTATCAACCAAATAGCTTTTTTGAAGCCCTAATGCTAAGAATGAAGTTTTTGGTCTATTTATATTCAGTCATTGTACATGATGTACAGTGAGATCTTGAAACTTACTTTTAAGAGGAACTTTTGCAATGTTGAAAGAAGGTTATAAAGGGAAAGCTATAGCTATGTAAAAATTCCCAGTCCAGTTGCCCTACATGCTTAAAAAAATGAGACATTTAATTGTTAGCTCTTTATTGAATAGGAAAATGCATTTTTCCTTCTTTGTCTTCTTTTACTAAAAACAGGATTGCGCTAAGCAATGGTTATCATAATATGGGTGAACACATCTGTGCTTCACAGCTTATGACACCCCAGGGTGTGTTTATCTCCACTCTGCTTTTATGGCTCACAGCACTCCAGGGTGCAGCAAGCTTCTAATAGCTCTAGAAAGCTCTGCCAGTAATTTTTTACCATTTAAGACAGTTACTACCCTGACCATGATAACAAGTGGGATGGTGTTCTGGTCTTTCTCTGTATGGCTCACCCTAGTTCATTGAATAATCGTATGAAGTGTCACAGTTCTGAGAATCATACCTCCTGACCGGAATGACAATCTTCATAGACATAAATAAATACAAATGGTCATATTTCATATTCAAATTTAATCATTTACTCAATGTAGGTCAAGTGCAAAGATCTAATGACAAAATGTAATGAAAAGCAATGCATTTCTCAAAATCAGTGGAAATGACAATGCTACTGTAACAACAAAAAAACATCTTTAGGATGGGAGGGAAGCACCTGCTCAAATTAGTGTTTGAGATTGACAGCACGACAAATTATTTCTTTCATGTTACAATTTTATTGTAAACTAATTGTAAATTAAATTAATAAATAAATCAATGGGACACGTTCCATGTGCTACCTCAAAAGAGTTGTTCAACAAAATTATAGTCTTGTATGTATATGTCTGGTATATTTTTGCATATATATTTAAATAAATGTGTTTGTGTGTGTGTGTGTTTGTACAAATGAAAGGTTATAATTAAGTTTCTAGGCAGCATTTCTAATTTAATAGGAATAATAGTAAACTGTAATAGTGTCCTATGATCGAAAGAATTATCTAAGACATTCACTTAGGTTGTCAACAAATTCATTTCTGTTAAAATGATATTTCTAGGTCCTTATATGTCACCAGCTTGAAACCTTCAACCTCCGTGATTCAGTCTTCAAGATATTAACATTTTTCCTTTCTAAACAATGACCAAAAAATCTACTTTTCCAAAATCTCTATTTTCTTTTCTAAGTTAAATAAATTAAAAAGCACTAATGTTCATGTTATTTAAGCTAAAATTTATCTATTTTAACAAATGCACAGCTTATATTTTTTCTATCTTGTACAAATACTGATGATGAATAAACACAAATACTATACTAATGTGTATATTTTAAAAATATTGAAACCTTGAAATTTAAACAGCTGTTGAACATACATGCTTAGTTTTCCAGTCACTTCCCTCTTCTTCATAATATACACTTCAGGAACCTAAAAAGACCGGGCGGTTGTGAATTTCCACGATGACGCACAGGATTTGCAGAGAATTGATCTTATTTCCAGGTTAGAGCAAAAAACAAGAACAACGTGAAACTTTTTCCAAAATCACTGCAGCACTGTATACACTTTTGGATATATGTTAATAGCAAATATGTAACCTGATTGAGAAATGAAACAATGGAATTGATTCTGCTTGAGAAAATGTTAGCAAGTAAATGAATCCCCGAAAATGAAAGGTGAATTGAACTTCTCTAAACCATTAAACTAGGATGTCTATAAAGACTGTCAAAGAAGCAAAAGTGGCAAAATAGGAGAGACCGGAGATTATTATTAACTTATATTTGGAAACACTTCCATGGAAGGATACCAACATAATATCCAACATCATATTCCCTGAGGTATGTTCTTTATCTATACAGGGATTTAAAAAAAAAAAGAATTGGGAAAGTGAATATATTGCTGAAATGAAAAAAATTAAAAAACAGTGTACCTTCCTATCTTGTTAGAGATCAACTAAAGTAAACTAAATTCCCGGGAGCTTTCTTTCCTTGAAAGCTTTCCACTATTTTCGAATTTGAAATAATGCTGCCTATAGGTGATCATTTCTCAGATTTCATTGATTCTTCATTCTTGTTCTCTATCTCCATGACCTTTTTCTTTTTCTCTCTTCTAGCCTTTCTATTTTTCTTTCTTGGACATAGATGCCAATGCTCCCTTATTTGACATATACTACATTAAAAAATAAAAAGCCACTGGGAGAGGAAAAAAACAAATGGACCCAAGAATTGCACAGCACAAGCTCACCTATTCCTGTAAGGAAAGGCTAAGTAGTTGCCCCGGGGAGGGGGTGGTGAGGAGAGGCAAGGGGGGGTGGGGGTGGGGAGTGGGGAGGAAGAAAATTGAGTCAGACAATCGGTAGGACTGATACTCTTTCCACCTCACCAACATATAACCATATAACCGGACCAGTGAGGCCGGCTCTGCGGCACCCACCCAGCGGTAGCAGAGCCTGAATGTGGGCAGCAGCAGCAGCGTGTAGCCTGCACAGAGGGCAAAGGTCAAGTGAGACACCACCATGGAAGCCTGTCCTACCCCCCTTCCTTGGCCAAGAGCCAAGTGGCTACCTGCAAGTGCTGTAAGAATATGTAAAGTGAGCCTCCCTGGTGGCTCACTGGTTGAGCACCACACTGTGAAGCATCCAAAGCACAGCAGCTTGAGTTTGATCCCCAGCCAGGGAGGGGACCCACATGGCGCAGCAGACCTCTCCTGCCTCGCCCGCTGCTCCCCTCAGCAGTAGATTTCTGCTCCCCACTCTGTCTCTGGTGAATCCTCTCACCCCCCATGCCTCTGTCCTGCACCCTAGTTCTTGTATGCATAAATGAACAAGTCTTTTTAAAAAAGAATAGGTAAAGTGCTCATTAAGGATTTGTCTGAACTGGTTTTTCCCAGACAGCAGGAGAGAGTTTCTCACCTGCCTGTGATGTATGGGTAGAGTGAGTCACTGAGTGGTACTTTTGCTAGAGCACTTCCCCTTTATGGTCAATAAATTTCATAGAACTGGATATTTTTACTTAGGGGATTTTTCCCAGTGAGAGAAATTCTATTCTTATCAGCTCCTTTTATGTATGTACATAAAGAGAGATGTTTGTGAGTCTATAAAAAGTACCCTTGATCTTGTTTGATAGACTATCCTCCTCAGAGTGGAGAGGCTTTCAAGTGAGTGACTTTGCATTTGCAAATGAATGACAATATGTGCAGCCAAGTTCCCTCCCCAGCCACAAATGTGACAAGATGAGAATTTTATTTCTGGAAGAGGATTTCTAAACAGGTCAGTTCTCATTTACTCCTCAGCAGGTGCTGCTGAAAAACTAAGAAAAGTGAGACATGTCCATTAAACACAGCAGACAAAACAATGTGTACATCCATCAATGCCTAGAAATAGGCCTTGAGATGTTATTTATTACTCATTTTCATCAAAGATACATTACTCTAATGATCAGCATATTATGAAGACAGGCGTTTTCAAGACAAATTATATGATGGACTAAAAATGATTGCTAACATCTCGGCAAAGAAAGGTACTTTAATTTTTTAAAAATCATATAATTGTTATGGAAGGAACCTGTATCAAACATTTCAGAGAGACAAGATTTTTTTTTTGTCTCAGTAATCCTCTGCAAATTTTTACATGAAACCCTGTGAAGATACAGGATAAAGTTAAATTATAGACTGAGATCGTCAAAAGCATGCTTGGTTACTGAAGTTCCACTCTGTTTACTTGCATGATAGCAGTGTGAGTAGATGCAAAGCACTGATAAGAAGAAATTCTTAGTTCTGCTTTCAAAAGTATTTATAGGTTGGCACCTGGAGGGTTGCAGTAGTTCTTGAAAAGTCAATACAGAAATCAAGCGCATGTTCTTCTCTTCCTTCATTAGAGAAACTGACAACTGAGCAGAGCGCAGGGCCCTTTGGTTTTCTGACACCAGAACAAGCCGTGTTAACAAATAGTTCTCACCAGAGGCAGCACAAATAGCACAGCCTGAAATTCTCATCACCACATGTAAGTGATGCTATAGAGGGACTACTCCTTGGTCCATGTAAATTATTAAATGAAACCTTGCAACTTGTCTAGTGTCTTCCATTCCACATCGATCTTTGTGATCAGCATTTTGTATGACAAACTACATTCTGCATGAACAGCACAGGATTCGATTCCAATCTGTAAAGTCGATGTACAGTTTGTTCCACTAGCTAATGGGGAGAACCAGTTGCTAAGCATTAACAGATGCAGTGCCCTGGACATGGGCCTTTCCACTCATGCACAATCAAGGGGACTGGAACTTTGAGTGAGCAGACAGAGTCCAGATGTAGGAGGGAAGATGCGTTGGACAGGAGGACAATGGAGCAGCTACCAAGAGTTCCAATCAGGCATATTCGATGCAGGCGGGAGTAGCTGTTGAAGAGAATTTTCAGGACTGAGCTGGCATCAAGAAAAGCAATAAAAAAGATATTTTTATTGGAATGTCGAGCTAACAAAGGAAGTGAGAAAAAGGGGCTGAAGAGGGAGAACAGGAGAAAAAGAAGGACAAGAGTCCCATTCAGGAGACGTTAGGCTTTGGAAATGCCTAATTGTGTATATGTGAAATAAGGAAGAGTGAGGACTGTTAGCAAAATTGATGTCAGTAGTAGTTCTTTCTTATTATTATTTTCAGTAGACATGCTTTTTTCTGAGTCCCTATGTCTGATGGATAGTCTGCAGCTAGTCTAAAAGCTGTTTGTTCATTTTCTGGAATGTCCTCTATGTTATCTTTTCATGTTACTTAATTAAGCCTTTTATGAAGCCCAAAGTAAAGTGGAAAAATAGGTAAAAGTTGGTTAGTAAGGTAACTTCTATGTAGAGTATGTCAGAATTGTAAAGAAAAAAAAAAGCTAAAGTACAAGATCAAACAAAAACAAAAGGAAAAGGAAATTGATGCTTGTTGGGGGGCTGGGTGATGGAAGGAGAGTCCTCTTCCCTCTCCCCTAAAAGGAAAGAGAAACATGGCAAGAGTGAGGTAAAGTTAAAAAAAAAAAAAACAAAAACAAAAACATTATCTCATGGCTTAGAGACTGAAGGAGAATTAATTCCCCAATGCTGAAGCAGGACAAGTTTTTGGATAGAAAACAGTCACCACCAATATTAATAAAACCATACTTCATACATGGAATGACAGCAGTGTAAGAATGAAAAAAAAATAAAGGCCCTAAGAGTTCCTTTAGAGAATAAACCTAATTACCTTCACAGTCAAATGAGGCTATGTGATACCAAATGATTCATCAGTCCACTGGATATAAGATGACAAGAAGGAAAACTCTATTGCCTTCAATGACTCACTCAACCAAACTATTAGCCATTTTAAGAATCAGATGTGGCTTTTCTGCAGCCATTCTTAGGAAGTTAATTGAAGATGCATTCCATAAAACAGAAAACAAGGCAAGTCTAGAAATAATGGGTCTGACCCTGGATATCTGTGATTGTCAAGCAGGAGATCTATATATTTTCTAGCAGAAGCATGTATAAATCCATTGTTAGACGTCTCCATCAACAAAAAGAACAGTAGAGCATGTGAGGGAAGAAGGGAGGGCAGAATAAGAATATCTTGAAGACAAATAATACAGGGTGAACATTTTAGGAAATAAAAATGGTATGAGAAATTGTAGCACAAACATGAAACAAACAGGCTGATTTCTACAGGAATTTGGTGGTCACTAACATTTTGGTGTTACCATTTACTTTCTAGAAAATTCATTAAGGTGCTTTGTGGAAGTCCATACAGAGACAATCTAATCCTGAGAAAAACAGGTGCTTCGGAAGCTAGTTTGATTAGGAATGGATTACTAGAACTGGCAGAGAAACAGAAGGAGGCTAAGAAGTTGTAGAATTCAGAAACCACCTAAAAAACACTGCTTATGAGAGGGTAAGGGGAAGAGATCTCAGAAGGCCAGGACTCAACAAATAAAGCTCTGATAATAGAGATGAAGTGACTTGAAGAGTTTCTACACTTTCATGTTTCATTGTAACAATAGAGAAAGGGCTTTGAGCTGTGAACACAACTCTCAAACCCAACCCATCCCTGCTCTTCTCCCAGAGTTCAGTAAACCCCAGTGTATAAGTAACAACAGAATACACTATGCCCCCTTATAGACACATTAGGAAGATTTTAAAAGACAGGGTGCCTGGAAAATAAGAAATGAAAAAAGAGATTATCTTGTGACAAAACAGATTAAAAATTAAAACTTTTTTCTTAAAAAACAAAAATGGAGGAGTCAGCAATATGAAGACACAAGAAAAACTGAAGAATTACAAGACAAGATGTTAAGAGACTACATCTTAATTATTTCTATCACAGAGGAAAAGAAATTATATAATGCGATAACTACAATGGCAATCATATCTTTCTTTATATACAAACGAATCAAATCAACATGATATACACCCAAATTATCAAAATGTTACATGTCAAATGTATTTTAAAATAAAACGAAGTGTTTAAAGGCATGAGTACAGTTCTGTCAAAAAAAGAAATAAAGATGGCTTTGAATAATATGAAAGGATGATCAACTTCACTCATAGTAATAGAAATGCAAATTATAACTAAAATTAAATGCCATTTTTATGTTTTAAATTGGCGAAAGTCCAAAATTGGAACAAGAATATGTTAGCAAAACTGGGGGAAAATAGGAAATCTCATACAAACGGTACAAACCTTTAGAGGAAAGTTTAGACATTTCTATCAAAATGATACTTCTGGAAATAGATTCAAAGGCAGCACATTTTTGCATTGAGTTGATGTCTATGAAAATGCCAATATCCTTTACTCTTTAATTCAAAACTAGGATCTTATAAACTTTAACCTTATAGTAATGAAAGACAGAAGATAATAGGTTTATATGAAAAGAATTTATTATTAAATAATCATTCAATCGGATACTACGCTTTGTAATTAAGAATCAGGAAACTCTCCAAGATATAAGTGGAAAAAATTAATTCAAAAACATGAAATAAGTTGAATGTGGCATAATTTTAAGCATTCAAGTGTAGAAAAAAAACTAATAGTATGTTGACATGAGACATAAATGGGGAACAAAGGGAGAAAAGATAATACCCTCATATTACAAGATAAGATTATATCTTTAAAATTTGATGCAACAGAAATTACAGGTTTAAATCTCTTATGTTAAATCACAAGGAAAACTACCAATCCAACATCTTGAGAAGGGGAGAAGAAGGAAGTACTACAGATGATGTTTGTCTGCACTTCCCATATTAGAGGTTACTGTATATTCTCTAGTTTTCCTAAATGAAAGAAAAGGAGAAACAAGCATATTGTTTCTAGAACCATGGGGCAATGCACCAGAAAAGCTGCCTCTGAAGAATGGATCTATGAGTGAGAAGGAAGTAGAATCAGCATTTCTATATTATTTGATCTGTTGCCAAATTCATGGATTACTTTGTAAAAATATCTTGACAATAATTAATAACAGGCAACTAACTGTTCATGAACCCTTTGCTGTATAAGATTCAAGAGGTAAGAACTATATATGAGTTTATTTATCACAAGATTTCAATCACCCAGTATCTGACATGTAGTATGTCTTGGTAAATAAGTCATAAATAATTCTTCAAAATCAATAAGAAAGGGACAGGATCCTAATAGAAAAATTGGTAAACTGCATACATAGATAGCTCAGAAAATAATTTCAGGTAGCCAATGACCCATTTGATGTTCAATCTCACTAGTCTAATGCAACTTAAACATTCAGTAAGTTAAATCTATTTTCCAGATAATTAAATTGGAAGTATTTTACAATAATGTATTCAAATAAAGAAGTTGTGGTAAGGCAGAACTCTCAAACACAACCAATTTATGTGTATATAAGTTAAAAAAATTCTGGAAAACAGTCAAGAATGAACAAGAGGGCCTCCCTGGTGGCGCAGTGGATTAAGCAACACACTATGAAGCAAACAGCAGCCACTGCAGCATGAGTTAGATCCCTGCCCCAGGCCAGGGAGGGGACCCACATGGCACAGCAGACCTCTCCTGCTGTGCCCGCTGCTCCCCTCAGCAGTGTACTTCTGTTGATCTGCCTGTTCTGCTCCCCGCTCTCTGTGGTGAATCCTCTCACCACCCCCCCACACCTCTGGCCTGTACCCCAGTGCTTGTATGCATAAATAAATAAATCTTTAAAAAAAAAAAAAGAATGAACAAGAATCCTTAAATCTTTGTAATTTTGATTCAGTACCCATATTTGTGTAAAATGATCTTAATGAAATAATCCAACACATCGTAAAATATAATGTTTAAAATGGATTACAGTCCTGTTTAACAGAATGAAATTTGGCATTAATCTAAGGGGACAGTAACTATGGGTAAATAAATGATATACACCCGTATGAGAGCATATTACTTAATAATTAAAATATTATAAAACAGTTTAATCAAATGAAAATATTGATGATATGATAAATGAAAAATCAAGATATAAAGTAGTAGATGTATACCAATTTTGTGTGTGAGTATATGGATGTGAGAATATGGGAGAGAAAAAACTATAGTAATGTATTTCAAATACTAATGATAGTTATTTCTGGGTAAATGTATTAGCAATTATTTTTATTTTTCTCTAATTTCTCTGAGTTGTTCAATTTTTCTATAAGGAAGGTCTAATTTTAGAATTAAAAAGAACAATAAATGCTATTTCATTTAAAGTTAGTGGAGTTCTGCTTCTAGTGATGACAAAACCTTTTAATAGATGAAAACGCCAGAAAGAATTATAATGGGTAAAAATTTATAATGGATGAAAGCTTCTACAAAATTACAAATCTTGAAAAAAAAAGAGAAAACAAGTGGTCAGAAGCTGAAAGAAACTTGAAAGTCAACTACTGAAAAAGGAAAATCACTTGGATTTGTACTTACTGCAACTTTTCACAGGAGGAATGTCCTCATACTACAGGGGATTAAGTCTGAACCTTAAGCAGAATGCCTGAGTCTTTCTGGTTTAGTTTCAAAACTTCCATCATACTTAGATTACGTGGAAGGAAACCATGAAAGGAGAACAACACAGTAGGAGGTATCTATGAATCTGCATTTAAGATCTACTCAAACTCTTGATTGACTCACAAAGAGTCCAGACACCTCTGTGTCTGATGGAATGTCACAGCCTGAATGGAGAAAGTTAGTCCGGTTAGATTCATTACTGGTACAACAATTATAACTATTCTTCAGGGGGGAAGGTAGCAGATTTAGTTTCTAGATGTTTTATTTAAAGTGTTCTGTTTTAAAACAAAAAATCTGAGACACAATCACAATCAAGGAAATTGAAACAGTGACCAAAACTCTCCCTCCAAAAAAAAAGTGTAGAACCAGATGGCTTCATAAGTGAGTTCAGACTTCAAAGTTCACACCTTCAACGATGAATTAACACTGGTACTGCTCAAATTCTTCCCCAAAAACTGAGAAAGAAGAAATACTTTCAAACACACTTTATGAGGTCAATATTATACTAATATCAAAAGACAACACAAAAAATGAAAACTATACCTACATCGCTGATGAACACAGATGCAAATATCCTCAATAAAATCTTAACAAACCAAATCTAACAATGCATTAAAAGAATTATACACCACAGCCAAGTGGGATTTGTACTAGGAACACAAAGGTGGTTCAACATCTAGAAAATCAATATAATTCACCACATCAACAAAAAAGAAGATAAAAATATGTGGTCAAATGAACAGATGTCAAAAAGCATTTTATAAGATTCAACTTCCATTAATGATAATGGATAATTTAACATAATTCAGAAAAATATATGACAAACCTATAGCTATAATCATTCTCAATGGTGAACTGAAACTGAAAGCTTTACCTAAATGGGAAATACATTTGCATACAATACATCTGACAAGGTCTGCTTCAAAGATATTTAAACAAGGTGACTCTGATATATTTTATGGAGAAAACATGTATGATAAGTAAGGCATGAGTTACAGTGCTGTTGGCCTTCAGCTTAATGTTAATGAATCAACATTATATATCAAAAAATATAGCTTTAAACAAAACACACATAAAACAAGATTATATGTCAACTGATTGATAAAACGGTTCTGACAAGAACTTCATAGGAAGCTAATCCAGTATTTCCCCTAGGGGAAGCAGTTCAGAATTCACTAATTCAGCCTTCATAAACTGTGTTTTGGGGAGGACATGAGGAAAAAGCCCAGGTCCTTAGAAATGACAACTGTTCTGGAATTTCCTCTAAAGCTCAGATGAAGTTAGAGTTGCCCATGGAAGTAAAGTTCCTTTGGTTGGAGTTTTATTATTCAGAAAGGGGCTCTCTTTGCCCATTCTGCCTCTGACTCATGGATAGCAACCATTAAAGTGCTGATCACAAATAGGCTGTGGGTTCTACTTTTAATTAAAATATGTTCCCTATATTATGGAGCCATTAGTTCCTGACATTAGAGTCTACCACTCATTTCTAATATTAATGGATCTGGCTCTTAAGTCTTCTAGTTATAATTTTAACATTAAGGGGCTCATGTTTTAAAATGAAATACTTATCCTTAAAAAATTTAGTTCCAGTCACACACACACACGCACACACACACACACGCAGCAGTTTTTATGGTGTGTCACACATTTGACTTTAAACAAAACAGAAACCCAAAACTGCTATTTTTAATGTGTGTACTCACTGTTTTCACTGTAACTGATTTTGTAAAAGATGCAGCTCAGAAAATGTCATACATATTGATTTTCCCATCCAACTCCTACAGAATATTAATAAACTAAAATAATAAAAAATTAATAAAGTAAGTCACTCAACTTATCTATTTAAATGAAAAGATACCTTTCTCGAGACCACAGTGTTAATATTGTAATTGAATGATAGACTTGGGACTTACGGCTCAATTCAATTCAACAAATGTTTATTAATATTAAGTAAGTATATACTAGAAGGTCTCTATTTCAAAGAGCTCACACATATACATGCCATCACCCATCCAGTTGTAATCAATTACATGCAGAAATTGTAATAAATATTGGTTAATAAAATGAATAGTTAAAATGAATGATTACCTATAGTGCTGTTACAACCATGCTAGTTCACTCACCTTTATCAAAACTTTATGTCCTATTTTACAGAAATGTCTTGGGGCTCAGAGAAGTGAAAACCCCTGTGCATGGGTAGTGGCAGAGTTCAAATTCAATGTATTTATTTCCAATACCAGTTTACATCCTTGTTTTAGAGTTCTCAAATAGACATGTTATCAAAGAACTGACAAGGAATCATTAATTCTACATTGATGAATTCAGGAAGGCATTCAAAAAGAAGTACCATGGAGACACATCTTTAACATCATGATAAGGCTGTTGGTGAGGTGATTGTGGAGATATTAAACACGTGGTGCTCAGGTGGAATCAACTTGCTGGTATGAATTTGGTGATTATGGAAAATTGTAAGCTGGTTCTGCATCATCTGGCTCAGGTGATATCATTCATTAAAGTAAAAACCCACAGAATGGAAACAGGTTTGTAGATCAAGATAACTCACTGAGATGAGTAATTCACAACCAATTATTATATCAAGACATTATCTTCACCTGACTTAAATGGTAAAAGAGAAGATAATTGGGCACAAGAGGAAAAGAAGAAAATTATGCTTTTGTACAGTGAAGCATGCATAAACCCATGGGAATACCTGAAAATGCACAATAAAATGTTTTACACCTAACGGTGAAAAAGTATCTTTCAACAACAGAATTATTTATCCAAAATTGTTTTAGTTTTTGCTTGTTCGTTTTTCTCACTGCATGCTGGTAAAACTGTCAGCAATTAATCAATGTCTTTTGCAGTTGCATCTTTATGGGCAAGAAAAATAGTAGGACACATTTGGAGCCAAATGACACATTTATGTACCTCTGGATTCAAAGCCACGTGTGTGGAAGGCGCTGAAAACATCCCACTGGGGTGTTTAAATTTTTGTAGATGCTCCCCAAAGAATCCCTTCTTATCCTGAGTTCATTGTAATCTTCTGAGACTTAGTCTTGCCAAGGAGAACTGGACGACACAGGAATAGAGGTTCCCATCCAAGGTTAATACAGCAGAGTCTGTTAACAGGGATCCAGTATGCTTACAGGTGTGCCCTCACCTGCTGTGGCAATGACCTTCTATTTGAGTTGGGTATTGCCAAGGAGAAGTGAGTTTAACCAAGGAAAACAATGGAAACATCAAACTTGTTTAAAAGACAAAAATAACATGAAATTACTATTCTAAGCCAGCCTCATATTTTATTCAAATCGTTAGTCTTTACCTAGACAGGTAACAATGTTATGGGGGATATGTTATTGCCCTCCCCACAAAAAGGTCATCATATGCAATCAATTAGGAATCCTAAACATATTTGTTCTGTCTCCCCAAGGCTTCTAGAGGCTTCTGCACCTTTTGAGGCAATAAATTCTGTGGTTTCCCTGCATACTGTAGAAAGCAGTAATTTCTTGTCATTCTCTAAATGTAACCATCATTGGGGCCCCCCTGGTGGTGCAAGGGGTTACGCACCACACTATGAAGCATCTGCAGCCACTGCAGCACAAGTTTGGGTCCCGGCCAGGGAGGGGACCCACATGGCACAAGAGACCTCTCCTGCCTCACCCGCTGCTCCCATCAGCAGAGTATTTCAGTCGATCTGCCTGTTCTACTCTCCACTCTATCTCTGGTAAATCACCCCCACACATCTTTGACCTGTACCCCACTTCTTGTATGCATAAATAAATCTTTAAAAAATAAAATTAATTGTCTCAAGAGCTACTTTTTAGGGTTAATATTCCAGGCTGCATTCTCCTAACACTTGGACTGCAATCATGATCATAGGAACTTCCAACTTTTATCTACGCAGCTTTAACTCTGAATCATTTGCCTTCGTGAATGACCCTACCATTTTGTAGCTATGTGCAGCTACAATAATTTCTCTGTATCTCAGTTCCTACATCTTTAATGCACTTTCATAGTCTCAACTCAGGGGATCATTACAAAAATTAAATTATTCAATGTATAGAAAGACTTTAGAAGAGCATCTGATTTTTATGGCAAGTGTTCAATAATTCTAATATTACTCACTTATAATATTAACTGATGTTTTCATCACAGGCATAGAGAATGTGTACATTTTAACACACTGGACCATTAATGGTGTCTACCTCTGGGGTGAGATGTAGAAGACATGGAAGGCAATATAGGAAGAGTGATGTTCAATTATTTCCAGCCAGTAATGACAATAGCATGTGACATTTACATAGCACTTGCCATTTTTTTTTAAAGATTTATTTTATTTATGCATACAAGCACTGGGGAATAGGCCAGAGGTGTGGGGAGGTGAGAGGATTCACCACAGAGAGCTGGGAGCAGAACAGACAGATCAACAGAAGTACACTGCTGATGGGAGCAGCGGGCACAGCAGGAGAGGTCTGCCGTGCCATGTGGGTCCCCTCCCTAGCCGGCAGCAGGGATCGAACTCATGCTGCAGTGGCTGCGATTGGCTTCATAGTGCATTGTCTAACCCACTGCACCACCAGGGAGGCCCAGCACTTACCATTTATCAGGACTGCTTGAAGAGTTTTTCTATAGGGCCTCCCTGGTGGTGCAAGGGGTTCAGCACCGCACTATGAAGCATCTGCAGCCTCAATCCCCAGCCAGGGAGGGGACCCACATATGGCACAGCAGACCACTCCTGTCTCAGCCACTACTCCCCTCAGCAGTGTATTTCAGTAGCTCTGCCTGTTCTGTTCCCCACTCTGTCTCTGGTGAATCCTCTCATCCCCTATACCTCTGCCCTGTACCCCAGTTCTTGTATGCATAAATAAATATTTAAAAAAAAAGAGTTTTTATATATATTAAGTCACTTGGTCTTATAACACTAGAAGGTCTATACAGCTACTGCCATCACCATTTTATAGATGGGGAAACTGAGGCAGAGGCCACTGAACATGCTCAACGAATGTCACATAGTCAATAAGTGACAGAACTGGGGTTATCCTGAGAGGTCTGAGGACAGATTCTATGCTCTTTATGAGTATTTAATATTGCATCTTACAAGGATTGCTGAATAAATTGTAGTCATCATTTTAATAATCTTATAAAAATGTTGCAGTTTCTGTTGTTATTGATCCTCATCCTTTTAGAAAAATTCAGCTCAGGAAACAATGGTTGAGAAAATGAAATCAATTATATCTTTCAGTAACATGGAGAGAGCTGGAAGCCAGGTCTACCACTCAACATCCTCACTGAAATTGGGAAAATTGGACAGGAAGGAGAGCTAATTTTAACTCTGACTTTGATTGAGTGTATATTCACACACTCGGTGGCAAAACAGTCATGAGAATCCTAATTTTGACTTATTTCAATAAACTGCTCTGAACCCTCAGGTAAAACTGTGAAGAAAGAAGATGAGACTGGTAGGAAAAATGCAAATAATATATAAGCCAGAGCAGTGGAGCAGCTGAATGAGAGACATCAATGGGACGAAAAGGACATCTTATGAACCAAAGAAAGGTCTAGAATATTTTAAGGTAGGGGATGAAAAGTTCTACTGAAGTTGGATAAACAGGTGGCCCAGAGAAAGTGGCAAGCTGTAGCTTGGACGTGAAATACAGCGTGGCTCCAATTTTTGAATAGCCTTAGGAGTAAGAATAATCTTTATGAAAGACTGAAGGGAAAAAAAAGCCAAACTAGGAGAATATATTTTGTCACATATGAAAAAATATCTAAAAATAAAATTTCAGTTCCCTTAAGTAATCTTTTGTGAAAACCAGCCATGCCTGTTTGTTCTTGCATCATCTCAGTCTGCCCTCTTACTGCAACAGCAGAGTTGTGTCTTACCAGGCCATTTCAGAAAGTGTTTGTCAGCAGTGCAATAGGTTGCAATAGTGCAAAATAAGAGATTCTGCCCCAATATGTTCATTAGCATCATGTCCCTTGGATAAAACTGGCTGCATTTCTGTTGCCTTCGGTTTCCTCATCTGTACAATGAAACCACAGTCACAATGGTTGTCAAACTAATGCCTCAGGCACACCAGGGTTGACTAGGAGTGGCTGATGAAGGGTAGGAGAAAGAAGGCATCAGGGAAGAACCATGTCCTTCCTATAAGCCCCCTTATTCCTCCAGAGCATATCTGATCTTCTAAAGAACATTTTTGAAGAAGGCACAGAAGTGTCAAAATTCAGGCTCAGACTGGACCCACTGAATGCATGTGGCTAAGCCTCAGTCTTCCCTCAGCTCCCCTTTCCTGGCCCCACCCCCATGCTGAGGCAGCATTCTGAGCTTCCACTTGTCTCAAACTGCCCTAGATCAGAGCAAGAGATTCTCCAGAGTAAAGTCTATTTGTTCATCAGTGAAAACCTGTAAGCCTTTCACTCACACTTTGGGTTTAATCATTAATGATATTACTTTGTTCCTGGAAAATCCCAAGAATAAGCTCTTGTCCCAGTTACCCTGTGCTTTAAAAATTTTAAGTGCATCAGTAAGAAACAGTTTCTTGACTGGAAGGAAACAGAAGGAGAAGAGATTGGGAAAAAAAAAAAAAACCTGAATTAGCCCCTGAATTTTAATATCTTTACTCAATAAAGATGTGAGTTGCCTCTAAAGTGAAAAAGTCCATCAACAAAGTTGGTTGAGAGAAATAAATGTTCATAGGGGATTAAAAATTCTTTAAACCCTGGGAGCCAGGAAAAGGTCCCAGGATAGTGGAAGACTCAAGAACAGAGCTTCATAGTTGCCATTGTTTTTATCAAGCTAGTAAACAAGAGATTAAACAAATCTGATGACTCTTGGGCCCAGACACCAGTTGGCATAAGTTTCTATAACCCATGGTAGTTTTATTTATTTTTTTTCACTAATTTTCCCCCAAGCTGTGCATCCCTGGGTTATCTCTTCACAACTTATAATTTAGGCTGTTGAAGAATGGAGTGACAGTCCTCGAGGCCCCACCAGTTCAAACTAAGGCTGTAGGCACACAGCCTCCAGGAGGCTGTGCAATTAGCAAGAGTAAGTGGACTGCACCGGATATACAAGGGGCTCCATCCAAGTCCACTCTTCTTGCATTCTCAGCCAGTAAAGCTTAATTCTTTCAGTCTCAAATCCCAGCCCTAAAACCTATACACCTATCCCTAGCCCTAGCATCAGGGAGAGCCCTTTGCTTAAGAAGTCTCCCTGGAACTGTATTGCTTGCTCTGTCATTTTTCAATAAGTCTTTCCTTTAATCAGCATGTTGAGATCTTCATCCTAATGTGAGTCTCAAGGTACTCAAGGGCCCAGCTTTCTTTGAGGGAGTGAGGTACTAGGGTCCCCTGGGCACTTGACCTAGACTGGAACTTCTAGGTTCTCAGTGGGTGAAAGAGCAGTCACAGTGTTGCCTGCATGAGACATTCCCTTGAGTTGACAACACCACACTGACAAATGGGAATGGTGGAGCAAGTTGTACAGCACAGGATACTGCCAGAAGAGCAAGATCCTGGCCTTTTTATTGATAGAATATTCATATAGTGTCAATTGCATGAGGGAGGAGAACAAAGAGAAAGTGGGTGAAACCTAAATTGAGTTTATGTCATCTAAGGCTTCTGGGGGGAATGTGAGTCTGCTGACCAGGTATTTTATCTCCTTGATGACCCGGTGTTGTAATGGAAACCATACCCCAGACCCCCAGCCATGGATCTTATCAACAAGGTGATCAATGATCAGTCTCTGGAAAACAAAGTCACACATCAGTCAGTGGCACCACGGGCATTTCTGGTCATACCTCTTATGTAACGCATTGTCCTGGGTCATTGACTGTCCTGCTCTCGTTTCCTTTGAAAGGACCGTTGTAGGTTCTGACATAAAGCATTCTTTTAGGCCAGATAACTGATTGACCAGGTTGTTCTGACCTGCATCAGAAGGAAGAACTGCATGTAACCAAAATGGCAGCCGAGCAGGACATTTAAGTCTAACAGACCCACATCCCCTTTCTGGTCACATGCTCTCCACTTTTTTGCTTGACAATGACCTTCTGATAGAACTATCAGTAAGTAGTTGTTTGCTTCAATGCTATGATGATAGCCTTTCACAAATCCCATTTGTTTCCAGAAGATATTAGAGAATGGGTCATCATCTGACTTGCTATAGATGGATATTATCTTATTGGATGACAAAAGATTTTGAGAAATATTTTTCCCTCTTACTGGTTTTGCATTCAGAACTCTATGTATGTTATTTTTATAGTCAGATTTCCACTTAGGGGTGGCAAAAAAGCAACTTTATGATTCGAAGAGAAATGCTTAAGTGGACTCATTAAAAATGTAAAGAACTTCTCCAATGTCAAATAACTCTTCAGACACTACAGTTTGGTAGGCTAACTGTAAATGAAATAGAAACACTCAAAACACACCTTAGTTTAAAAATTAAAGGAGAAAAAGACTCCAGGCAAAATGTATCATGATCTTCCCTTCCAAAGTCCAGCTCATTTAGAAAGTTATTATAAATATTTTGCTAAACACACCACCAGCAGGACTTCTTGTCCTAGTGGAATTTTCTGTAGGGAATAAGTCTGAATGTAGAGATAACATACAGTATTCGTGGTGCCATGGTTTCAAATGGAAATAGTTGATATGCTTCCTTCTCTGATGCTCCCATGTGCTCCTGCTCTAAGCTGTTCAGCAATGGCCAGGGCAGAAGCAGCTGCATTGCACTGGGGTGTGAAATTATCTGTAAGCATATTTGGTGGAGGAGTTAAGTTTATTCATTGTCATCACAAAAGTAATTGCAAGGATAGCATAGCAACCAAGCAGACCTGGTGTCGTTTGGACAAAATAAGAATTCTTTGTTTTTCTCTTTGGAAATATCTATCAAGAGAGTTTAGAAAATAGTTTGCATTTCACCTCCTCTCTTATCCTACTTCCCGTCCCATCCTTTAAAATTGACCTGGGTCTACCTATCTCATGAGACTATCTAGATGCCTCTGCTAAGCATTCTTCAGAGAACATCAAGACAGTCATTAGAATTGTGGCATAATTCAAAAGTAAATGGAAATAAAAGGTGCTGATTTTAACAAACGATTATGCACCCACTAGCATCATAACTCCACCAAGAGGCGAGGTTCAGGGGTCCATGGAAAATGCAAGTGTAAATCTGACCTAGAGTTCAACATGGAAATTTGAACAATGGATTAACCCCTTGAATGAAAACTCTCAGTATCTACAAAGCAAGAAAAACTACAGAGAAGTGAATTGACTCTTTTCAGAGAGTTGGAAAAGGCTTTTTCCTCCCTCAGTGAGTTTCCTCCTTAATAGTATGCTTGAAAATCACCAGGAGAAGAAAGCCAAGCCTGAGAGAAAGCCACCTGCATCCTGACCCAGTCTCAATTTCCAGGGTATTTTTTTCTCACCTATGATAATTATAACTGCCCTGGTCCTCTGGATTGTGAAGTGTCTAAGTTGCTTTTATTTTGTGTTACATTTTTCTCTTGACATCTTTATGTAAATGTATGTAAATATATGTAAATGACCACCCCAAAGCTCAGTTCAATGACTCTTTGCTCCCAACCCCCTCCACCCATGAGTTAGAAACATTATTAGTCCCCCGTTTTGGAGGAAAGAGGCCCTGGAGGTTAAACATCTTGTTTAAGTGGCTCAACTGGTGTTAGAACTAGGTCTGACTTCAAAGCCTGAGTAAGTTCTTCAAAAAGTCTTTACATAAGACCCACAGGCTCTATTGGGGAACGTCATTATTCTTTATGGTATTTAAAAATTGATAATTATTATTTTTAAAAAGATGGAAAATTTCCATTCTCCCTACCCACTTGATAGAATTGTATGTTTGGGTCCTCCCTGGTGGCGCAGCAGGTTGAGCGCTGCTCTGTGAAGCATCCACTACACAGATGTGCGAGTTCGATCCCCAGTCAGGGAGGGGACCCACATGGCGCAGCAGACCTCTCCTGCCTCGCCCGCTGCTCCCATCAGCAGTGTGTTTCAGTCCATCTGCCTGTTCTGCCCCCCACTCTGTCTCTGGTGAATCTTCTCAACCCCCACCTCTGGCCTGTCCCCCAGCTCTTGTATGATAAATAAATAAATCTTTAAAAAAAAAAGACCTGTATGTTTGAATTTTGGTGATTATCTCAAAAATTACTGTGAGCATACTGCTTTGTCATATATCAGCTGGATGAGAAAGCTAAAATGAAGCATTGCCACATTCAGGGTCCACATCTAACCCTTCTCATTTACCACTCATTCTCCACACAGCAGCTAGCTTTCCTTTAAGGAATTCAAACCCTTAAACAAAGTCCGCCAATAGTTTCCCTCTGCCCTTTGAAGAAAATCTGAACTCCTTACTTTGCTTCATGAGGCTCCACAAGACCTAGCCCCTGCCTCTTCTCCAGCTGGGCTTAGACCTGTGTGTGGCCTCATGCAGTGAGTGCCTGAAGGACAGGGCCGTTGTCTGGATTTTGTCTCCCACAGCCTTACCAGAGCATCACAAAACAGAATGGATCTTACACTGGCACTGGACAATACTATTCTAATTTCTGAGAACTTCGAGGGACAGGCAGACCTCATAAGTCAATGATGCAATAAATCAAGGGAAGGTCAAATCATAGCAAGCCACACTGGCTGAATGAATCTTCTTCAGGAAACTGGATGAAAATGTGGCTTGCTCTACACAGTCACGACTGTCTGATGATCTGAAGGCAGACCCTGCTGTAGCACAGGCCAGTATTACTTAACTCTGTTAAAAATGGCAGCACTAGTTTCAAAAAGTTAAAATTGCTTATTTGAATTTGTTTGCACACTCTCCTTTGAGTTCATCCTAAATTCAAATTATGATATTAAAATATGTTATCATATATCTATAGGCTTATTTGTTATAAAATAACAAATAAGCCTGTGTACATATTCTATATTAAGACTTACAGATAAATGACCATTTAACTCACAAGCTACCTAAGTGTAATGAGTTTCTTTAATGTAAATTAGCTGTTTCTTTTTTTTTCCTTTTTATTAGATTCAATTGTATTTGACATCATTTGTATTAACGTAAATTAGCATCCCTGTGCAAGTAACTTCAATGGACCCATGTACCACTCCAGCCTTGGAATCAGTATTTTCTTCTATGCTGCATCCTATCTCATCTCTAAAGTACACTTTGAAATCAACCAGTTAAATATTAACTAGGACTGGTGATGAAAGTATACATTGTGTAAATTGTTGAGAGAAGGACTTCCCTGCATGGCAGAGTGAAGTCCATCATCCTACAAGTAATTTATAGTAAACACCCTAGAACTGAGTAAGTTTGCACAATGGATTAAATCAATCGGTGGTTCTCAAAGTGTAGTCACAAAGGATCAGCAACTTCAGCATCTTCTGAGAAACTTCCTGAAAGGCACATTTTCTTACTCATCTTTGATGCTACCTGCTACCCCCAGAAACCTAAGTGTGGGTCCCCGTTCACTGTGTTCTAATCAGTCCGAGATCCTCTGGTGCTTCTGAGGCTAACCTTGACATCAACAGAGGAGATAAGTACCTAGATAATATTAACAATTTAGCTGTATAAATGAGACATAACTTCTCACCCCAGCCCCTAAAAAGGATCCCTTCACAAATGGGCTATTTTAATTTGTAAAATGTTTTTCCTTGTGCTAGACACTGCATCTTTATAGTTTCTTCTTCCCTTCTACTTTCTTTTCTTTAGACAACAAAAGGCAGAGTCAGTCAAACAGTGAAACTACATTTTGGATAAACAGACTGTGTTTATAGTATTACACATCCAGCAGTAACCTTGATCATCTAATTCAATTAAACATGAAAGTGAAAAATGAAGCCTCTCCATCCACCTGTTTACATCTGCCCACAGTGGAAGGTGAGAATAAGGGTCCATATTGCCTGTCAGGTAGTCACTCTGCACAGCCATCTCTGAAATGAGGTCTGGGAAGTGTCCCAGAAGCTATTATGTGTGTTAGAAGCTGCATTTGAGTCTCATACTCCAGCATCTCACTGCCATCATTTTTATTGGTTATGCCTTCTAGAACGCCAAAATCTGCAATTCTCTTAGCATCTTGAATCTGGGGAGCTTCCAAATGGAATGAGTTGTATTAAACTTGCAAATTCATTTATCTTGAATGAGTCTGTGGAAGAAAAGGAAATGCAGTTTCCTTAAGAAAGATCAGATACAGGCCAATTATCCCTCTAGAAACACCATTTAAAATAGTAAATTGTTTCCCTACAAACAAATGTCCTCATTGGCCCCTGAGAGTGTTTGGTATTGTTTAAAACAATAAGGGAGAGTCTCTTGACTCAAGGAAGAAACCACGTGACCCCACAAGCACTCCAGGAGAACAAAACAACCCAGTTGTTCATCTCCAAGGCTGGGTCCTTCAACAGCGGGGGGTCTTGGCACCAAGGAACACTTTTCACACCAGGTCTCCCCACAAAATTATCAGCTGGGAGAGAAAAGTGGCTCCTGTTGTGCCCAGAGTCACAACACAGCGAGGAATCTGTAACAGACTCTCCCAAGAAACTGCTTTCCCTGGGAGATGAGGCGGAAGCAGGAGGGAGTTGAAGAGAAGGAAGGAAAATTAGACCCAAAAGAAAATGCATCCTCTCTTCCAGAGACACTCTGCTTGTGGGGTCTGTGTTCCTTGGCTTGACTGTGACCTGCTTAACTATAAAAGGCCCTGTGTCCTCTGATTCCAAGGAGGATTTATGAATACCAGGGCTAGAGATTAGCCTTCTGAATAATCTTTTCTGAGCTGGCGGCAGTAGGAAGAATCAGCGCTTATTTAGAAACTGTGGTTAATGTGTTTATCTGTGCTGGGATCACTCTTTCTTGTCTCCATCTCCACATCGAGTAATCCAAGAACCATAAATTCATTTCAGGATTCATGAATTCAAAACCTAGTTTTCAGTTCAAAGGTTCCCTGTAAACACTATCTATAAGAGGTTCAATAATGGAAGAAAACCTATATTCTTTTCTGAGAGGCAAAAAAAAGATTGTGATAAACAGAATAATTGCTGAGAGTATTTGTAGGGGGTAAGATACAGTTCAAAGAGACCGTATGAGAAATAGAAACGAGACAGCCAACCATGTCTTCAAGGGTCAAAATGTTCAACATACTTTTTCAAGACAAATAAAAGCATCTAAAATTTCTGCTTTGGGATGGTTTAATGTCAACTCAGAAAAGAGTGCAAAGAATCCTAAAATCTAAAACTTGTTCTTGGCAGTTATTTTATAGGGACCAACAGACTCATCTGCCAGAATTATAAAGAGCATCCCTCACAAGGTAGAGTGTAGTTTGGGGATATTCAAATCCAAGTTGTTATGATTTCTTTCTTGTAGGTGTTTGGTAAACAACAATATACCTCAAATTCTGTCTGATTCAACTGACATTTACATATGCAGTGGTGACTCAATGTCATTTCTAGTTTCTTGGCCAGAAAAAAAGGAACAGCAAGAAGGTCAGCACCGAGGGGAATGAGTGAGGGACAGTAGGTCAGAGGACTGAGGCTGGGCTGGTCAGTTGGTGGCCTTAGGTCACAGTCTTCAGCTCCCATCCTGTCTAACTGAAGAGCTCTTGGAGCGCTTCCATCTGAGGAGGGGCGCGCTGTGCTGTGTATTTCAGCCGAGTGACTGCAGAGGAGCAGGGCACCAATCAGGGGACAGTTGCAATCATGCAGGTGAGTGATAATGTTCTCATGAACGAGGGCAAGTGGTCACTGGATACACTTTGAAGGCAGAGCCAGGACAATTTGCTGATGGATTCAACAATGCGGGTGAGAGAAAAAGGAAAGGCAAGATGTTTGACCTCAGCAAGTGGGAAAATAGAGCAGTCATTTATGGAGACTGTGGAAGGAAGGGGTTATGGTCAAGGAAACAGTGAGATATCGAGACAAGCTTTGACAGATTTAGATTTAAGGAGCTTATTAGAGATCCAAATGGATGTGGTGCCTAAAAACATAGGGAAAAGATGTCCAATGACTTACGGCTAGAGGAATTATTTCATCACAGATCAGAAAGACAAGGAAAAAGTAGCAAAAAAAAAAAAAAAAAAAAGGACAGAGAAGGAGCAGCAGCAGAAGAAGGTGAGAAAAATAGGAACGTCTGAAGAATCTCCAACAATGATCCTCAAAGCTCAAACTTTGATAAGAGGGTTTCAATGAGGTGGCTTTTTAATGAGGTGGTAAAACCATGGCTTGTTTGGAATTGTTTCAAGAGAGAAATTGGAGTCAGAAAGTGTGCAAATCCCATTTATGGAGTTTTGCCATAAAGAGGGAACGGGGTAAGTAGCAAGAGAAGAAATGAGGGTCAAAGAAGGGGTTCAGCGTTTTTTTAAGACTGAAGAACTAGCCAGCGTTTATTGGCTGATGGAAATGACTCAGTAGAGAGAAGGGTCACTGCTGCAGGAGACGAAAGTGAGGATGGGTGGAGGACTATCTTGGGTACATGATGTCTCAAGCACAAAAGGCAGCTGGAGCTGCTTGGTTCAGGGGCCACACTCAACGCCCTGAGGGCTGGACACCTCCAAAGCAGGACCTTCCAAGTAATCCCCAGCAGCTTGGCAAGCTGAACTCCGCCCCTGTAGTCCCGCGCTAAGGGGCTGGCTCTTTTCATCAGAGCTGGGCCAGTCCGCAGTGCGGTGGGTCTGAAGAAAAAGTGCCTCAAGGGGGACTATGGTGATAGAGCAAGGGTGGACTGGCGATGGAAATTCTACAGTGACTGCACCTAGAAAGAAAGGAAACATCATAAGAAAAACAAATAAAAATAAATTCAAAATTTTTTTAAAAAGAAAGAAAAAGTGGGCCTCCTGGTGGCATAGCGGGTTGAGCGCCGCACTGTGAAGCATCCGAGGCACAGCAGCGGAAGTTCGATCCCTGGCCAGGGAGGCGACCCACAGGGCACAGCAGACCTCTCCTGACTTGCCCCTGCTCTCCTCAGCAGTGTATTTCAGTACATCCTGCCTATTTTGCTCCCCGCTCTGTCTCTGGTGAAGCCTCTCACTTCTTGCTACAATGGCCTGCACTGCAGCTCTTGTATGCATAAATAAATAAATCTAAAAAAAAGAAAAGGAAGGGAGGGAAGGAAGGAAGGAAGGAAGGAAGGAAGGAAGGAAGGAAGGAAGGAAGGAAGGAAGGA